>NDXB01009135.1:335440-349588 GCA_002631895.1 Agapornis roseicollis
GAGTTATTTCTTTTTTTTTTTTTTCCTTTTTCACCTTATATTGGTTTACAGGGGCCTGAGCATGCCCTTCTGCTGGTCAGCTATTCTCTCTGACCGAGTCTTATGTAGAGGACATGTAGTGGAAAGCAGCTCTGTGAAGCACAAATTGTAGTACTCAAATGAGAAAGTGCCCTATCACAGATGTGCTGTCTGGCTAAGGTAAGATCTTCCCATATCCTGTTCATCTCCCCTTCACACTCTGTCTGCTTCATCAAAGTCTTCCTTGTGTTTGTTTTTGTTGTAAACCAGTCAAACACAAAAGAGAAGCTGTAAAGCAAAGTAACTCCAATTTCATGCTGTTTATTTTTCATCTTGTGACAAGTACAACTTTCTGTTGGCTTTTCTAGATGGAAACAGGCTGGTTAATTCACACAAGTTTTTTATCTTATTATTTTTTATGTAAGTATTTACAGGGGGGATTTCTCTTTAAAATCCACCCAGAGGAAATCTTGAAGATTGGATGGTGCACGGAGGAAAAGCTGATGTCGGTCCTCGTGTATGAAATGCATGTCCTTGCCCTGCTTCTTGTAGGAGGGAAGTTGAAGGAGCTGCTGTCGCCTTGAGAATTCAGTTCGTGACTAAAGCGAGTAAGCGATCAGTAGGGCTGGGAATTGCTGGGAAAAGCGTGTGTTTCCTGGTGAAAAGTTGAGGGAACTGTTTCAGCTCTGCCAGCGCTTGCAGCAAGATGATTTCAAGTCGGTGTCAGCTACAGAAACTCTGGAGGGAGCTGTAGTGCAGCTTCCCCCCTCCTCCCTTTTAGCCAAAACTGAGCTTTAAAGAGGTGGTGTTGGTGTTGGACATTTGAAAGTGGATATATTTTTGAGTGATACGACAGGAAGTTGATTTGGTTACCTGTTTCCATAAGCTGCAAATGTAGTTATTTAAGTGGTTGCAAGCATTATTCACCTGTACCTTTGCTGGTCAAATTTGAGTGGTTTTCATCAGCGTTATGGGATTCTGTGCTGGACATCCCCTTCCCCTGCAATAGAGAAACAAAGTTGGAGAAAACTACAAAATACAGACACCAGGTGTGGAATTAAAGAAAATAAAACAACCAAATAATTTTCGTGGCTTTTGAGTGTTGTTGCTCTTTTTGAGATGGTGGTTACAGAAGGGGATGGGTAAACTGAGACGTAACCCCCTGAAATGTATGTGTGTTTAAAACCAAAACTGACAAAGGAGAGCACTTAGCTGTGCAATGTTTATAGACCACGGGCAGGATCTTTTTTGTCGGCAAAAGACTGCTGAGAAGCAAAGCTGTCCAACCTCAAATGTAGAATTAGAATCACTAAAGAAAAGCCTTATAAGAGGCTGACCTGGAGTTTGTGTGGTTTTCCTCACTTGTGGGGGTTACCCCTTGCGCTGGAGGCTGCTGAGCCATGCTCTCAGCTGGTATTTCAGGTGTAGCGTGAGGATAGCCTGATCAGCAGCTCCTGTTTTGGGAGCTCTGTTTCTTCCAAGGTGTTCTGTCAGCTCAGCAAGGCTTTTATTTGCTCATGAGTGAGGGAATAATTTAGGTAGTTCCTCACTCTTGAGAGTGTGTGAGGAACTGGACTGCACTTAGGAGTCCCGGTCCGGGTCAGAAGTGCCCGGTGGTTAGAAACGTGTGAACCTGTGCTCGGTTCCACCAGAGACCTTTTCAGTACAAATTATTACTTTACTCTGAAGGAAAATCCCCGTTTGAGGAAGGTGTTTGCAGCTGGAGAAGTGGCCAAGCCGGCGAGAGGCTGGCGGGCACTACCGACCCCTTGCTGTGCCCCACACCCCCCGCGCTCCCCTCGCCCCGGCTCAACCACCAGGTCGCGGCTCTGTAGCGCTGTGTTTGCCACTAGAACAAACGCAGCTTGAGCTGTCGGGTTTTGCTTGGTTTTGTTTTCAAACCAGGGCACAGCCATCGGGTCCTCGGTCCCTGTCCCGCCTCGACCTCACAGCCCCTGCCTCGGGCAGGGGCTGGCATCAGTAGGAGTGATCTGCTGACAATAAGGTGAAGGCTCAATTCCTCGTGTTGATCTGCAGGCAAAGTACAGGTGTGTACTTTATCACCTTCTTCCTGGCTATCGTCTGTCGCTAAAGACTAAGGAAGGTCAAGCATAGGAAGAATTTAGGGTTCGGGCTGTGAGCGAGCTACTGCCCTCATGGCCTTTCATCCTGAAACAGTATCAGGTGAGACAACATCTTGCGGAAGCAAAGATTTCCGAATATTGGTGGTTACTGCTAGGACTAAGAAATGGTGCTTCAGGTCTGTATGGAAATAGGACAAGAAAAGCCCTCATCATTTGTTCTTAAAAATTTTAAGTCTTTATTTTAGTATCATCTCAAATGTAGTTCTGAGTTCTTTTTTGTCAGTTAGAAAAGTAAAGTAAGAGCTTCTGCAGCGTATCAGTTTAACGATAATAACAGTGGTGGAGCGCTAGATGTCAGTAGTGCTTCACCAGTTTCTGTGTCAGACCTTACAGGCTTTATTTGCTGCTGGCTTTTGGCATATGATGCCCTCCCCTTGTTCCACGGTTTCCAGAATAAACACGTACAAATATGCTGTCCTTCAAAAATACATTTTCTCTGTGCTGTCCTTGGTGAATAACCATCTTAGGTCACCAACTTACAAAAAGGACATGTTTTCTGACATTTCAGAAAGTCATGCATAGTTTTTTTTTTTGCTCCTAGTGGTCAATCTATAAAAGTTGCATCTGGGTTTATAACTTGGCAAATGCCCTTGCTGTGTTGTTCCTCCAGCATATGTCAGGGGGGAATTCATCCACTCTGACATCTGCTGGAGGAACAGCACAGCAAGGAACAGTCCAGGAGGTTCCTGGAAAAGATCGGTGGTGACTTTCTGACATGGGTGATGGAGAAGCCAACAAAGAAATATGTGCTGCCAGACCTTATACTAACAAACAAGGAAGGACTGGTTGGGGATGTGAGGATAAGAGGCAGCCTAGGCTACAGTGACCATGAGATAGTGGAGTTCAGCATCATCTGAGGAGGAAGCAGGGCAATAAGTAAGATGTCAACCCTGGACTTCAGGAAAGCTAACTTTGGCCTCTTCAGGGGCCTCCTTGGAATAATCCCATGTGAACAGGCCCTAGAAAGAAGAGAGCTGGTTAATATTCAGGGATCACTTTTTCAAGCTCAAGAACACTGCATCCTCATGGGTAAGAAATCAGTCAAAGTGGGAGGGAGACCTGCATGGATGAACAAGGAACTCCTGTCAGAAGTCAGACACAAGCAGAAGATGTAGAGCAAGTGGAATTAAGGACAGGCTGCTTGGATGAATATAAAGATGTTGTCAGAGTATGCTGAAATGTAAGGAGGAAAGCCAAGGCCCATATGGAATGATATCTGGCCAAGGATGTCAAGGACAAGGACTTCTTCAGATACATCAATAATAAGAGGACAACTATGGAAAATGTGGGCCCACTACTGAATGGAGCAGGGACCCTGCTTGTAGAGGACACAGAGAAAGCAGAGATACTGAATGCCTTCTTTGCTTCAGTCCTCAATGCCAAGGCCAGTCCCCAGTAATCCCTGACCCAAGAGACAAGGGAGAAGGTCTGGAGAAAGGAAGTCTTTGGTTGAGGAGGATGGGTTAGAGATCATTTAGACAAACCTGACTTCCACAAATCCTTGGGCCCTGACTGATGCACCCACAAGTGCTGAGGGAGCTGGTGGGCATCACTGCTAGATCACTCTCAATCATCTTTGAAAGGTCATGGCAATCAGGAGAGATGTCTGAGGACTGGAAGAAAGCAAATGTCACCTGAGCCTTCAAAAAGGGCAACAATGAGGACCCTTGGAACTACAGGGCAGACAGCCCTTCCTGGAAAGGACAGTCCTTCCTGGAAAGGTGATGGAACAGCTCATCCCAGAGCTCATCTCTAAGCACATGGAAGACAAGAAGGTGATCAGGAGTAGTCAGCATAGATTTACCAAAGGGAAATTGTGCTTACTTAACCAACCTGATTGCCTTCTTCAATGGGATGACTGGCTGGATAGATGAAGCATTGAGTATTGTTTATGTGGATTTCAGCAAGGCTTTCAGCACTGTCTCATATGATAACCTCATAGGGAAGCTCAGGAAGCATGGGCTGGATGAATGGATGATGGTGAGATGGAATGAGAACAGGCTGAATGGCAGGTCTCAGAGGGTTGTGGCCAGTGGTGCAGAGTCTAGTTGGAAACCTGTAAATAGTGGTGTCCCAGGTCAATATTGGGTCTGGTATTGTTTAACAGCAACCTTGGACACAACTTCAGGGAAAGCTGTCCTGCATGAGGAACTTCTTATTTTTAGCAGTATTAGTAAATCAAGAAGAAAATAAGTTCTATGTAAGGGAATATTGCATTTTAAAGAAGTGTTATCAGTGTATATTTCCCAACTGTGCAGTGTAGGTATGTACATCTTGTCTACACTCCTTACGCTATCAGTTTAAAGATAGAAGATGAGCTGTAGTATTTGCTTTTTTGGCATCTCTGTGCCTTCCTTTTGGGAGCTGTGTTTTTATGATCAGCTACAGCTGTCACACCAAGTCAGGTATCCTGGAGAGTAGGTTTCTTTGTGTGAAATATGTGTGATCAAAATGTGACCTTTTAGTCCAGTCTTTTCCTGAGATTTCTTTTTAAAATGTTGTTTCTGTGTACTAGGCTTGCTTTGGTCTTCCCACTTTGCAGGCTAATTTTTTTGTGCTTATTTTGGGTTGGTACTGTTATATTCCATACAGGGTAAGAATTGTGGAAAACCACTAGGATGTTTGTGATATTGTGGGAGAGCATAGTGTTCTGCACTGCAGTCTCAGGTTAAAGAGTAATTCATCCAGGCATGGGTGTTTCTCCTTCATCAAGCAGCTTAAGGCATCCTCAGGAAGTATTTCCTTAAGAGCAGAAATAATTCATGTGAACATGATGTAGGATGTCTGCAGAAGCTCCTTAGCAACAGATTAACTTTTTCAGCAACTTTAGCGCATAAAATATTTTATTGGTACTTGGTCACTAGGATATGAGACAGTTTCTGTGGACAAAATTCAGATGTTCCAATTGCTCCAAGTCAAAATAAGTAAAACCTAACAGAAATTCCTTTTCTTAATTATTTACTTTTAGGCTATTGGTTCATGAGTGTGACTACATCAAGTAATGTTATAAAAACGTGTTCATCTGGTATTGTTTTGCAGGAGATGGGTTTGCACTGAATTTTGCAAGCATGGGGCTTCCCTCTGCTTTGCAGGCAACTAAAGCAAAGATTAAGAATGCAGATGTGCATCTAGAAAGTAAAGGTGACAGGAAGAGAAACTACAAGAAAACTTCTTTCCTAGGGAAGCTTGGCAAAGGCTGTATTATGTGGTAGGAAGAATCCAAAGGAAGTTAACAGGGTACAGAGGACAGGCTTTAAAAAATATTCCTACCCTCTCTATTGAGCAGAGGAGTGATAGAGTGTGATATGTGTGCACTTGGGAGTATGCTATCCCCTTCCTTTTTGACTAGGATCTCTGAGTGGTAGGGTGGTGGCTCCTTAGACTGTCCCGTCTGATTCCCATCAGAGCTGTCACTGTTTGGAGATTTACAAGGCCTTACATGAAATTATGTTGTAAACCATCAAAATCTTGCTGCTGCTTGCTTGCACTGAAGTTGTACAGCAGCTCTGCTGGGCTTTACACCACTCAGTAGCAAAAGGGGGACTTTGTGACTCTGCTTGGTCTAAGTTACAGACCCAGGTTTGTGTCTCTTGGAAAACACAGCTGAGTGGGTTGCTTGTAGCTGCTGTTGCTTTTAAGACCAACAAACCCTGTGATCTAGAAGATAAGCTTTTACGTTCATTCTCCATGCTGAACCCTGATACAAAGTCAGTCTGTCTCCCACTGAGCAAGCAATGCAACCTGTGATGTTGTTGGATGCAGTTCTCATGAACCTGGACACCTCTTGTGCTTATAGAAGTCTATAGGTAAACATACTGACAATGCAGACAGTATGAGGAATATTTTTTTTTTGTAGTGGAAAAGAGCTGAGAAACAAACTACTGAGTATAAATTGTGTAAGGTAGCTGGAACAAACTAATAACAGCGTTACAATAGATGAAATATGAGGCCTGTTGCCCATTAGATAGGTCGATGTGACGGAATGCATATGTATGTTTCTATGTGTTCTATGCACAATCTATTGCAATTTATGTAGGTGTAGATAGAAGGGACAGCTGTTACCCAGTCACTCAATCTGAGAAGAGCTGTGGCCATCAGTCTGCAAAAAGTTCAGGTTTACAGCAGGGGAAGCAATAGCTGGAGTGATGTATTCTGTTAGTGCCCAGGTGGACACTCTTAATCGCTGCATGAGGAGAAGCGTGTTGTCACTTTGAAAGACGGCTGTATTTAATTGATGGGAACACTTGTGCAATCTTACCGCCCATCTGATAGGTAACATTGCTGTCCAGCCCCTGCAAACTACTGTCAAAGACAAACCAAAACTAAGGAAAAAGGTTAGAAAAAGCCTGTACAAATGTGAATCTGTGCAGAGCAGCATCCTCTTGAGTATCTCACTGTTTTCAGTATGAACTGGCATTGCTTTGTAAGGTTCCCTCATGAAAACCTGTGTGTATTGTGCTGCTCTGTTTGGTGGTTGGCATTAGCTGAGCTGAGTTTTGCAGCTAAAGGTCAGGGAAATAATTCTTTAAAGAACTGTACAAACCCTGTAGATACTCTGTGTACACAGACTTTCTTGAAAACAAGTACAATTTGCTTTTTCTGTGTGATTATTTCCAGTACTAGGAATAGGGTCAGGTGTTACTGTTAAGTAAAGGCTTCCCAGCTTTGCTTTTCTTCTATGGAAATGAAGATAGACAAAGGTGACTGGCTCTATTTCCTCCCAAGAATGGATAGTAGCACTTCTAGTTAAGAACAATAGAAAGTGTTGTGAAATGATAATGTGGGCAATATTGGTGTTAAAAGCTTGAGAAGACAGATAAGCACTGCAGGTATGAAGGAGTTATTGCATACTTGAACTGTACAAACACCTTTGTAATTAGTCATGGAAAATTATATATTACAGGAAAATACTGTTAGCTGTATGGGTTGCTGGCATGAGTGTCTGGTTGTTTGATGCTAACAAAGTAGATTCTATAAATGTAGCTATGTAAGTAAGGATTTAATGTACTTAAAAGTGATTTCAGTAAAATGATTCATTTATTCTTCTCTCTTTATTCTCAGTGTATCCCCATATGTTAGTAGCAGACCTTAGTTAAAACAGCTGGGCAGCTGGAATTTTAAAACAAAAATGAAAGTAAAGATGCTGTAGAATTTCTTAAATTGTTCCCTGAAAGCTGAGCTTCGTCCTGTCCTCCAAAATAGGATTATGAATCTTAAAGGATTAAATGCTCTCATTTCAAATCTCTTAACGAACTGTGATTAATTCTAGTTTATTTTTCCTCAGTTTGTGTTTGTCAGAAAAATAACTAGCTAATACAAGAACCTTTTCAGATCTATGATGGTAAAGCTTAACCCTGCGATGTGCAGGTCTGGGCACTGTGAACTCATATTCTAGACAGGTGCAGACAGTAGGACCGAGGTCTTGCTGATGCTGGCATGTGTTGAGATCTCATCTCACTCGTTTGCATGGTGGGTTATTTACGACTGCTAATTTGTGGTTTTGTTTTGTTTGGTTTTTTGGGTGGTATTTTTTTTCTTTGTCATATTGGTGTAATGAGATGTGTTGTGGTGGTGAATGGTGGTCAAGAATGAAACAAAGCTTGTTAAGAAACCCTTGTGTTTGTTCTGGAACCACAAACGAGCCTGGCTCCAGATTTATGTATGATTTAGAAGATTGGGCTGGTGAAGTTAAATATTACCTGGGTGTGTTTAAGCATGCTCTGGCACTGCAGGCAGTGATTTTCAAGGTCATTCCTAGGGCCCTCTGGCATTTCTGGGCACAGCTTTCTTGGCTGTACCATGTTCCTCCTGATGTGATATACATCAGATTGTCCTCTCCCTGTACGGTTTCTGGTGGGCTTTCCTATCGTCACACCAAAAATAAGAGCAGGTCTCCAAGTAATAGGACCTTCCCTTACCTCTGCTTGGGACAGTTTTCAAGAAGGGTCGTAAAAAAACTCCATCATCTCTTCTGCTTGCATCTTTCATCAGACTGTGGTGGTGAATTTTCCAGTGGTGGAATTCACCACCACATCAGGAGGTGGTGAATTTTTCAGTGACCTCCTGTATGTATTTTCAGAGATGCGTTTCCAATGGTGTCCTAGAAATAATCCATTTGCATACATAACTTGCTCCAGAATGCTCTAGTGAACTCCAAAAGGCAGGAGGTAGTTTCACACCAAGAGGTAAATAGTTGTCTGGTCAGATTTAGAACTGCTGAAAGACTAAGCATGGTAATAGCACAAACCATAGCGTGTGCTTCTTCCCAAAGCAGGAGGAGCTTTGGGGGTAAGAGGCTAAGAGTTTCAGGCTCCTTTTCCCATTACTGGTCTTGCGTAGGACTGTTTGCAAATACTGGTTCTCAAATCCATAGAAATTAATAAAGTATCTGAAACCTTCTATTGGCCTTCAAATAGTATTTACAAATTTTATTGTGAATATTCATTTTATTAACTTGGTCGTAAAGTATTCCAATATTCAATATGGACTTTAATAAACTGCAGTGTTAAAGTAAAATTGCTTGCATAAAACAAAGTAGATGCAAGTCTTCCTGAAGGAGGATGATATAGCAGTAGTGGCAGAGACAAGAGGTCACTCTCCTTGCAGGAAGAAATGTGGTGGATTGGGGAGGAGGAGATTTTTTGTACTGTGAGAATTGTGCTTGCTTTGAAGTGAAGGGTAGGAAGAAGTTAGTGATATACAAATTGTGGAAGAATGGACTATAGAAACAAATAAGTAAATTCCCTCAGCAGGACACGTGCAGTCCAGGGGGGCTTTTGATTCCTAAGGCAAAGGAGTGCTGTGCTGATAAGGGCACTTGTGCATGACTCGAGAGAGATGGCTTTGTCCCTCGTTTTGCTGTTGACCTTGCACCTCTGTATTTCTTGTTCTTTTCATCCTCTGCCTTGTATATTTAGACTGTGTTTCTTTGTATTGTGGCCAGCTTGCTGGAGAGTGTGCATTCATGCAAGACCTTGGCCAGGGACTGTGGACACTTTTGTCATAGAAATAAATAGTCTTTAGAATGCACAGGGCAGCTGTAGAGACTAAGATGGAGGTGATGCTCTTTGGTGCCATTTTTGATAAGCTGGCAGCAGTGTCCTGCATATAAAGAATTTTTCTTTTTTGTTTTTTGTTTCTGAAAAGCAGCCTGCTATCCTGCTATGCAGCAGGGGAGTCAAAGGCAGCAGCAGTAGTAGGGGTTTGGAAGACACTTGATTGTGTGGTATCTAGCAAAAGATTGCTAACCAGTCTGAGTGTTCCTACAGCCAGGGCTAATCAGCTATTAGCCAGAAGAGCCCCCATAGGGGCTCAGATAATAGAGGAGCTTAATAGTTACTAAACTCAGCTGTGCTGCAGAATCCTGCATATGATTGCAGGTATAGAAAGGCATCACAAAAGATGCTGTTTTTAACAGTTTTGTATCTTCTAATTGCCAGATATGAGTGAAGATGTGAGTCTCTGTTAGATTTGAGTCTACCTCTCCATAGTGATGTACTGACATAACTAAATCTGGAGACTTTTGTGTTATAGATAAAACTAGCTACCTCATCAGAAGTGGTTTTTGAAAAGAACAGTTTTAGAAGATGGCTTGTTGTGGGTAAGGAACCAAGCAAGCTTATGTGCTGGTGAGAAAAGGAAATTGAAATCAGAGTTCTATGAAACAGAGATTAAGTTGAAAAGAATTCTTCTTATTTTCTTTTGAAACAAGAACAGGGGAGAACAGGACTAGCCTAGTGCTGGCATCTCTTGCAGGCAGACGTGTTCTTGTCCTGGTCATGAATTGGTCCAAATAGAGCTTCCTTACCTGGGACCAGCACATGCAAGAGGATGTGTCTTTAGCCAGGGCTGTGTGGCTTGGAGATGTCAGTGATTTCCCAGCCTCTGAAATTTGTATTATACCCAGATGGTATTATACCAAGTGGTATTGTCTTGCCTCCAGCTTGGAGGAGAGAAAATGGGTCTAGAAAAACTAATGCAACTTCTTGTCCTATGAAAGAAGATGCTCACCCAGCAGGTAGCTGTTATCTGCTGTTTGTTATCAGCCCTTTCCTGCTCTGGGAGCCTGAGATTTAAAAGTAATTTTACTGCTAGGGTTTTTCTGTACAGCAGAACAGGATCTCCATAAAAGCATAGAGCAGCCTTTCTGACAGCTACTGTAGGAAATATCACTAGGAAATGTAGCCTGAGGGTATGAGTACTCTGGGAGTTTTTTTTGTAACTGTTATTTCCAGAATAAAGCTACTAATTTTGGCTCTTAATTCTGTTCATGTTCATTAGGCAGATTTTGTGCCTTGAAATGTGTGCTGTTGAGTAAGGGAAGGGTAAGAAAGGTCAGTGGGGACAACCTGAGAAGACTGGAAAAAAAGGTAAAACTGGTAAAGTGGAGCAGAGAAGTAGTGAAGAGGGGGTGGAGCTGCCTCCAGTTTTCAAGCTGGGAAGTGGTCAGGCTGGAAAGTGAGGAACAGCTGAGAAATGAGTGTCAGCAGTGAAGTTGCTGAGGATGGCAGTAAGGAAATCCCACTGTGGAGACCCTGACAGAGGGTGTGCAGGGGATGACAGTGAGTGGAAATGTAACCCTGCCTGAGAGGATAGGTTAAGAAGTGTTTGAAGTTCTGTGAGCAGAAAAGCTTTTTTTCCCCTACCACTTTTGCAATTGCTTCCTGTGCAGATTTTTTTCATTTCCAGCTTTCCATGAGTGGGTCTGACAGAGGTGAAAGGACTGTGCTGGAGCTGTCAGGGCACCTGGGGTTGATTAGTAGAAAAGTGCAGCTCTGTATTTGCCCTTGCAGGCTTTACCTACAGATTTTGAGCCTGTCTGCGTGGCAGAGCATGTTAAGGAAAGACCATGTGCAGTGTCCTTTTGTGGGCTTGCTTTTTTCCTGTTGTCCTTCTGTCTTTTTTAATCCACAGGTAAATGTAGGCAGCAATCTATAAACTATAACCTGAAGCAGCAAAACTATTTTAAGATTTGTGTCTTGAGCTTCTCAGCAATGTTATGTCTTCCCTGCCTCAATCAAACTGGTTTTCATTTTACTGGTAGGTGCTTGGGTTTTTAAGGCATTATTGCAAGGATGGAAGTCACTGTTACCGTTCTACAGACCTCTGTAGAGATGGTGAGCTCTACAGACCCTGGGAAAGTGATTCCCTTTCAGAGAGGAATAAATGCAAAGGGTTTAACAACAACAGTCACTTTTGTTCTTAGAATTGTGTCCAAAAGCAAGTTGTTTGCCCTACACCCTGGTAGGTGTGCTGTGCCACTGATCGTTGCTTTTTGTTCACTGTATTCTTATGTGTCTCTGCAGCTCCTGCTGCCTTTGCCAATCCTATTGACTTGGTGGGTGAGCCATTGCCACCATCTGCTTCAAATTCAGTGGAGCTGTTTTGCAGTAACAAGAGGATAGGAGGGGTGCTTTCCTTTACTTACTGCAAAAACAAAAAAAAAAAAGGCTGCTCTTGAACCCATTCTGATAATCCTCTGGGTCCCTCTCTGCGGGAGGAAGTGTTTGGGATTAGCTGAGTTAAGTACACTCGCTTGAGTGCTGGCTGCTTTGGTATGTAACTGCTCTTAAGCAAAAGTTGTCACTGACAGCCTCTGCAAGGTTAAGGATTTGCAGCCAAAGCCAAGTGTCCCTGGAGGTGTCTTCTTTGGCTGGCACAGGAGAGTGTGGCCTTGTAATATCCACTATAGCTCTACCCCGTATACATTTATTGCAACACTGCTCACAGGAAATAATATCTGTCACCATTTTAATGATAGCAAGTGAGCATTCTGTCTTTGGAGGGGAAAAAACGTAACCTAAGCCTTGAAGGGCTCCCTAAAATGGTTTTTTGATCCAAAGAATATGAAATCCTGAACTGGCATGTATTAGACACAGGATGCTGTGAAACGATAAAGAGATTTCAGAGGTTCAACTTGGTGACTGCTCAGAAGTGGTGACCTCGAGGCATATTTGCACCAGCAAAGCATTCAGCAGGTAACTTCACAGAGTTATCTAGTTAAATACAAATTGAAAGGTATTAATCAAACTGTGACAGTCTAAAATACGTTAATCTTATTTTGGTAAAGTTTTTAACCACCTGCCATGCTGGTAAACTAGAGATGTAGATCCCTGGGTTATGGAAGCCAGTTAAATTGGTGTTCTCTTTCCAAGTGAGACATTACACACTGTTGCTCTTGCTAGTAATGTTGGATCCTGTTTGTACATAAAGCACAGAGAGATGATTCATTCCAAAATTATGAAGTGGCCCTTTAGAGAGAAGCAAAATTGGTGTTCACTCTAACCAGTTTATTATAAATCTGAGTCTCTCAACAGCAGTAGCAAAGTACTCCAAGCACTTCCTGAACAGCATTGTGTTAGCTGTGTGTACTGATGGAAGATGATATATCACATCTGAGTCCCAATGCTGGGGATAGTTATTCAGTTTGTGTGATTGCCTGAATGAATCTCTATCTGCTTCCAAAACTATGAACAAAATAGTCTTCCCTTTGACATGGGTCTGTGCCTGCTAGTGAAGATGATAGTGGTCAGAGTTGGTTTTTTTTCTGTGGTGAGTTAAAGCTCTTTTTGTATATGTGGAGGTAGCTGACTGAGGCTGTTTCCTCTGAAGGTGCATGTATACTTCAGATGCTTTTGTGTTTTACCAAGATTTGTATTGTCCTAGGAGCTGCTTAGGTACAGAAAATCCCTAAACTCCACAGGTAAATCCTTGTGATTTTTCAGTGATTTATAGCTGCTGGATATAGAAAATATTGGAACATCTCTTCCACAAACTTCCCCAGCAAAACTAATTGTGGAAAACACTGTTGGAATGCAAAAGGGATGGTGAATATGTGTTTTAGAACAGCACCTCTGGGCGACATCATCTTCTACCCTTACTAGGTAGAAAGCATGACTAGATGGCAGGCTCACCTTATGCCCTTATTATGAGAAGGGAGGATGTTACAGATCAGTTTTCCCTCTCTGGATACCACAGTCCAGATTAACTCCTTCTCAGCCACTTCTATACTATGCATAAGTGCACTTAATCTGATTACTTTTGAGGGGATTGGGCATCTCTGGGTGCTTCGGCCCCCAGAGCTACTGTGATCCTGTGAATAACAGCTCCAAGTTTCCCCTAATGCTGAGGAAAAAGCAGTGTCCACAACCTGATGTGCTCAGCCTTTGCCTGTCTCTGGGGACTTATTGGCTTTGAAGGTTTAGTATCCTTGGAGTGCAGCAGTGTGGGTCTCATCTTTGGTGTCATTTGGTTCTGAACATGGGCAGTAGTGGATGTGAAGTGGCAGGTTTTATGGCTATTGTGGCTTTAGGTGTTAAGGGAATATTGCTTGTTGTGAGAAAAGGGATTACAAGTTGGTACCTTGCAGACAATCTTATATTGTTCCTTAAAACTTGGATACACAATATAGCTGCTTCTGGAGTGTATTTCTTCTGGGTATATGTGCTAGTGTTGACTGTATCTTAGTATGTCCCACGTGTTAGCTAAAGAAAAATTGAAGTCAGAGAAGCTGTATTTGCTGCTCTCACAGAACTTCTTGCTGAAAGAAGAATAACTATAGCAAGTATTTAAAGTTGGGAATCAGTCCAGTATTTGGTTAGATATGAGAAGCCAGATACCTTTGTAAGAAAAAATGCTGCTGTAATATCTTGAATAAGATAATCTTGAGTACAGATCCTCTCACAACCTGGGAGGGAGTTGCTAGAACTACCTGGATTAAAAAAAAAAGAAAAGAAAAGCTATCAGAATATCAGTGAAATAGGGATAACGTTTTTCTGAAAGTTCAGTTTCTGATGGTAGGATTTATAAATGCATTCCATAAGCAACAGATGCATCTCCTCTTATTTAGAGCTTGAGTGGATTTTATTCCTCATGTCATGGTTATATTTGAGCACTTTTCACCTTTTTTCTTTTTTTTTTTTTTTTTTTTTTTTTTTTTTTTTTTTTTTTTTTTTTTAAAATTTTTTTTGTTTTTTTTTTTTTTTTT
>NDXB01009135.1:360293-372980 GCA_002631895.1 Agapornis roseicollis
TTTTTTTTTTTTTTTTTAAACCAAAGATAAAGTCAGAACAGGTCAGCCTGAAATCCTGAGTTACGAGAATCCATGTGTCCCCTTCTTTTTGTGTTATTTCTCTAAAATACTTAAATAGAAAGTGGATTGGTTGTGATTTTTACCTAGCATAATAAAATTCAGAGTAGTAAAAATCAGAAACAGCAATTGAAAATAATGTCTTACTAAATTGCATCAGGATGAATACATAGAAGTAGTATTGTCTGGACTCCTCAATACTTAAAGACATTTTGCATGGCTCTTGTTTCGTGCTGTTAAGCACTATGTCACTGAAACTGTCTTTATAATTAACATCAGACAAGACTGGGAATTTCCTCCTCTGCCTATTGACTATGAAGAGTTATCCCTTCCTGGAGCATTTAGGCCAGCAAAGCTCTGCTTGCCTGAAAGTATGGGGGGGCAAACTTGATTTCCTTCACTGATACAAAAAGGTTAAAGTTATCTGTCTGGTGGCTGTGCAGAGCACTCACTGGATGCCTTTTACAGTCTTTGTGAGGAGATGGCAATCAGTGGGATAAAGTTGTCACTTGGTGATGTGGCTCTTTAAGAAAACCACATCAGAGACTGAATGTCCCCTGTGTTGCGTCACAAATGGAACAGCACTGTGAAGCTGGGCCTGCCTTTTTATTCTCACTCACATCAAGGATCCCTGCAATGGGGTAGTCTCTGTGCTGTGTTATTGAGGTTATTTCTGTTGTTTTCCTTTTCAAAATAACATTCTCGCAGCTCTTGTCTGTCTTAGTAACACATCTCTCTTACGTGAGCAGAATTTGCTAGCTCAGTGGAGGTCCATTACCCTTCAGTGTTGTATTCATGTACTAAAATGTTTTCTGTAAAGCCTCTATTAGCTGTGATTTAATGGTTATTCAATGCTGCCATTTTAAAAGAACCTGCTCAATGTAAGAAGTCATTTCTTCTCAGTTTGACACATGAAATAAAAGAACTTTGTGCTGATTGCCTTGGACTTTGCCATATTAATGACTAGCTAATCCAGGTCCAAAAAGTAAAGCCTTGGAGCTGCTGCCTGATATAAATAGAAAAGAGTTGCTAAGTACTGAAGCAAGAGCTTGGCTCAGAAACTTCATAAAGTTGAGCCAGTCATAGCCCTGTGCTTATGTGGGCTTCATTCAGACTTCTATGGTGCTTACCTGTTGTGGCCTTAAAACTGAGGATTAAGAATTTAGTGTATGACACTGCATGAAAGGTGAGTCAGCCACATGAGCAAAGAGCAAATAACCAACATTGCATGCTGTCAGACTTAGGAAAATAAACTCAGGCTATGTGCACTGAAAGTAATTCAGCAGGCCACATCCTAGAATAATGAACATGTGTGTGCGCTCTAAATGCAGTGAAAAATTGCTAGGTGTATGAAGCCGTGCAGGAACGGGGCCAACAGAAATAAGTACTGAATACTGCACCCCCTTGGCAAGGCAACCTAGAGAAAATGTATTATATTAGTACATTTGCTACTAATTATTTTGAAAGGACAAATTACAGATGGATGTGGTTTAAAAGATAACAGGTTGCTGTTGTGAGGGGCCAGAGTGCAAAAAGGGCATCTCCAAATGTCCACGTGCACTGGAAGCAGGGTTTTGGCAATGGTATTGGAGAAGAGAGGGCTGTGAAGTGAGAGGAGTGCTTCGAGCCCCTCCACTGCAGCATACTGGAAGCTGCTTGCAACAATCCAACATCATGCAATTCTGAGTTGGTTGTGCAGGGTGAAATGAGGACAGCAGCATATCTGTATTTCATAATGTGCATGCGTGATAAAAGGGGAAGATTCACTATTATTCAATTATGGTCTTACAAACCTGCAGGATGTGATTTGTTTTCTTTTTTCCTGGCTATTAATTCTATGCAGAAAAGACACTTTGTCAATATTTTCTTTTCAATCCTGAGCTATAGGCACTTTTTCCAGAGAAGTACTTGAGGGAACACTTGAGAAGAGGATGCCATATGGTCTCCTTAGGGGTGCATTTCAGAAAAAGGATTTTAAGCTTTAAGTTTAGTCATTTTGATGCTGTGTATGCTGTTGGTATACAAGTTGTTTTCTACACAGTGGGGGGAAACCCACCTGATGTTTGCTTGCAGGGCATTCAGGTAATACATAAGATGTGAGCCCAAAGGGGGACCTGTGGGCATGACTACTGCTGATGCAGGCTTCCCTGGGCTGGAGCTGGGGTGTCTTTGTTCCTCCTGTCCCTGAATGGGTAATGTGGTTTCCCCTTTAGCAATGGTTCCACAAACCCCAAACATGAAGAGTCCAATACCCAATGCATCATCTGAACTCCTCTGTCTCTGCTCTGTCTCCTTGTGGTCCTGTGAAATTCCCCTGAAGGGGAATCTGAAGGAGAATTAGGATTGCTTATGTTTTCTCTGTGACTTTTTCTATTTAGAAAAGACCACTGCAAACTGCAATATTAGCTTATTTATTTATTTTTTTGACAAGATTTTGGATTATGTGGTTGATTGCCAGAGTTGGGTTATGGCTGAGTTGTATTATGTTCCCCCTCCCTTCCCGCCTTTCATGTTTTAGTAAGTAGTGGTGGGTTTTTGTTTCATTTTCTTCTTTTTTTTTTTTTTAAAAATGTGGGATAGCAGAACTGCTTTTTTGATTATCTAAATTTATTAAAAATGTTTTTATCCTCCAAGGGATGACTCAAGCATGTAAAATACCCTGCAATGTCAGAAGCTGTTTGCTCCCCAGGCTGTCTCATGAAAGGCTGTCCCTGGAGCTTTTTCCTGTGTTGCAGCAGCTGGAGAAGCCTTTCTCCCTGCTGAAAGGGGAAGAGACTGACAGAACAAAGTCGTTCATTTCCCCCTGTGCTGCTGATCCCTCCTCAGCCAGCTGGTTTCCAACACAGCCTGGTGTCAAGTTTGTATTTTAGAAAGCTAATTATGCTGCAATTTGTGGATGGCTATAGTTGAGAATTCACAGCAGAAGTTCCAACATAAGTGTTTACTGCATTGCTGTGTATTTGTTTTCACCTGTGTAAGTTGCATTAGACTTGCCTAAACAAGGTGGAGAGATGTTTTAAATGAATTGGGGTGGAAATGAGGTATTGGTTTTTGGAAAAAGCCTTCCAGATATTCAGGAACAAATAAATTTGAAGCTCAGTGAAAATAGTTTGACGTGTTCTGCCCCTGATATGGCAAAAGTGGCAATATGCTTGTGTCCTTGGTGTATAGAGCCTGTTCATCTGCGGGATCTGCTATATTCCAATTAAGGGCTCAGTGAGGGACCTGACCCACAGTTTGGAGGTGCTTATTAAATTCCTTTGGTTTCAGCCACTTGCTGTGATAATACAGGATAAAAATTTTACTTAGAGGCTAATAAGAAACCATTCTCTTTGGAAACTTTGATGCGATATCTTCAGAGGAGATATAAAAGTTCTAATTTAATGCATAATGAATAATCTAGTTTCCTGTTTGAAACTTCAGGCTTTCCCTCAGCACTGTTTCATGCACCAGCTGCTTGTGATGCCTCTCTTGTGGCAAATAATGAAAAAAAGGCATTGGTAGTTGAAGAAAATTAAGAAATGCCAAGGTCAGGAGATTGCTGACATGGATAATGAAAGAAATCAGGAAGGTGAGAGGGCAACAGAGTATCAAATGTCTTACAGAAGGCTGAAGTGGAAATTCCATTATTGAAATGAGCTGGGATAAGATCAGGCCTCGGAACATGGTTGATGGAGGTTGGCATCTCCAGTGGGGATGCAGGGAAGGGTAGGAGTGGCTGTAGGGCATGGGTGGAAATCTCTCTAGGCAGTGTTGCAAGGGCGATGTGTCAGTAGGATGCTGTGAATAAAGTGATATGTTGAGGTTGGCAGAACAGAAGGGAACAAATTTTAGGCTGAGGTAAAAATTAAATGAAAAAGAATAAAAAATAATTTTACTTTAAAAGCACTAGCATTTTGAATTCGGAGGTGAGAAGTGACTTGAAATGTAAGGTTTTTATTTAAGCAAACACAGATACTGAGTATTATAAATGGAGGAACTTTTTGTTTTTAATTTTCAAGTTTGAAACACCATGTGATCTTAAACAACTCAATTAAATGTAAAAGAATAAAATATTTCTATGTATAATTTCCGTTGAAATGACTGCTTCAATAGGATTTGATCAAAATATTTTGCTCATCTGTCTCAGTGAATAGCATCAGATCAAACATCTTACTGTGTTTAAAGATGGATTTAGGATGGTGTCTTGTTGCACAATTACTGATGAAATCCTTTAAACATTTGTCATCTTGATATTGTGTGCAATCCAGCTTCTCCCACCCTCAGGGAAGGAAGGAGAGCTCCTGAATATTCTGAGTGAATTAATTAGTGCACCAGTGGTGACTATTTCTACCACCTCTGGACAGTATAAAGTTTTTGTTATCCTTCACATAGATAAGAAAAAAAAAACCAACAAAACTCCCAAAAAACCAACAGAAGAAATGACTGGAAAATCATTTCTGAGAAGAGCATGATAATGAATCATTAAGAGCTCAAATAGCAGTATCAGGGATACTTGTTTCAATGGGTATGTAGTAAAATTAATTCTATATTTAAGAGAAGAATTAATGGTGTAAACTGCTGCTATAATGATGTTTTAATGGCTGGAGCAGACTTATTAGAAAATAGTTATTTTACCAAATGCAGTCCAAACCCTACAGGAGGTTAAGTAAAGTCCTTAAGACTAAGTGAGTTATGTAAAGCTTTGGCATTTAGCTTTTATCTTTGAACTAAACTTTTTAGTTGAATTATCAGTAAATATTAGATTAAAACTCTCTTGCTAGAAGTACATTATCACTTCAGGTGACCTGAATTGTGACTATAACCTCCAGAGAAATGGTCACTGTATACTTGCAGTTTTGCTCATAGAAATATTAGATTCCTGTTGGAGTTTCTTAGGACCAGTAAAGCTTTGCAGAGCAAATAGTTCACGTCAGGTTACGCATGCTGATTTTCAAATCTCTGCATTATAGAAGTGCAGTTTGATTGCGGAGAACCCAAGAAGCAAAAAGCTGTTTAAATCAGATGAATGGCGTAATAGATATGCCCACCTTTTTTTAGGTGTTTGCTGTAGTCTTCATATTAAATAGTACAGGTACACAGTTCATAAAGAAACTGCTGAACAAGCGCAGAGACTGCTTACTGTGAAGCTTCTTACTGCTATTATTGTTAATCTATAATGTGCAACCTATAGATCTTTAATAGCAAATTTACAGGTGAGTGATAGACAATATGGCATGCTTTACAGCAGTTCTTCATAAGGAGGCAGAATTTATATTTGATCCTTTCTGTCACTAGAAATTTAATTGGGAAAAAAGTATGAGCTAAGTGCTTAAATTCTTGTTAATGGGCAAGTAAGCTAAATTGTCTCTAGAATTTCAGTTCAATAAGCTACTTAACCTATGTGCCTCTAACTCGCATGGAAAGCAGTGGATGAAATGACTCTGATTCAGTGTCTTACCAGCTAGTGGTATTGTGGTTTTAAGGAGGAGGACCCCCCTATCTCAGGAGCAGTTCTGCCTCTAGGTCCAGGCATATTGTGTGAGTATATAAAACTGCAAAATTATATGACAGAACAGTATCAATCTCTGAAGATAAAGGTGTCTAACTTGCGGTAATGTTTCAGGCGCTGCTTCTTTGTCTTGCATAACATATTGAAATGGAATAAAAGTAAAGTGTGCTCTTCTTATATTTTAAGGATAGTGTCTTTCTGCAGTGCTATGAAGAGTGGTCTAATATAATCTCCATTGCACCTACTAAACTTGACCTGCTTTCTGAATAGTAATGTGAAAACAGAAGGAACAAAAAAGGACTGAAGTAGGAGCCTGGCTCTTGTTCTTGTTTAAATGATAGGAGGTGGTTGGGAATATATACACAATAGCCTATGAGATCATTTTAAGCACTTCAGTGGTTTGTGGTTAGGATTTTATTTAGAAGAGAGAGGGAAAGGTTGTTCACCCAGCCCTAGAAACATTGCCACTGTAAAGTGGTTAAATATCACAGTGTCTGACCTTATGTTGACACTAGTAGTGCGCCAAACACATCAGTACTGCTCAGCTACTGATGTGCAGTGTGCTTGCAAATGCAGAAGGAGACACAGAGCATAAAACTTTAGCAAAGAGACTTTGGCTTGAAGTGAGGGCAGAGCACTGCCCTTGCTGTCTGTCAGGCAGACCAGCACTGGAGTGGCCCCTGGTTTAATGATGATGAAGCTTTATGTCTCCAAAGAAAGCTGGATGCTCTTCTGGATATGAGGGAATAAAATGAATGTCAGTAGAACTGTCCAGATTGTCTAGGTCTGGGGGTTTTGGCTCCAAAATAGAGTGTTAAGAACTTCAGCCTGCAAACCAAGATATGAAAGGAGACTTGAGATATGAATGTGCTCTCAGGAAAAACTCGCAGAAAGCTGATCTGGGAAAATAATGTGGGAGGGAAAAGTGTCTGAGCCTTAGTCAGGCTTATTTCTTTTATTTAGATTTATCTTCTGCAGTTATAAGGACGTGATCTGGTTTGGATGTTTTTGAGAAAAGGGTTTCTCTTCATGTATAGCTCTAACTCAACAAGATGATAAAGCTTTAGGTGATTTTAAAGCAAACTTAGTAAAAAGAAGGCATTCTTCACCCCATGTGGTGATAAATCTGGAAATGGAGTGTCTGTGTTCCTGTTGGCTGAGGTTGTAGGGTCAGGTAGTACAGAGAAGCCCCTGCTGATATCAGAAAGGGAGGAAATGGGCCAAGAATACAGCGTCCTAGCTTTTACTAGGGATTTAACACCTCAAAAACCTCTCCTTGTATAATTAGTGCAGTTCTGAATCATTTAATAAGGGTGAATAAAAACCTTCATATGTCTGTGTAACATTTTCTGCATTGCTGTCTGCTAGTGGCCTATAATGATATATCCATGAAATGACTGTCCAGAAATAAGACCAGCCAGCCATTTCTGATGTTAATTGCACATAACACATGGCTTTGGAGTGTTTGTCATGACCCTCATCTCTCAGGTTTCACTGTTCATTGCTGGTATCAAGTGTTTTTTGATTGTTTCTTCTAAATGCAATTGGGGAAAAGGGAGCAGGCAGCTGCTCCCTAATGGGTGTATTTCCAGTATCATCTGTCACTCCCAAACCATGGCCAGCGCACATACAACATCGTTGCAGTTGACTTTTAATAGTGAGTTTACCTTAATGACTTGCTGTAGCTCTTGGTATCTCTGCTGCCCAAAGCTATTAATCAGCAAAAGATGGATTGTATTATAGCAAATGATGCTACTGCTGTTATCTTCTTGTTGTGGCACAGTAAATAAAAGGCTTCAGGGAATCTGGTTTTGGAACCTTTTTGATATAAATTTATGGCACATTTAAAACTTATTTGGGTCCAAGAAATCCAGTGTTTAGAAGGCTGGTGCCAGAGGTGCTCTGAAGAGGTGTCTGTTGACACTATTTTACTTTTAACTATGGCAGAAATGTAAATCTCAATTCACTGTGCATGTACCATATCTCCTGAAAAGCAGGTGGTGCCCTGCAAGCTGACAGTGAAAAGGCTTTCTGTGTCTTGCTTTTCTCTCTCTCTGTTTCCCATATGCACTTCGAAAATGAGGAGGAGAAAATAAGTATGTGCATATTTTAGAGACATCAATTTGATAGGTGGACCACTCAGTGGGTAAAGAACTGGCTGGATGGCCGCACCCGAAGAGTTGTGGTCAATGGCTCAGTGTCTGGTTTAAGGCCAGTGACGAGTGGTGCCCTTCAGGGATTGGTGTTGGGACCGGTCTTGTTCAACATCTTTGTTGTTGACATGGACAGTGGGATTGAGTGCACCCTCAGCAAGTTTGCTGATGACACCAAGCTGTGTGGTTTGGTGGATACGCTGGAGGGAAGGAATGCCATCCAGAGGGACCTTGACAAGCTTGTGAGGTGGGCTGATGCCAACCTCATGAAGTTGAACCATGCCAAATGCAAGGTCCTACACCTGGGTTGGAGCAATCCCAGGCACAGCTACAGGTTGGGCAGAGAGGAGATTCAGAGCAGAGAAGGATTTGGGGGTGGTAGTCGATGAGAGCATGAGCACGAGCTGGCTTCAGGGTGTGCTTGCAGCCCAGAAAGCCAACCGTATCCTGGGCTGCATCCAAAGGAGTGTGATCAGCAGGTTGAAAGAGGTGATCCTGCCCTTTTACTCTGCTCTTGTGAGACCTCACCTGGAGTATTGTGTGCAGTTCTGGTGTCCTCAACATAAAAAGGACATGGAGCTGTTGGAACAAGTCCAGAGGAGGACCACGAGGATGATCGGGGGACTGGAGCACCTCCCATAGGAAGACAGGCTGAGAAAGTTGGTGCTGTTCAGCCTGGGGAAGAGAAGGCTGCATGGGGACCTCATAGGGCCTATATGGATGCTGGGTAGGGACTCTTCATTAGGGACTGTAGTGATAAGACAAAGGGTAATGGGTTCAAACTTAAACAGGAGAGGTTTAGATTGGACATAAGGAAGAAATTCTTTCCTGTTAGGGTGATGAGGCACTGGAATGGGTTGCCCAGGGAGGTTGTGAGTGCTCCGTTCCTGGCAGTGTTCAAGGCCAGGTTAGATGAAGCCTTGGGTGACATGGTTTAGTGTGAGGTGTCCCTGCTTATGGCAGGGGGGTTGGAACTTGATGATCTTAATGTCCTTTCCAACCCTAAATATTCTATGATTCTATCTTTGGGTTTATTTTAATAGCACTAAGTTAATTTGCTGTCCCTGCACTCCCCTTTTAAGTGCAGGGTGCTGGAAGCTCCTGCTCTGGTTGGGTTTTTCTTGTCTCATGGTGCTATGGAGTTTGGTGTGCTTGTGCTGTGACCTTCAAGATTTATCCCCATTAGGAGCATTTTTATAAGTGTCAAAACACTCCACAGAAGCATCCCTGTTCATTTGCATCCCTCATCAAGGGGGCTGCTTGGGCTGGGGAAGGCCCTTCTAGATGGCTAAGAGAAGAGTAAATTGTGGTTCCAGTTAATCTCCCTGTAGCCTACTGAAGTACTGACCTTCTTCAAGGGATGATGCAAAAAAAAAGTTGCTCAGAGGGATAATTATTTCAAGTGGGGAGAAGAGGTTGATTTGTGAAGGTACCCTATGGGCAACAGAGGCCTCCTTAAATAAAAGGAAAACATAATAGATTAGAAGTACCCATTGTTCTGTGAATAAGAAAAAAGATAAGAGAATCTTTTTCTGATATTACTGTAGCATAATAGTGAGTTACTAGCAATAAATTCTATTAATTTTGTGAGTAATGGGAAAGAAGAGACAATTATTACTATTACTAGACAAAAGAGAAACCTTTGTGGCTTCAGTGAAAGTCTGTTGAAAGAGAAATAAACACGTAAATGATGCCAGAGAATCATTAGCTGGTGGTGATAAATATAATAAGTGACATTAGTGCAGAAATAGCAACACTAGCAATTTGTGTGCATTAAATTTTCTATGAGACCTGTTGTAGTTCAGTGAAAGAGAGAATGACGGCATGGTACCAAAGGACATTGCTATTTGGTATGTGCAGTATGAGTCCAGCATAATTTTAGAACATGTTGGTTGGGCCTATAGTTACAGTTTAGATGGAAATTCTTCCTGCTTTAAGTGTGAAGGCAATACTGTTGAAAGCAGCTTGGAAAATAAAATTGTGGAGAGATATGGTGAGGGGAAAAATAGAGGACAGTGAATTGTGGAAGAAAAATGTTACTGTAACAAAAAGATGTGACATGCACATATCTGAGTCCTTATTTCATCTGCCTGTACTGTTAATGGATCTGGCAGAAAGGAGCATGTGTGCAAATCCAGACATTTGGTGCACTGATTAAATAGGTGTGCATACAGCCAAGGGAGCAGGCTTGCACGTCCATCAGTTAAATTCAGTTTCTCCATACATAGACAAAGGTTAGCTTTTGTGTCTTGTCTAGTTGCTTTTCCTCTGAAAGGGTCTTAGACAGAAAATACTTTGTTAGAAGCACAGTCTGGAAAGGGGTTTTGCATACATTTGGGGTTAGATATGTTAAATAAAGCAGCCCCTCCTTGTGGTGTTATTTGATACAACATTGCATTTTATTAGGTACATATTGTATATATATATATATATGTTACTTGTTTTTAAACTAAAGTAATGATGATACACTTTGCAACTCTGATGTGGAAAATCTTACCTGAATGTTTCCTGTCTGGGCCACTGTACTCTGGGCTCTCATCTGAGGTGAGATGTGTTTCTTGACTTTAAGTACAAAGAGGGTAAGCAGAATGTGAAGGTAGATGGTCGTTAACTTGCAGCCTCCCACGGAGACTTGAAGATAATGGGGCTTTTCATAGGTATGTTGAAATTACTGTCTGCAAATGTGCCAAGCTGGGGCCTGCAGCCGCTTTGGTTAGTTTGGTTATGTTTAGTTTTAGCCCTGCTGATTTTCATCAGTTGTCACCTTCAGGCTGTTCCTCAACCCTTTTGTATTAGCCACCAGTTTTAGATGGAGTTAATGGGCCTCTGAGTTTGGAGGCAATGACAGGGACACAACCACTTATGTGGCTCAGGTTCTTTTGTTATATAACTTAATGTTATTCAAGTTAAATTACATAGTCTGCTTCAGTACTGCTAAATATGAATCCTGAAATTACAGATGCAACACGAATGTCTGATTTTTATCCTTAAAAGCATTGTGACTGTCTTCAAGTTCAATGCCAGATAATGTGTTTAATAAAATTTGATGGAAGATAACATTCTCTTCTGTCTTGCTTCTTTTTCGAAAAATGTCCTTTATTTCTTTGGAGTTCAGCTTTCTCCTATAAATCAAATATACAAGAGTGAGTTTTCTGTCAGAAAAACTCAACAAGGTTATAGTCAGAATCAGTCCGTAGTCTGCACTAGAAAGGCAAGAGGTTATTTTTTTCACTGTTATTTTTCATTAACAAGGATAACAAATGTAAGTTGTAGCAGGAGCTTACAGGGACAGTATATTTCAGGCAGCCCATTTTACACTTTCATTACAGTGATTTTTAACATTCACATTTTTTTTTGAGACATTTAGAAGGAGCACAAGCCCTACATTCAAGAATAAAAATTGAAGCAATTTCCTGGGTATATTCATTGGACTTGAATTTTCTGTGTGGTACCTGGGTCAAATTTTGTAAATCAAGAATATTTATGGCTTAAGATTACAAGTCATGATGCAGTTGAAGCATTTTGCTTTCATTGAGGAGAAGAAATTCATCCATAGAAGACGTGATTTAGTGTTCTGGACTTATTGAAGTCAGTGGAAGCAGAAGAGAGGAGGAATAGAAGTTTTATTTCTCAGATCATTAAATTTAGACTTCAGAGATTTAAAGTTTCAGTTTCTTTAAATTCCAATCTGGAAATGAATCTGACTTTCAATGTCTCTTCTCTAAGAAAGCAAGTTCTAAAGCACTGAATAGGAAAGGTAGACTTTTGGATCAGGTGAAAAAATTAAACTCTGTAAACTACAAGTGGTATGATACTATGCTCTTAAACCTGAACACAACCGTTTTGGAAGAAAACAAAGAATATTGGATTGGCACTTGCCAGCTCTTCTCCATCTCTGCATTTTAAGTCCAGGATATAAATGTGAATTGTTCCACTGACAAAGGAGTCATAATAGATCTAGTGAAAAGAAATCGCATCTAGAGCTTCCTCTGTGACATCATTAAAAATCTCAAATGGAAAAGTGGATAGCAAAAGGCAAACGATGTGTTCTGCACCCTCCAGAAGTGGGACTGTCCCTTGAGTTAGGTGTCTCTGGGATGCAATTGCTGGAGACCTTTTACTCCTTCTGCTATTAAAAATACATATTTGGTGGCAAAATGCCATAATTGCTGAGTGTAAGTGGCAGTTGGTGAAGGAAGTCCATCCTGTAGGGAGAGCTTGATGTGCATAGACATGCTGTCTGATATTCTCAGTATACTTGGGCAATAATAAGTGTGGAAACCTTCTGGCATTGGCTGCTGTTTGCAGTTTCCTCCTCTGTAGGACTCGGGGAGAGCTCTCTGACCCTCTCCTTCCCCTCCCTCTGCTTTTTATTTTCTTCATTTAGCAACCACCTGTGTAGGTTGATGTTTCTCCTGCTTTGACCAGTGAGTCTGCATGCCTTGTTGGTTTTACTTGTCACTTCCTAATTCTCCATGAATTTTTAGGTTTGTTACAGCTGTTGAAGGGGATGTTTTTGAGCTAATGCTCATTTGCCTAGCCTGGGGAATGCTGTTAGTGGGGGCTTTTGCTGTTGAGTCAGAGAGTACTTGGATTTTCAGCCTGTGCATGCTCTAAAACTCATATTTCTCTACTTCTCAGTCTCAAGCAAAACTGTGATTTGCTGGTGTGTTAATCACACCTGTGAACCCTGTCAAACCCCTCCTGCAGTACTTTTGTAGACTGGATAAGGTGTAGAAACTCTTGTCATGTGTCTCTTTAGTAGCTGCTACTTTTCTAGAGAGGTTTAAATAGATGATTTCCTCCCAAGCATTGTTTCATTTGTATTGTGTGCTGGGAATTTAAACTGGGGTGATGGATGCTGAGGGACTGCGGCTTCATGATGCTGGTATGGCTGGTTATGAAGACAGCTGTGGAAATCCATAACAGGAAAAAAAAAAAAAAAAAAAAAAAAAAAAAAAAGCAAAAACCCCAAAAAAAAAAAAA
>NDXB01009135.1:373080-386993 GCA_002631895.1 Agapornis roseicollis
GGGAAAAAAAAAAAAAAGGAAAAAAAAAAAAAAAAAAGAAAAGAAAAAAAGGCAAAAACCTCACCAAAAACCAAACCCCAAGGTTTTGTGTCATTTTTAGGATCAGCTGCACTCATGTGCCTCGATGATTAATGTTTGCCCTGCTTCTTCCTCAGCACCTCTGATGGCACATATTTCAATGCCTGCTTAGGAAGCCTCACCCTGTACTACCCTGCCCTTGCTTTTTAAAAGTTTCACTTCTTATCTGACTTAGATTTTCTTTGCCCCAGTTGGAGTGGGTTATCTCTGTCCACAAGGAGAGGGAACAGATTATTCCTTGTCTTTGTGCAACAGCCTTTTTTGTATTCTGTCCTTTTGTTCCTCTTTCATCTTCTTTTCTTGGGGCTAAGCAATGCCAAATTATTCAATGTCTACTCCTATGCGATCTTTTAAACACCTCCAAAGGGAAAAAGTACATTTCAGTTAAAATAGTTTGAATAATATTTTATGTATAGCTTATTTAAAAAACTTCCCTCTAGAAACTGATCTGTGCATAGTGGCATTTTGTCAATTATACTTGCAGTGAAGATTTGTTTTCAGCATCTTTGTATGTTTTTTTATTTAGCATCAAATTGGAATGTGATTTGAAGCTTCATGGGCAGGATATACTTGGAAAATTCATTATGGAAACTTATAACTCAGGTAATGTTATTAGATCTACTTATCCACCAGGTAGCCCTAAGAACTGGGACAGCCATCAGCCGCTTCTGCAGTGCTTGCTTTATCCTGCATTGCCAATTGCTTTTTAGAAAATGAGTCTACTTAAACAACCCCAAAACCTCCCAGGTGTTACAGGAGCAATGATATTCCAGAGAGTATTTTTGTCTTGTTTTACTGCAGGAGTAGGAACTTGCCCTGAATTTTAGAGCAGTTTAGATCAAGGGTTTGGAGGGGGAAAAAACGCTTGAACTGCAGTTAGAGAAACAACTAAAGTACATGCAGGGAAAGTGTTCAAGGAGATGATTTTATAGTTCTTTGTCCCCACTGCCTTTAGTCCTCCATCCCTGTGTCATGGAGGGGCTCCTGCTCTCCCTACTGTCTGTGACTGTGGCTGCACACATGGCTGTTTCCCAGTGCTGCTTCCATGAGTAATCCATAATTAGGTTCATTCTGGTTTTGATATTTTTTTGATAATGAAATATTTCACTCTACCTTTGTAAATGGAATTGTCTCTTGCAGTTTCATGATATGGCTTTATTCAAATGACTTGAAATAAGTGGAACCCTAGAAGTTTAGGCTTTTTTCTACTTCATTTTTCAAAACCTTTATTATCAGTGTCTTCATTTTCACTCTATTCCAATGCTGCTTATGAATACATTTAGAAAGGTTAACATTCAAAAATAATGAGACTTTATTCATTTATAACAGTGACTGGGATATTGTTTAGTAATAATTTGTCCTGCAGCAATAAAACATTCTCTAGAATGTTTTTGAGGGCCTTTGTAATTCAAGGTTAAAGATACTAAGATAAGTCATACTAGACTTAGTATGTTTTAGTAGTATTCAGAAGAGGCCCTTGCAGTTAGGGGAAGTGGGTGTTTTGAAGTGATGTGTAGGCCTTTGTATTTTTTTTTTTTGTCAACTGATCAGTTTGTTAGGTGAGGAACTAACGAGAAAACACAAGAGATTCTGGAGATTCATGTTGTAATTCTTGATTGGCAGAAGTAATATCCATTAACATACTCTGTAGTTGAGCCCAAATTCATTGTTGTATTATCAGTTATAGGAAATACTGTGCCATTATTACTCCCATGCATCATAGGAGTAACAGAAATTGAGGTTTTGTGTTCTCCTTTGATCCACAAGCCAGTTCAGCCTTTTTAAGATTTCAGTGGGATTTCCAGGGGGGGAAAAAAGGGCAAGCCTGGTCCATTTGAGATTCTGAGACCAGAAAGACAAAGGAATTGTGCAAAATTTCTCCTTCTGTCTTAATTAACTTGTCCACTGGAAGATGAAGGCCTTATTGTTGCTGATGCACACATATGTATGCCCTGTGTGGTTGTGGAAATATTGGCAATATTGAAGTTGTTACTTAAGCTATGTCAATGCAATATAGGATTTTAAGCAAAGAGTTAACATGAACAGGGATCCAAACTCCCCCTGTACAACTGGCTCTGTAGGATGCTCACAGAAGTTTAACCTGGATATTAAATGTAGTCTGTAATGCTCTTCAACATGAGGGTTTGTGTGTTCTGATAAATGTATAGTATTAGTTGCAATCAGCCAATTCTGTATTCAGTTGTGCCAAGTAGCACAGTATCAGGAGTACAGTCTGAGTAGCCAGCCAGGAACAGGTGTTAATGTGTGATTTATTGAGTTCTGCATTGAGTTGCTTTGCTGGTTCTTTTGGCTATTTGTTGAAATGCAAGTTCTGTCCTGACAGCAATTTCCTTTCTGTATTTGCGATAATGTTTCTGTGATACCTATAGTGGATTAGAAAGGAATTTCAGTATACTACTCCATTTTTGGTGTCTTTAAGTATTGTAGCAAGGGTGAATGAAGGAAAATCTTGTATGAGGCAACAGCTTTCTGGAGAGTATTAGCAAGAAGTCTGGGTACCACTGCAAATATGAAGGGATATGCACATATCTTTGGCTACTTGTTTATGAAATTTCCTGCACTAAAGTGGGTTTTCAAATCCTCTGTTGAAGTCTGCACTGCATTATGGAGAACAAATTTTCTGGCATCATCCTCTGGTATGGGAAGCTTTCCCAGCAGGTAACAGAAATCAGGTCCCAGGTTTGTATGTCCAAGGTAAAGTGGCCCAGGCATGTGCCCAAGCATTGCATGGCAGTGATCCAGACTCCTCATACCTGCAGTGGCTGGAAATTTTCACCTGAAATTAAATTCTTAAGTAAAAGTATTTTACATTTTTATTGTGTGTTTCAGTGATGGTGTCCAAGTTGCAATGAAATGCAATGAATGCGCAGTAGTTTGACTCACGGTACATGGAACCCTTCAAAGACCATTTCTGAAAAAGGTAATTAAAAGCCAGCTATCAAATAGCAAGCAGCCTTTTGAGAAAAACACAACTGGTAGTTGCCATTTTGAATGATGCTTGTATTTATTTTGCCTTTCTACTTAGCCTCATGGTAGCTAACAATTGCTTGGAAGTATTAATTTTCTCCAAGTATTGTATATGATGTTAAAAAGTAAAACAAAGATTCCAGTTGGCATTTGAAGTGATGTTGGAACAATGTTACTTGTGTATTGTCATTGATCTTGCTATGCAAACCAATTTGTTTTAGCAAACAAAACATGCATGCATTGCTGGAAAAGGAGCTGTGGAATAGAACTCATTGCTAGATTGAAAAATGTGAGCCCTGTAATTGATGCCTTGAAATAAGAAAAATGATGGGCAAACTTGCATGTATCCAAATTGCTGATAGAGGCTTGGCAGATGCTTGGAGATATCTGTAAAGGGTGTAGGACTTTGGTTCTCTTACCCAGATGCAGTCTTGAAAAAAAAATTGGTTTTATATTATGTGATGAAAAGACTGACTTAATACTTAGAAATTATGTATAATAGGGACAAGGTCCTTCTATTTTATTCAGAAAAATGTTTCTTGTGCATTTTAGTTCCAAGTTTAACATATGTAATTTCATTGTTGAAATACACCTTGGCAGTAGAAATTACAACTTGGAGGTTGTGGAGAAGCTATAATGAGGACACCAGGCCTTGCCTTCCCTGTGTGCCATCCTGGGGCTCTACAGAATGAGGCAGTGTCCGCCTACAGATGCCACTGTACCCATGAGCACCTTATAAGCAATAGCTTTCCCTTTCCTTATAGTTTTAACCTTCTGCACTTTGTCCATTCCCATCTTTTTTTATCTAATTTTTCACTGTCTTTAGTATTTGATAATTTTTGAAATTACATCACACTTCTGACTTTCCAGGCACCCCGCAGTACAGTCTGTCTGCTTCTCTTTCTCTCTGCTCTTCAGGTATTAATCTGAAGTATTCATTTGAAACAAACATGTTTGAAAACATGAATTGCTGTTTCCTACCTCTACCCTCCTTTAAGTGACCTCCACTGTGTCTTCAAAGTTAATTTCCTGTTTTGTTCCAGGGCCAAGAGTAAATCCCCAAAACAATAGTTTAAAGGCTCCAGCATAGTCTTCCCATCTCACTATGTCTGTTGGTCAGTTCCCTGGGCTTTTAAATCTTTTAGCTGAGCTTGGGTTTGTGATGAGGCTTGGCAGTTGGCTGTCATCTGACAGTGATTAAAAGCAAAGCTTCTGTCATGCAGTCAGCTAAAAAGCCTCTGCCTCTTCTTAATGCTTAGACCCTGAAAAGACCTCCCTGCTAAACTGAAACACTGCAATCAAATCAGTAATCAACTGAACCATTCTCCCCCTCCTCTCTCCTCCAACCAGTCAGGAGGAGTATTTATTCCTTTGTCAGCAAGAACTTACATCTCACCTTGTCTTCTGCTGCTGCCCTACTGGTTTCTCTGCTTCCTTAGCCAAATCATTAATTAATTTCCAAGGAAGGTGTAGAGAAGAACAGTGGTTTATAAGGAAAAAAAAAAATCTGGTTTTGTGCAATAAAGACATAAATGCTTTGAAGAGGTTTATTGTCATGGACTTTCTCCAGTATTAATTGGGATACAGGTTGCTTCAGACAGCAATGTGTTAAGTGAAGTGGGAAAGGATGGATTTAGTGCAACTGTCAGTTTTAATTGCTGTGAAACTGATTAAAAAAAATCAAAACTTGAGTTCTACACTTAATCTGTTTAATTTTTTCTATAAGCAAGGGAGATCAAGATGGACATTTGCTGTTCCTGAGAGATGGTTCAGCTCATATCTTCTAGGCACAGCTGAACAAATACTGTGTAGGGAGAAGAGCTGGAATGTTGCCTTGCACGGCCTGTGAAAGAAGCTGGCATACAATGTGAATGACTAGCCAATAGCCAGTTTAAGAATACAAAAACGAATTAAAAAAATTCATATAGTGTAATTCCCCTTTTTCCTTTATTCTGGGGAAAGCCCAGTGTATGAAATGGCACACTTAATGAAATGCTGAAAAGTTAGTGCTGTGTGTCATGGTAGCAAATTAATGAGTGTCTAAAGTAGGCCTCAGGAATTTGAGTAGTGCATCCACTTATATATTAAGAAAGTCTACGGAAATCAGCAGTCATCACCTGGAGGTAGGAAGTCCCCACATCCTACTTTTGGGCTGACTTCAGTTAAGACCCTGGATTGTGAAGTGAGTACTTGGAACAATTTTTAGAAATGAAGCTTAATTTCATATTTTACCCATGGCAATAAAGTGGAGCACGTCTGTAGGTTTGTGGCACTTTGGGGCCTTGTTTGAACTATTATCTTCTGGAAATCATATAAATGGTAATGTGAACTGCACTTCATTCAGCCACTGTGAGTAGGGAATTGCCCTGAATAGCCTTTCATAGAGTTTTAGGATGTTTCTGGTATTTGCCCTTTGTCTGCTTGGTTTTCCCTGGTTTCTGGAGTGTCTTAAAAGTTTTCTGTCCAGCCTATGCTTTCTGACCCCTATTTAATTATTTTTAATTTATTTTTTTAAAACAAACTAAAACTTCCTTCAAGTTTAGCTGGAAAAGGTTTGACGTTTCTATCTACTTAAGGGTAATGTAAACTTCTGAAAACTGCTCAGTAAAAGTGAGGATTCATTGCTCAGTAAATCCTAATTAATTGAAATTACAAAGGGATGTCCAGTTTAATGCAGTGATCTAAATTGTTCTTCAGCTTGATGAGTCATGCAGTATCCGCAGCAGAAGGCAGACCATGAAACTTCAGGGAAGTATTATAATACCTGTGTCAAAACTTTTACATGACTCCTAGGCTTAAAAAGGTTTCAAAATGTTGTTGTAGGCAATAAAAGTGGTAGGGGTTAGCAGTCACCTGGAATATTACTGCTGAATTTTTTCAAAAGCTATTCTTTGTTTTGTGCTGTCAAAACTGTTTGGGTGGTACAGTGTTTTCATCTTGTAATTGAGATTCAGAAGATGGTTGGTTCATGTGGAGTAAAGCTTTGCAGGGATTGGGCCCTAAATCTGTACCACTGTAAACAGGATCTGAAATCCATATGGGATTTTTATATACTCCAAGGAAACAAATTCAGTCTGTTCCAATATGTCTCATGCAAAGAGACTAAAATAAATTGTGCTCTTCTGCTGAACAATATGCTAGCTTTCTTTCTGATAAAAATGGATATTCCCTTACAACACCAGTAATGAAGTTCAGCTCAAAACAAATGAATGCTCTGAATCTATTACCAGCAACACACTGGCAGCTTAATGCAATAAGAAATCATGAAGCCTGATTTACATATGCATTATTAATTCATACTGGTAGAATGTTTAAACACAAATAAAAAAAAATAACTTAATTTTCCCTATTCCCTCCTTTTCTTAAATGAAAGATCTCCTTCCCAGACTCACACAGTGGTGTTATGTACAAGTGATTTCATTTTTATTGTGCTTTCTAATTAGCATAGTGGGATACCTCAGTGAGCAAGACTGGCTTTGTCCTCCTGCTCTGCATAAAACACCGTAGCTTGTGAGAGGCAGCTCAGCAAGCCCAGCATCTCCAGCTGCTCCTGTTTTAAGTTCAGCAACCCAAGAAGTAATCAGTCTCAGTGGCAGCTACTAACAATGCTCAGGCTTTTCATCAAATCTACCTTTAATTCCAGGAGATGGGGGAGTCTGCCAGTCTCTGGTGGCTCAGAGCGTATTGGAGCATGGAAGGAGGGGGGACTGAACTTCAGCAGTTGGGTTTTTTGTCTGCATGTTCCTATGTTTTATGCAGTGGCAGCTGCTGTCAATGCCTAAAGACAGCTTTTGGGTTTTTTTGTGTGTTACTATCTTTTTTTTTTGTTGTTGTTGTTATCTCTGTCATCTTTGCTGAAACAATTCATCTTTTATTGCACTCTCAGTAACATCAGAAATATGCCTGTGTGTCTTCATATGTAGTTCATCTTCCTCCTTCGGTCCCCTGGTATATTGTGGTAAAGAAATGATAGTGTAGTTCTTTATATGTTGTAAATCCTGTTTTCTTTCCATCCCTGTTTTTTTTTTTTTTTTACTCAACTATAGACTGCCATGTGTACCAGAGCCATTTATTTCCAGTCTGTATATGTTCAATTATGAGACAAGATTGCTGTTTATTTCCATATTGTTACTGCTTGTGGGTTATCTCTCTGTAGGATTCATTATTTATTCACCCAGATCTATATGTTGAAGACAAACAAGGTCACCTGAATAGACTAGTAAATTTTTAGTTTAAATATAAATACAGAATGTGAATGTAGGTCTGTTTAGATATCAAAGGTTCATTGTCAAAGTTTACAGCTTGTACTTAGCCAGGATGTTTTCTGTATTTTTATTTCCCCCTCTCTCCCCTTCCCATCAATGTGATACTGGGGTAGCCCCAGTTCTTTATTTCTATGTTAAGATGTGAATGGCTTGGACAGGTCTTCTCCTGGAAGTGAGTTAAATCAAACTTTGATGAAGAAATAGTTGTTTTTCAGTTTGCATTAAGGTTCTGTGGGAAAATAAATCTCTTTGAACAGAGCTGGAAAGCTTCTAGCAGCATGGAGGATTTATAGCCCTTGTCTGATAGGAGGGGAGACAGGTGCTGAGTGTCCCTGTTCTTCCTTTGGGCTTCATGAAAGCTGCCCCATTACCCCAGGGCACATTGAGACATTTGTCCATCACTTGCTTAGATCAAATTTTGCATTTTTCTTGTCAAATTTCCCCACCATCTAGTAGGGCACATGTGAAATTGGAACCCCAGATATGTTTATGAGGTCCATGACTTTTGTCTCAGAGCGATTAGCACAGGAATAACAGTGCTAATGCATGGCTGCCCCATGCGTCATCCTGGGACAGATCCTGTGGCAAAATGCTGGCTGCCCTTACTGTTTTTATCTTCTAATTCAACATTCATCATCAGAGTTAAGTTTTTGCTTTACTAAGCAATGTAGTTTAAGAATAAGACATCTACATAAAAACACTTAGAAAGTGTGCTTTGCAGAAACACTTCAGTGACCTTTCCCCAGCTGTATTGTGGTTTAATGGTGAAGATCTGAAAGTTAAATGCTAATGAGAATGCAGCTTTGTAGAGGACTCCTCAACTATTTTGGATTCCTTTGTAACAAATTGCAAAACAGTTTTCAGTTTTCCATATCTAAAATTTTTCTATATTTGGAAGCGGTCACATCTGTTTTGAAACTTGGATTGACATTTCACACAAATCTTACTTTTATGGAAGATCAGTCATAACTTCAAAAGAAAATCGTCTAGTCTCAAATAGATGATGAATCAGTGTGCTCAGTGCAGGGGTTACTTTCATAGAGTCTGGAAGGTGTTCATCTAAGGGAAGATGGGTCTAGGCAAATGCTCAATTTTTCCTTGGTTTACCCTGAATAAGAAAAAAATGTCAAATGTTGAATCTAATACTGGCAAAGTTTTGTCTGGGCTCTTGTGGGTATATATATGTGAAAAGTCCTTCATGCAGCTCAAAAGCTACATAAATTCATGAAGCCCATGGTTTCCCTTTTGTTCTTGAAGACAGTTACTGAGGAGCTGCTCTGGATGCTGTAGAAGATATTTAAACGTTTGTGATGTATCAGCAGTTTAGGTAGAAAACATCTGGAAACTCATTATGACAAAGAGCATGTTACTCCATAGAGGGAATTTCGTGCTGTGATCACAAGCATGAAGGGAATCACCAGGGAAGAGGATGGTGAGTTTGGCCTCTGGCTTCTGTCAGAAAGCGAATTTTAGCAGCTAAGAAAGAAAATGGGCAAGAGAGTGTTAAACTTGCATAGAAAGAAAGAGTGAATAAGAGAACAAATGAGTATTTTAGTGTAAAGTTAAGATGTTATGAACAAAATTAGTTGAGACAAAAAGGTATATAGAGAAGAAAATTTGCAATTATCTCCACGTCAGTGCTAGTGAACCTGGAAAAATAGGTTGGAGGGCCTGGAATAGTTTATTTCTGATCATAGTTGTGACTTCACTGCATTGCTGAAACCTGATGGCATATTTTGCATGGTTATACCGGAACTGGGCCTGGCCTGTTTTGCAAAGATTGAATGAGAGAGAGAAATGTGAGTGCCATTGTCAGGAAAAGCACTGCTGCTTCTGAGGCTCTTTTCAGAAGTAAGCTGCTGGTTTGAGTAAGTACAGAGCACCCAGCACCATTTCACCAGTGTGTTTGAGACTCTTTTTTCCTTTCCCCTTATGTCAAGACCCCCAGAAGAAGTTAGGAGACTGTTCATTGAGGAAGAGGCTGAACTGCTTTGGGGGACTGATCTCTGGGTGGGAGGGCAGGGGCTTAGGTGTCCAGGTCTCCCAAAGTCTTTGGTGATGTATTTCTCTGTGTAAGGCCATAGCCTTCTTAAAATAAAAATCTTACATTATGTTTTGAGCTGCAAAATGTTCTGTGCCTTACAAGGGCAAAACCTACATTAGACCTTGCTTTGGTAGGTTGAAAATGAAACATGGAATTGAAAATTGAGGCTAGGTTAGATACAGTGTTCATAACTTGACTGTATGTATGATGTGCATAGAATAAAATCCACCCAATTACATTTTTAGTGCTTTAAAATGCCCATTCTAAAACCTCCTAAGATTATTAGCCAAGAAGGTAGGAAAATGATCTCTAAATGGAAAAAATAAATGGCATTTTAGAACTGCCAGGAGTATCTCTATACCCTGAAGCCCATAGTCAAGAGGAAAAGGATCTACTTGTAAAGCAAATTTATTACTACATCTGAATCTAATATAAAGCACACTGATAATAAAGTTCCCAAATATCCAAGACAGCAAGGGGAAATGGGTAGTGAGAGGTCTTTATTAGACATTAAGAGCAGACAGTGGTCAAGAAAGAAAAAGGATACAAGAAGAAACGATAGTTGTCAGTGCTGAATATAATAAATATGTTTTTTAAAGTGTAAATTTAGAGAAAACTATAACCAACAAATCTATTTGTGTTATTAGGTAGCGATGACTAGTTTTGGCAGTTATATGCAGAAATGTGTGCTTAATTAACACTTCTGAGCTGTATTTGGGAAACTGCTAGGTGTTGTGCTCATGTCAAGTGAAGGTGGTGATTAACTCCTTTCCAGTCTGAATGTACCACTATTATGGGCTCATTGATGAATTACTAGGAGCTGACCTCAGGTGAGGCCACTGCTGATTTTCTGTATTTGGCTAGTGTTTTGTTTCAAGTAAATCACCTCACATATATCAGGAGGGGCTGAGATATTTGAGCTGATTAGCTGAACTTCACACAGTAGCTTACCTCTGTCATTCATTGTATAGCCATATACCAGAAGGACTCTAAGTAATGTAATCATTTATAAACTGGTCACTTCCACTGTATGAGAGCGGGTGAAGATGCTTGTGGCTTGAATTGACTTTAATTTTGTTTGTTTACTGAAATGTGGGAGAAATGTAAAAAGCTGAATGTTCTTGTCGTGAATATAGCTGAACAGAGAGAAAAGGTCATTTAAGTTGCTGATGGCGCAACTTATCCTGATCTTGGTTAAGGCTGTGAAATACTGATAGAGGTTTTGAATGACAAGTACAAGATCAGAAAGTAACTGAACTCATACAGAGCAAAGGTGTAGAAAATATGTCTTGTAAAACTGTTAATATCACAGATGATAAAACTAATAATGTTGAGACAGTATACTTTTCTGGGGGATTCAAGTTCAGCAGTCATGATATTTCGACTAAGAAACTAACCATCCAACACCAAATGCCACCTAAGCCAAAAGCCATTTAACAGGTGGTACTGTAGAAGTCATGATTTAATACAATCATCATCCATGTGTAGATTTGGAGCGGTTTTCCTCACACAATTTATGCCTTGTCTCCATGCTTATTTTGTTGTTTAAATTAGTGATTTGAGGAGGAAATAAAATTCTGGTAGGATCACTAGTAATAAAAATTTTCAGATGGCACAAATAACCACTATCTTATTGAACTTCTTATGTGGGGACACTGGAGTGATACATCTGAGAAGGTGAGATCATCGGTTCAGTGTAATTTGGGTTATTTGGTTGGTAAATTGGGTATAATATGCCTTCTAATAGAATTAAATGTAAAATAAGGAAAAGATGAACAGATGCAATCCATTGATGTGTGTATAGCATGTGAGAGGGCCATGGGGGAGGGCATTGCTAACCTGCATGTCACCCAGCACAGTGCTTGTGAGCCTGCCCTGCACTCAGCTGATTTGGAGGAAAGCTAGAAACTGGAGAGACCTCTGAGCAGAGTCACAAAAGTTGCCTGGAGAACTGGCAGGAACTACCTTAAAAGACTCAAGCAGCTCAATCTTGGTTTAATAAAGAAGAATTTAAATGGTGATTTGATGATAGTTTACAACTGTCTCTAAGGGAACAGATATTAGACCACTCAGCAGATAAGACTTGGCTTTTTTCCTACTGGGTGAATAATTAATATTTGGGGCAACTTGCTCTTCATTGTAGAGGATTTTTTGGCACTGATTAGTTTAGAAAGTAATTGCCCTGTTTTTTGACCAGATATGATTTTAATGTGAACAGGATTTAACTCTAAGAAATCCAGTATGCAGCATGTCAGATAGAAATATCATGATGCTTCCTTTCAGCTTCATAATTTAAAGATATTTGTTAGACTGGGAAGTTCAAAGGGATACATCTCTCAGCCAAGATGTGTATATTAAGTTTGATAGGAGCTTGGAATTTTGCCTTGGGAGAGGCATATCTAGATAGGAAGGTGCATTCATTCATTCATTTGACTCATAAGTGCATTCTTCAGCACAAAAATCTGGAGATAGACATTGTCCTGCACACTTTCTTATGAGCTGAGTGGGTTTCCGGTTGTACAGCCTTTAAGGGAACTCTAGCAATGAAGTAATTAATGGTAAAGAACATTTAATTATCTTTCCACTTTAAAGGTAGAATATCTGTGTGTTAAAATTAGTAAAATTAGATTTTATAAATTCCTGTGAAATTTGCCTGCATACTTCTATGCAAGTTCTTTTATTCTGAGGTGCTCAAGACAGTGAAAAAAGAAATCAGTTTTCATCACTACAGTCATGAAAAATGCTGCAGTCCAGCCTTTACCTGTTTGTTTCTGTAAGGTCTTATCTGCAAATCTGAATGTGGCACTTTAAATTGGAAACTCTGTTTATCCCCCAGAAAAGCAGATCTGCTTTGTAACACTGAGTTAAGACCCATTTCTGTCCCCTAACTTGCACCCCACAGATTTGGACAAACTGTTGACTGCATAATAAATTCTCAAGGGAACTCTTGAAAATGCTTAAAAAATACAGTTGTGCAGAAAAGGTCTGTAGACAATAAGCAATGCTTAATTCAGTTTTGCTGTGAATTGCAATGCTGTTGGTGTAGGATAGATGGAGATCTGGCTTTGAACAAGCCTTTAAACTTTTTTTTTTTTTTCCTTTTTTTTTTTTTTTCTTTTTTTTTTTTTTTCTTTTTTTTTTTTTTTCTTTTTTTTTTTTTTTCTTTTTTTTTTTTTTTCTTTTTTTTTTTTTTTCTTTTTTTTTTTTTTTCTTTTTTTTTTTTTTTGTCTTTCTTTATCTTATTTTTTTTTTTTTTTTTTTTTTTTTTTTTTTTTCTTTCTTTCCCTGATTTTAGTTGGTTCTTCTCTATCCTTGCTCCCCCATGCTTTTCCTTCCTGTGGTGTCTCCCAGCTGTCTTCTCTCTGCATCTCTTCTCTTGAAGAATTGTGCAAATTAAAGATGTAGAAGGGCACTGGAGTATACTTAGGCCAACAAGCCTCGAAGAAAAATGAGAATATATTGGCCTTTCTTGCAGCATTTGAAATGATCGGGACAGAAAATGTAAGCATTGGGATTTCAACAGCTTTTTCTCATGAGACTTTCCTGGTGGCTGATAGATGATACAATCACGAAGCTTTCCCTGGAGTCCCAAACGTTTCCTGTGTTGTCTTCATTTGATGGCCCCTAAGATGATATTAGTACGCCAAGAAGCAACAAAATCTTTCAAGCGTTAGTAGATACTACAGCCTCTGCTGCATGATCGTTGCCTTGCAGAACAGTGTCAAAATGAAGTGAGCTCTCTGAAATGTTTCCTACCATAAGCTCTGCTATATCGGTTATGTTGCAACTCTCTGTATTCTGCTGTTGTCATCCTGGAAATAGTGCTCAGAATTAAAGGTAGTCTTGGTTTGGCTTTAACAGGGCACTATGACAGTCTAGTATCTCTTTTCAGTGTTCCTCAACAGTGTGCAGTGTTCATCCGCCTGTGCAGATGCAGCCTGAATTTGATTAGCTTAATTTCATCTCTAAAGCAAGCAACACCGAAAAGTCACAATGGATTATTGTCTACTCTGTACTTACATAATCCTGATTCTGGCAAAATTCATGTTGATTTCAGAGAAACAGTATTTCTACATCTTTCCAATGATGGCTTTATTCGAGCAATGTTTCTATTGCTATGTCTCTTTCTCCCTTCCTTAACTAACCTTGCAGTTAGTTGTGCCTAGCAGTTTTGCATCAAGTTCCATTACTTCTCTTTTGGGCAATTAAATAGGATTGTAAATCTCCCTAGCTTTAATATTTCCCTTTTCCTGCACTTTTAATGTGTTACAACATGTTATTTGTAGTTTTCCATGTAGCTTTTAGACTATAATGCTTGTGTTTCACTCCCATCAACTTCAACTAATTATCAAGTATGAGTTCTCAAGACTACCCAATATAGCTAAATTAGTAAATTCTTTCCCCTCAGCCTTTAGTTTTATAACTCTATTAAGTAAAATATTCTCTGGCAGGATTACTTCTTCATGAGTCTGTGCTGCTTCTTGTTGTGTTTTGTTTGGTTTTTTTTTTTTCTTTTGTGGGTTTTTTTTTTTTTTTTG
>NDXB01009136.1:0-66970 GCA_002631895.1 Agapornis roseicollis
AAAAAGAAAGCTACAGTTTGTGCATTTGAGAGCTCTGAGAAACATTGTACCTTTGAGACAAGCTTTTGTTCGAGTCAAGGCTTTTTCCTTTCAGCCCTCCCTTACTTTACTGCCTACTTTATCATTCATGCTTTTTGCTTGCCATGTACCCAGATGCTACAAGAATGAGCAGACTGTGGGCCTAACTGAAGTCTACTGACATCAAAAGGCTCCTATTGACTTTAACGGACATTTAACTAACCCTCTGTAAATCACTGAAAGTCAGTGATTAAACAGACAACCTCTTCTGAATAGTGGAGAGACTAACATAACGCCCCTGAAATTTAGTTCCTATACTAATTCCAGCCCTGCATGCCTGAGGGCAAGCCTACATCTGTTTTTTCTCATAACCTCAATGCTAAGAGTATTTCATAGAGAAGAAACAGTTTCTCCCCAAGCCAGGGGAGAACTTCTGTAACTGTGCCCCTGTTTGGGGAGTTATATCAACTTCGCTATCTTTTCTGGGAGTCAAGAGCACCCCACAGCAGTGCCAACCAGCTGATCCCCAGATACTGATGTTAGACCACGTTCTGCGCAAGAGAGGGTATCTGGAAGCTGATGGATGACTTTAGGCAGTTCATTTAAGGTCCATGACACTCTGTCTGAATCCTGAACCTACTTTGTTAACACAAGTAACTAATTGACCAGCAATTGTTCTGCAGTTGCTTGCAGAGCCTTTCCAGCATGCCACTCACTCATGCACTCAGGCACTTCCATGGAAACTTTTAGTGGCTGCATAAAGAGCAGCACTGACGCACGCCTCATCTCCATGGGGTTGAAATGTGACTAAAGTTGTATCTTGTGATGCACACTGAGTACATATTTCACCATGTCATCTGCCTGAGGAGCCACTGCCCTCCTGAAGTCACCCTGTGAGCAGGCTGGGACAACCATCTTTCACTCATCTGTTAACACCTCCCAGCCAGCCACCAGTTCCTTCTGCACAAAGCAGCACTGGGCTGACAGGTTTGATGATCTGCAGATGATGTTCAGCCTTGACTCATAAGGCAGCTATCTCCAGGAAATTTTATATCACTGAAAAGACAAAATGCTCAGCTCACTAATGGGATACATAACTGCTCCTGACCCCAGGCTATTCCCATGCTACCATTTTTTATATATACTTGCAGCTAAAGCATTTTTAAACAAAGTAGAAAACAAGTGAATGCTGAAAAATATATAATATCTTAAAGGTATTTTTTGAAGGAAAAAAAATCCCCAAAATGGCTTCATCAAAAAAAGTAAGGAACAAAGCCACTAACCCATGTTACAGCAGCTGGAGATTGAGCCTGATGTACCTGTCTCTCAGCATTTCCCCACTGCCGCATCACTCCCTTGAGTCTGCTGGCAACTGTAAGAACTAACAGGAGCCCCAGTGTGTTCATGGGATCACATCAAACGCCAGGTCAGCCCTGGGATTTAGGTGGCTCCAATCCCCATTATTATGCAAGCTCTGCAACATACTAGAAGACCTCCAGTCTGACTGCACTTAGTACTAACTTGGCCCTTCAGACGGATGACAATAATACCTAGGCCTTGCACTACTCAAACTTCCCAAACACACTTGGTTTGCAAAGAGTAAAAGAGAAAAACCAGGCTATAGCATCAGAGTGGACGCGGATAAATCAGTGAAGTTCCCTTCAAGGAAGAAAAGCTAAAGCCTTGTGGAGACAGGTGAGGTCCAGGACTCACCATCCAGGGTAAGTTTTCTTTTCTGAAAGCATTTCTGACAGCTATTAGATTTTGTGGAATGTCCCACATAGGTTTTCCTACCTTGGTCCAAGGCTTAAAATTTTTGCCTTAGCTTTTAAACATGTTATTAGCCCAGCCATAATCTTCTATGAGATCTGCCACATACACCACACTTGGCATTTGCCTAAGCAGAAGACATACCCTAAAAGAACCACCAGCTCTAAACAAGAACAACTTTTATACCTTGGTCAGGCCAGTTCTTGGCCTTATAACTCTGAAGACCCCAGTCTATGCCTCAGACCATCTTTGGTCTTCTCTTTGTTGGCACTTCCTGAGTTTCACCACTGGCAGTGGATGCTCCTGTGCCATTAGCTGGTTCCCATGTCGCCTGATGCTCTCAAGGTCCCTTCCTGCCCTTGCTCTGTCCTGCACCACATCTGAGCAACCCAAAACTCATCTCCTTTGCCAACACAGCCATACCTCTAGATGGCTGTCTAGCATGGCACACGGCAGCCACAGCCAGCCCAGACACTGTGACGGGGATGTAAGAGATTAGGCCAGTATCAGATTTCGGTCTTCCAGACGTTCATATGAAGCAGCTTCTTCCACTTTAACTACTTTCCTCTCAAATTTTTCAGCCAAGGGCTGCATCCAGACTGTGACCAATACTCTGCTGCACACGATGAATGCAGTGGCTTAGAAAGAAGCTGCATTCACAGCTGAGGTTCATGGACAGAGCTGCACAGCCATGTCTTCTGTGTCATCCACAAGTGCAGCCTGCAGCTAGTTTTCTTTCAGGCAAGACTTCATGCCTGTGTCTTCAGCCAGAAGGATGTAGAACAAATTCACACTGTCATTCCTGGTCCTCTTCATGCTTTCTGAATAGTCCTAGCTACCAGAGCCATGAGTTTTCAGGTTAGGAAATAGCGAACAAAACCATGTCTAATGTTTTAGAACAAACACATGAAGAAAACTCACCTCCCAACTCAAATCCAATGAATTCCATGTTTTCTGAAGCTGCTAAAACAAAATAAACAAACAAAAAACCAAAACAAAACATCTTTTGTTTTCCTCCATGAAAAGTTCCTAACAAAACAAATATTTTCCAGTTGTATTCATATTTTCATTTGACAACTTTTATAAAAAGCAACATTTGGGGGAGTGAAAAAATGTTCTTATAGAATTACTTTTCTGTCTGAAAACCGTTTTCCCTATTATAAAAAAGCCAATAAAACGTTCCTCTAGTAAGTGAGATGTCACCTTTACCAAAGAGGGACAGTAGCCTGGCAAAGGGCATGAGCAGATTTGTGTCTGAAGCAGAGCTGGTGGGCTTCAAGACAATTGATTCTGTGAAAGCATCCTGCCTGGTGGAGGATCCCATCATCCCCTTGTGCTTTCAACCAGTGAGGTGACCCCCTCCAAAGGCAGTGAGACCCAGCAGGGATGTGTCACCTATAGGGACCCTGAGCTCCACTCTCCACCAGCATGAAAATATTTCAGGTCAATCCTGACATCTTTGCTCAGATGGGAGTAATGGCAGGAGACTCTGCTCACACCAGAAGGCCAGAGCACGAGTTTGTCAGCCACTACCATTGACTTAGTACTTGTTCCATCTCCCATCCTTCTTGTGCTGAAGAAAGCCACCACACCAGAAAAGACTTTTGCACAATGAGGCTGAATTCCTCTCTCAACTGTACATAAGTAACTTTATCATTTAAGGATTCAAGTGATAAAACTAGGAGGGAGAACTTGATTCAGGTGTTGTCTATGTGATAACATCCAAACCTTTCCCATGCTTGCCCAAGCAATGCTATTTGTTTTGCTGTGTAATTAAGGCAAACAATATGCAAACGTACAGCAGAGAATCTTCTCCGGAGGACATTTCTACAAGTTCAGCTATCTTTAACATCATCATGGTTAGGATTTGGGAATAGCAAATCTCCTGATGACTATCTGCAACAGCATCCGGTGCTCCACATGGGTGCTGCTTCTGCTGCTCCCATTTATTCAACTTCTCTTGATATTTTTCACAATGGGTGAAAAATGGGTCCAGCTTCTCTGGCAGCCCATGCAAGCTCAACCCAGTTCAGGAGAACGCAGACTAGTTCCACAAAAGCATGGCAGAGCCCTCGTTTCAGGAGCACTACAGAGCATCAGATGAAGAATACAAGCTCTGCTTTCCTAGCACCAAGGGAAAGTGGTCACATTGTGATAATCTGATGCTGAAAAACAGAAATGCTTGGAAAAGTTCCTGAGCAGAGTCTTTCTGTTTGAGCACAGCACCCCACCTTTGCCATCCTGCTCTCTGGTTTGAACAAGCACAGCTAGAGTGAGTGGCAGCACAAGGTCCCATGCAATCAGCTCCAATGTTTGTGTACCTTTGGCAAATTTTAAATGGGGAGCAGCTGCTAGTAAACTAGCAGGGATGTTTTATAGCTTGCTGACAATGCCAGATTCTGCAGATATTACAGCCTGCACTCAGTGGCATCTCTGGAGTATTCTGTTTTTACAAGCATTTCCCAACGCACCACCAGGAATGCACAAGAACTGTTCACATTTACGCCATCAGGGATCAGGGGTGGTTTGTCCCCTTTCACAGTTGGCTCCCTGCGCTGCAACCAGCCCATCGGCATGAGCTCTGTGGGGAAGTGATCATGTCTGTCCTCACTGGGGGGGTTTATGACCAGTTCAAGGCACTGGCAGTGCATCTGTTATCAGACCTGGTATTCCTTCACTTGAGAAGTTAATTTGTCTTACCGAAGGACAGTTTGCTTGTTTGGAAAAGGAGATTATAATATTTATTTCCCAGCAGCAGTGGGAAGCCCTATCAATTGTTACTTAAGCAACTGAAGGGTTTTTATTTGGATGAGGATAAATAAGTGTAAAATTATAAAGAGGATTAAGACAGATTAAGGGGTGCCTGTTAGTCAGAAATGACTCCTGGTGGGCTGGGAATTTTTCCAAGAGGCTAAACATAACTTGACTTGCAACACCGCAAAGCAAGTCTCTTGTGCTACCATATCACTCCATGTGCTTGGAGTAAGCAGCTCCAGCAACGGCTTAGAGATCTGCTGCCCGACCTGCTGTCTGCAGGTCCACATCTGATGACAGCTTCAGTGACCACACTCAGCTGTCTCTGGAAGTGAGACCTCATCATCCTTGCACTTGGCCAGTGGGTTTCACCCAGAAGGAAGTGGAGATTTGCCTCAAACCCTGCTCACTATCAGGTCTGGCACTGTCCTGTCACTTTCAGCAGCTTCACTGCCCACAGGTCCTTATCAAGGATCCACCACTTTCGGGATGGCATTCATTTATTTAAACAAAAGTTATCATCATTCTGAAAGGAAACTATCACATCCCTTCTCTGCATACTGTCACAATGGTATTGCTATATCCCCTTACAGGGATAGTGTGCAAGTGCATAACAACACTTCATCAATTCACTTTTCCATTCTTTATCACTTGAACTCATTTTAGGAAGTTTGGACAAGGGTCTCAGGACTGGCCTTTCCATTAGGAATAGGATAATACCACCTTTTACCCATCACAAAGTCCCAATACCACATTTCTTTGACCTCACATGTCTCAAGGTTGGCAGCAAATCAGAAAGGGCAAAGACTACACACGCTGCCAGGGAATGATATTTCTTTAAAACAATAATCTCAGCATTTTATTTCCTTTCCCGCAATTAGCTTAAAAATTGTGCAACAGACAACTATGTAAGGCCATATAACATACAAACTGCAGTTCCAAATTGCAAGACAGTGCTGGAGTACCTCTGAATTGGATGTCAAAAGGGAGACTGTGCTGATTTTTTGAAAGAATAGGGGGAAATATTATGCTATAGAATATTTTATTGGTCCTGGGACTTCTGGCTGTGTAAAACCCAAAACTTCCCTGGAGTCATTATAGCCTCCTCTTGTTAAGCTCTCATTTGTTTTCACACACATGACATATTAGCTTCCTACATCAGTGGGTAGGAAGATCGAACCTGCTTTACGATCCTTCATAATGCTGCTTCTCCTTCCCTCAAATAATTTCTTCCAAAACAAACCTTTCAGGTAATCAGAGTCTGCCCACGGAACTAAAGAAAATCGTTGTCTCCTGACAATGACTTATGGCTGTTATTTTAGGAATGCTAAAAAAAAATCGGGGGGTATATTTACTGAAGTGAACAGATCTGTACCTGGAATCCTTCCCTTGATACTGCAAAGACACACGGTGTCTGCATTGAACAGAAACCTGACAACACAAAGTGAAATTCGGAATAAGGGGCAATTTTTTTCCAGTTTTTAGGAGAAATTAAACGATGACACCCAAGGACCACTCCTACCCGAAACCTGTTTATGTAGCTTGGCCCATGGAAAAGCTGTTTGCCTTCAGGATGGGATTCAGGACCTAGGACGGATGCAGCATGCTCCATATGAAAGAAAGAGTCCACAGAGCATGGGAACTGCTAATGAGAGAAGCAAAGAGCGGGAGGAGATCCCAAAGTCACAAGAGCTTGAACAGCAGCAGCCCTCCTCCTCTCCTCATCACTGCTGTTCTTGAAGTAAAACATGAGGGGAGGATGTTTCAGTCAGTCTTAGAAAGAAACAGGTTGGCACTGGGTTCTCAGAAGGCAGAGATGACTGCAGCTCAGCTGCTTTGAATGGCCACAAACCTATACAAAGGCTTGTGACTCCCTCAGAACTCCTGGTCTTTCTCCCCACAACCACCCAATGCTGCACAGGCACTGTCCTTGGAAGGGTGTTATCACAGGCTGGCATTCAAGACATTATTAGTTGTGCTTTCTTCAGTCTTAACACTTGAGATGTAAGCCTCAAATCTTCTTGATTCAGCCATGTTTCTGTCCAGAATTAGGAAACTGGGGCACAGCTGGCCATGTTTTCTCAGGGTCTCTCAAGGTTTCTGAGGTCGTCTCTCAGAAGCATGCTGGTCTGAAATGGTCAGAGTAACCTGGGAGCTGGATGCTGTGATTCTCCCTTTCTAAGCTATGCAACAGCCACAGTATGACTGTCCATCCCATTCAAAAGCAGGTTAACACCAAGTGCTTCCTCGCTCTGTTGCAACACAATCTGCTGGCAGGGAGGCAAACCCCCTTCTTGCAGGTAGGTACTGAAAAGGCTCAGGATCCCTTTCAGCTCCCAACCAGTGTCCTGAGGCTCTGCTCAGCGCTAGTACAATTCATGAGAAGGGTTTATCTGGGACAGCTGGGAACTTGTGCCAACAGAAATCAGACCCAGCTCAGAGAGGAGGGATGTCCCGTGTCCATAACACAACCTCCAGCACAGCCAGAGATGTTTTCTCTGTAAAGAGATCCTCTGACTGCAGCAATAGGGGATTCTGTTAGCAGTAACCAGACTCGCCTCCTTCCAGCTTCTCCTTCTCCCTTTCCAACATAAGGGATCCCTTCTCACCCTAAAAGAGCCAAGCAGTACACAGTCCTATTCTCAGTACCGCAGCACAAGCCATTTCCCCCCAGAAAGGGCTACTGCTTTCAAGACCAAGGAACATCAGCCCCTTCTTTACTTACAGCTCCATAGCGCGCTTTCAGCTTGCTAAGGACTATCCTGAATTTATCCAGAAAACAGCTCACAGCCAAAACCTGTATTTTTGGACATAGAGGAACAGGTACTAAACGAAAACTCTCCTAGCTGTTGTACAGGTCAATAGTCCTCAAGAAACCAGATAATCAGGCTCTGTTTCTCATTATATAGCTCACAGTATAAGCATCAATATATTCTATTAGCTTGGTGCTGCTAGAGGATGATCCTCACTGCTTTTCTTATCCCAGAAATAGCCTACGACTGCAACTGTAAATTTAAAGAAGAGGGTTAGAAGTGGGGATACTGCATAGGGGCTGATAGGCTAGTACAGAAATTGATGGGAAAATAGGAGCTGAAAACTACTGCTGTATTTCTTCCATGACTGGAAGTTTGTATATCTCCAAGGTGAAGAAGTTGAGATCAGAAACAGCATCTGATGAGTTTCATTTGGTCATTTTTCTTACCTGCTTGGATGGCTTCCCAGAATTTCTCTGTCTCATATACACTTCTTTTTTTTTGCCTCTGATAATCCCCTCAGGCTAGTCCAGACGCATCCATTTAAATGTCCCTTGAAATAAGCACAACTGACTGACCCTCACCTGTCATGTGCATAATGGGCAAAGATTCATTTATAACATTAACCCATTTTACCAAGCACAGCACTTCTTTCAGGGTAAGACAGTACACTGCAGTTGTTTGCCCCTCCTGTGTTAAAACCTGTTGTTTGTACTTCCCAAGCAAATCAGACTACTATATGCTGCAGCCCTGAGCTCACGGTTGCCAATCCTTCTGCAAATTTTCGAGTCACCATATTACATCAGTAAGAATTCGCATTGATGAACCAAATCTTTGCAAGTCTTGGAGCAGATTCATCTTCCCCCATGATAAATCTGGGTTCTTAACCCCAGATCAAAAAGTAGTTAGAAGAAAGACGAGTGCAAGCCTCATGCCTCTGCTTTGATAAATCTGCTGTCCAAAAACTGTGAACGAGATCCCAGCACCCTCAGAGGTCTCATCCTGATGTTGAAAGCATTCAAGTGTCAGGAGGGGAGCCCACAGAGCACTGGGGGTATGTCTGGAGCACTGCAGTCAGCTACCACTTCCTCTCTGCCTTGGCAAGAGAAACCAGCACGTCCTGTTGTCTGCTGGGACCACAGAAATATTCATCCTGCCACTCAGCACATCCCAGCTGGATTCCTGAGCAACTTCTCCCACTCCATGCTGGCTTTGGAAGTTGCCAGTAAAAAGAGGAAACCCATTCTAAAAACCAAACTGATGCCACCCAGTAAGAGAAGAGTAACAATTTCCCCAAGGAGGTGGCTCAGAGGGGACCTGCCATTGTGTAGATAATAGGGAGAAACAAATTGCAAACCATAGCTTAACCCATAACATCCATTCCAAGATTGGCCAAGCATTTACAGCAGCTCACATCAATCCCCCTTTGGCACTTTGCAGTAAATAAGCAATGGCAATAGCCCTGTGCCCTTTTGGATGTAGAGCTAGATCAGTATGTTCTAAGGGAACTATGCCACCCATAGCCAGCTAATCCTGCTTTAAGAGCCCTACAAGGAAGAACCACTACAAAGTAATAAGAAGCTTCTACTAAGCAGGAGGCTTTTTTCTGAAGGGGCAGTTATACTCTGGGAGGAAGCAGGAAAACACACATGGGACTGTTAGAAGCTCTGTGCTGCCTGCTTGGTACTTTGAGTCCTATGTTCACGTTTTTATAATTATTACATAATGCATATCACACAAACCAGGAGACGTCAGCTCTGTGCAGAGCCAAACCCAACACAGGCAGGCACTGCATGCTCCCCACTGGGCCAGCACAGCCCCAAGCCTCTCCTCCTGGCCCCATGCCATGAACACCAGACATCCCCTGTGCCCCATACCACCCCCCTGCAGACAGCACAGCCCTGCCTCCTGCAGAGCTGCTCCTGCCCTCACGCCTGTGCTCATCTGCAGAGAATAAACCCCTCGTGCTGCATCTGGTGGGTTTAAATGAAGTGTCAGAGCCTTAGGTGGGTCACAGCCTCTCCTGAACCGTCACCAGCCCGCAGAGTCAGGTTTCCAAGCCAGACGTGTGCTCTGGGCTTTCTGAATAGAGAGAGACTAAACACAGCCAGCCTCAAGATGTCCCGTGGGGTCTGGCCAGCACCCTGTCCTCAAGGCACACGCTTGTTCTGGCATGATACCTGTACCCTGCTTTTACGCCTGTTCTCCAAGGCCAGCACATGCCCGTTTCCAGAGCACCAGCCTTATGATATCCCCAAGATGAAAATCCTTCTTCTCAGGGATATGGGATAACTGAAGCTTGCTACACAAATACTTTGCAAAAGGCTAATTAAACGCCCTCACACACCTCTCCTCCACACCCCCCTCCAGCTATCATAAGGATTCACTGCCATGGGATCAGCCAGACAGCACCTGTCATCCCTGCCTCACTTTCCTCCCTACTCCCATTGGCTGTGTTCTTTCAAAGCTCCAAGCTCCCTCTCCTAAGGGTCTCTCCCCAGGGCACCTCTCTGGCCCTATCTTCCCCTATCCAGGGCTCTTCTGTTCTACATTCCCTCTCCCCACAGTCTCTCTTCCTAGTTCAGGCACCATCCTCATGTCTCCTTTGCTCTGTCATAGCACAGGCCAGCAATTCCCTCAGGGATCAGTGGTTTCTTTGAGATAACCTGGGACTGGGACTTCTTAAATTAGCTTTGGGTTCACAACAGAGGATGGAGGCTCCAACTCCATGGAGTAGCTGTGATCTGGTCCTTCCCAGTCTGATGAGGCATCACACACACCCGTTCTGGCTCCAGAATCCTAACACAGGCATGTTCCTGTTGTCAGGTTCATTCACACAACAGTTACAGCTATGTTTTTTTCTGTATTAAAATGAATTTGCTTTTCATTCTCAAACTTGATCCCAACAAGTAAACCTTTGCTCTGCTATCATAACCAGTTGGCTGAAAGTCACTCTATAAACCAAAGCCTGCAGCAGGATGCCATCAAGTTCGGCCATGACTCACAGTAGCAGTAACACTGAGAGATTTGTGCAGCAGATCCTATTCAGAATAGAATTTATCCTAAAGAGAGAACTTTCTCCCAAGCTGAATAAAAATATTGTTTCTTCAGAACCAAAAGGTTCTGTTCTTTCCCTGTACCCCAACCTGCAAGATACTTCACCAAGCCAGACAAAATTACAGTGCCCTGCTGCTGTGAGGCAAGGATGAACAAGAGGGAGGAATAAAGTATTTGTTTTTTCCTTCCTATAGGGAAGTATTATACAAATGACAGGCTGTGCTGGGGGTGTGTATGGGGGGGGTCCTTCCAGAAGCACTGGCATGCTCTGCTGTTGCTAGACTAAATAGACTGTTGGGCTTCTCCATCTGATGCTTCTTTACTGAAAAGCTGTACAAAGTAAATATATTCCTTCGAAGACCAAAACCCTTCTAGTGCAGCTCTCAAGCTCAGAGCAGATGTCCATGGTTGGATGCAGAGCCCCTGAGAAGCAGGGGCCTCGCACTGGCCAGATGTCCCCATCTGTGCAGCACAGCCCCTGCAGCAGCACCGGCTGGAGGCAGCTGGTGTCAGACAGCAGCATGCTAATGAACTGAGAAGCACCAGAGGAAATTCCTCACCCTGGAAATTGGAATACAACCAGCATGCTATTGGGGGCATTTCAGTCACCTAGTGTGAAGTCAAAGAGTTGCTGTGTAACCTTGGGTAAGTGGCTTCAATTTTTAAGAGGCAGCAGGTCTCTGAAGAAAACCACCATATTGCTGGCTCTGGGAGGGAATGTCCTTTGTCAGAGAAGGAAAATATGATTTCTTATTAGAGATACATTAGAGAAAGAAATAGGATTCAGCACTGCTGAGGTTTTATCTAAGGCTGAAGGGGGAAAAAGCTCAAGTCTGAGTTAGGACCCCTGCTCCTGCACTGTGTATGAACTGACAAAGATTAATTTAGGAACTTCTCCCTGTTCGTCAGGTCCTCTGGTACAGCAATTACTGCTGCACACAAAGTGCCATGCATTATCCAGAGATGCAGCATAACCACCCAAGCACCAGTCACTCACTTCAGGGAACCCAAGAGTTCACCTGATCCCAAGTGGGGAATTAATTGTAAGAAAATCCACCCTGATGCAGATGAAACAAGAGGCCCGTTCATTGACAAGACATATACAAAGGAAAGAAGCCAGCAGTCTATACATCAATCTCTTTTTTGCTGCTGTTAAGAAACTTGCAGCATCAGGCAGAATTGGAGCTTTAATCCAGCAGCAATGAAATTGCCTTTTACAAAAAAACTCTGCCTGCATCTGAACTCTGCCTGCATCTGGCAGCTGAGAACATTGCCAAGGCTTTAACCCTCTGATATTAACAGAAAGAGATATTGATGACTGTCCCTCTGGCGAAGGAAACCAAATGGTGTTTTTAACTTGTGTGGATTCTTTACAGATTTCCAATTCCTCAGCAAGGCTGTTGCTCCAGACTGGGGTGTAATTGAGATGCATTAGCCACTCACTCAGAAACTTTCCCAGGAACACATGTGCGCACACACAGACGATGCATTCAGCTATAAATACATACCGTACCTGCACATGCGTTAAGCTGTTGTTCACGGGCTGTCTGGACATTTCTGCTGCCAGCTCGGCTGCTCAGTGAATCGCAGCACTCAACGCTGCCAGCTCAACGTGAGAAAGAAAGCAAACACAGAAACCCAGCTCGTCACTGCTGGATATCTGACCACAGCAGCGAAAAGCAGAAGAGGGTCTTTTAAGGACCAGTCCTTGTGAGAGGCAAGGACACTGGGTGTTTTCACCATGAGAGGGACGGTGAACCTCTTAACAACAACTCGTATACAAACAAGTGCAAGAACTTGCTGCTGAACCACCTGCCCCACCTCTTCATTCTTTACTGTCTCCTCACTGCAACAAGCCACCATCTGTGCCCAGCACAGCGGAAAATCTTCCAACCTCCTTTATTATATTAATCTTGACAAAAAGCCAAATTCCATCTGTATAAACTGATCCTATTCATAGAATAAAGCACCTACTGGGATGAAGAAGGTGTATCATTGAAGGGCTTCAGTTGCATAAGGAGCTGAAGATGCATCTAAGCACACCCTAGCTCTGAAAGGCTGGGATGCTATCCAGATGCAGCTTCTGAAACGCTGATTAACTGTGGGCTTTAAAGCACAGACCTCACTCAAAAAAGAAATGGCTGTTCCATGCAGGAAGGGTTTTCTTACAGGCTAGAGGAGACCAGGGACAGCTATACTGGAAATCTTTGAACACGATATTAAAGATGAACCCTTGTCTTTCTTTTAGCCTAGGTAGTGAGGATGAGTTACATTATAGGTCTCTAATAAGAGGCAAAGAGGGCTGTACTCCCACCTTTTTAGAATCCTATATCAAGGTAAGAAAAATTGTAGTATCCTCTTATAAAGAAGAGAGCGTTGGGTTGGGTTTGGGCACCTTTGGGCACCGATGCTGCTGAGGTCCCTCCACCAGCTCTGTTTCGGAGGTCTCCATCCCATGGAGATGCCCACAGGCTCCTCCGGNGAAAAACTGTAGTATCCTCTTATAAAAAAGAGAGCATAACAACAAGATGTGTCAAAGATTACTTCCATTTCAGATGTAATGACCCATCAATCCTAAAGCACTTTATGACAGCTAAGCATTTCTGTCTATCTGCAACAGGGAGAATACACAGAAAAGGAAACTGAGGCACAAAAATCTTATGATTACTGTCTGAAAATATAATCCTTTGACTAAATCAGCATGGAACCTAATTGCTGGTGTGCAACAAAGGTCAGCAGGGAAATTATACCCTTTCCTGGAGAAAAGGCAAAACCTCATCCTTAAGGGAACTAAAGCTTTTTGGACATGGAAATACAAAGTTCATAACTTACCATCGATAAAACCTCACACATCTAAACAGAAAAGCTGATTAAAATATGGTAGAAATAGTAAACTGATAACCAGTGAGCATTTCATCAGCTTTGTATAGCAGTCAATGGCCAAAATGTTAATCCAAACTTAAAAATGCCTATCTGAAACATCCTTCAGAAGTCCTCAAAATTTTGCTATCAGTTTGAGGTCCATCATTTTATTTCAGTTCCACTGTCTTCCCCTCATGCACTCGTCTTAGTGAATTGCTGGTATTGCTTTGACTTCGGCACACACACAATGAAGTCTTACACAGTCAAATGTCTTCAGAAGTCTATGCCCAGCTTAATTTGAAGGTACTTTATCTGGACATGCAGCCACCAACCCACTTGCTTTTCAAACAGGAGGGAAACTGGAGGTCAAACTGCCTTATTCAGAGAGGAAATAGCCAGTGAAGCAATGACTTTGAATACGCTGATGTAAAATAAAAGGATTTGGCCCAGTCATCATTTTTCCACCAAGCATTTCACAGAAGCCAAGGAAAGCAGTAGTTACATCACCTTGAGATAACTATCACATCACAAAGCATCTTTTCCTTTCTGGTCTCCTAAGCTTGGAAAAGAAAACCTCTGAAATCAAAAGCCACTTTCCCAGCCCTCACTTCTGCAGTATGAGCACTGCAGATGCCATGCCCTTAGTTTAGCAGAGGTCAGGTCTGCAGTGAAATGCTCCCTCCCATACAAAAGCCAAATACCATCATCACAGCCTGAAGAGAGCAGCAGGATGGACAGTCTGACTTGAGCTAAGCTTTGGAAACCTGAGAAGGTTGCCCAGGATTAGTCAGTGGGTAACACAAAACCCAAAAGCCACAGTTACCAGCCAAGCAGCAGCCACACTGCCCAAATTGCTCTCAGCCATCCCAGCATTGTGTCTGTGGGAAACACCAGGCAGAGTACCTGATGTCCCTCTTCCCCCCAGCTACCCCAGAAGGCTGTCTCCTGGCTGGCTCTGCCCAGGGAAAGGAATGCACAGGTTTTCAACACTGGCATCTTTTGAAATCCATGTCAGGAAACCCAAGGGAGCAGTGGAGCAAGGTGGGGGAGGGGTCTAACATAAGTGGAATTAAGAACCCTGAGTGAAGGGGACCAGGGTAACCAGCCCATGTTCATGTCTATTCCTGGATATTAAAGACCCTTTCAGGCATCTGAGATATTAGGGATCACAGTATTTCGATGCACAAGAGATGCTTTCAAACAGCTACAGCCTTTTTATTCACATAAACTCCCTCTGAGTTGCCTTTTCTTCTTGTAGGGCAGCAGTTTACACCAAGGTTTTATTTGGCTTCAGAGCAAACATGATGCTTTGCAAGAAAGCACTGTCAAACAGACCCCTCTCCTAGACAAGTAATTATGAGAACAAATAGCTCCTTCTTAACCCACAGGGGAGTCTGCCAACCTTCCCTGCTATTCTCAGCTTCCTGGCTTAGAAAGGGTTACATGCAATCTAAATGAATGGCTTGTCCTTCTCAGGCTGGTTGGGAAGCTGAACAGATTTCAGCTGGCATCGGAGCAGATCTGTGCTGCAGATACTAACTGCAGGTTACCCTTTAACGGTCACAGAAGACATCCTATGCCTTCCCAAACAGGATCCAAGCAAGTGCAGAGTAGTGCTGCAGCACTGCAGAGCAGGTTTAGAAGGGTCAGTTGTTCCACAAAAATAAACCCAAACAAGGCAGTTCCTGCCCTGGAAGACGCTGCAGACTAAATGAAAGATGATGCTACAGACAAAGATACATGTGCAGACTTCTTTTAAAGTAGTAGGATGAACATCTGGATAGGATGCTGTGAGCTAGAGGGCTGTTAGGATGCCAAACCTGGGTACAGTGGTCAAAGCACGTGGAAGTCCTGAAAGCAGGGGTGGCAGCTCTCTGTGGCAGTCTGTCTCTGAGTGCAATTCAAGAAAGTAATTTCCAGCCATGATGTCTGAGTCCAGCTCTTTAGTTTTGGTCAAGCAGTGCAATGTTTGAGACTTGCTGTAAAATCTGTTTCTATGTTTTCATAAATCCACAAGGAACGTCCCTAATGCTTCGTTTTTAACTACAATTCTACCACTGTCTTTGTCAAACAGGGCTGACCTTTATCTCACTACCTGAGAACAGCCAGTGTAGCACAAATCCAGTGGATTTGTGAGGGCTCAGTGCAAAAACATAAAGCATTGCCAGCTCCATAGACCCACAGAAAAATAGCTAAAACCAACACACAGGATATCATGCATATTCTTACACTGAAGACTTCACAAAGCAAGAAGATTTCAAAAAAGGATCTACAACCTGCACTGAGATTAGATAACCTACTTGAGTAAGATGAGCAGGACAGGAAGAACTGGTCCTTCATATTACAAGGTACACCCAGTGCTGTGTGAGGCCCCTTCCATCAGGTATGAGTTGGGGCATTACACTGCTTTATAGATGGATGACACCTAGACTCTGAAATGCCTCCCTGAGCTGAGCACTGGTTATGGTTGGTGTTAATGAAGTGAATGGCAGTTCTTGAGAAATAACATGCAAACTGAGGTCACTGAAACTCAAAGCCTGGCCCCTCACTTTCATTTGGCAAGCAAGTGCAAAAAACCAGTGCTAATGTTCAAAGAGGATATCCTAGATTCAGTAGGGAAAAGAATAAAGCACACAGCAGCCATTCATTAAAGGAGTTAAAAGTCTTTCCCAAAGCTGTATGACTTCTCAGAGAGCAAATGATCACATGTTTTCAGAGGGGTATGATGAATTCTCTGGTTTTGTCCACTTTGCTTTCTAACTCTGCTACCTAGAATGTCCTTTCCCCTCCTACCCCCCTTGCCCGCCCCAAGAAAAACTAGTTCAAAGGCTTGACAGAAGAGGCTAGGAGGGGAATGGATGGAAAAAAGAGGGTTCATTTCAGGCAAGCATCCAACAGTACAGTTGTTCCTCATATTGCACCTCAACTATCAGGACTTCATCTAACTGTACATGCCTAGAGCATTCTTCACAGGAGCACCAGGATACGTGTTCCTGTTCCAGCAATGAGTCACAGTAGTTCATCCTCAAATAGCCACCAGCTTCATACGTGTTAAACCTGATGCACATGTAGGAGACTCTCCTGGGATTTCCAGACTTGCAAAAATTCTCAGGATTCTCTCTTCCCACGACATCTGAGGCTTCTCACAGAACATCTCTGCTGTGGCCTCTGGTGCAGAACAGCACAAGTAAAAATGATGTGAACAGAGATACAGGACCATATTCAAATTAAAGCTAGAATGGAGAGATAACAGGATGATTGGGAGCAAGGGAAGTAAAGAAGAGGAGTTGCGTCTAATGTTATACTTGCTTGCTAAACATGTTGTTTGAACACTTAAAAACACACATCTTATGATCCTGCTCTTGATCAGAACACAGCTCATATCCAGCCTTGGAAACAGGACAGCATCCAAAACCATGAAACTAGGCTCTTGTCACTCACATCTGCTTACCAAACTTGGAAATTTACAGGCCCTATTCCTAGAAAAAAATGGGAGCTCTCTCCTCTTTCTTTGTGTGAAGATAATATGACAACGGGGGAGAAATCCTTCTACCTTTCAAGATGTGGTTTGCAAATCATCTCTCCATCTAAGAAGCTCTGGATGAGTAAATATTAGTAACAATCTCTCTGTCTTGGCCAGAAGTAAGAGAAGAAGTGGGAGGACAAAATAAACGCTTGTGCTGAAATCATGGAACCATTTTGCCTCTGCTTTGCAGTCCAACGCACATATCTTGGCATGCACACAGCACCCAGACAGGCACTCTTGCTCCCCATTTTCTTCTTGATGAGACCACCTGTGTCAGTGGAGCAGGTTGGATTCAGGAGAAGGATGGAGGGGGTACGCTGGCCATAAACCCCACCTCTATCACTGGAAAGAGCTCCTCACATGGAAAAAACAAGAACACATTCCACTGCTGCAATCAAAAAAACATCGACCTCATTGGGACCTAACATTGGTGTTATTATGATGTTGGGGCGAGAAGTGTCTATTTATCCTCCTTTCATTTCTTGTTAAAAAGCATAGCCCATGTCAGAGCTGAGGAGAGCTGCAACACAGAGGAGACATTATTCTCAGCTTTGGATTAAGATCAGTATTTTAATGAAAGCACTTATTAGCCCCAGCTGGGGCTCAATTTTCCAGTGAGTTGGGAAAAAAAAATATATTGCCCTGGCCATTCTTCTCTGGGGATTGCACAGAGACATCTGAGAGTATCAAATACTGATCATAATACTCTATTGGAAATGAACAGCTGGGGAAAAGCCGCTGGCGGGAAACGACTGGATTGCTTTACATTTTCAAGTATAGTTCTTGGCTATATGGTGTCCATATTTTTCCTCTCTGGGATTCCAACTGCTCTCAATGGGCTGCAGTAATCCTGCCCTTGCCACTGTCTCATACCAGTGCCACCCTGCCAACCATCAGATGAGGCTCAGCTCTCTACAGAGACCACAAGATGGCCTTGGGCTGCCCAACATGTGGAGCTCAGCACAGCCTCAGGGGTCCTCCTATGGGCTGTGCATATTGATCAGAGCCACCCAAACCCTCCAATGCAGGGAAAAAGATGTTCCCCTGTACTCTGTCTCCCACCAGGCACAGCAATCCAAATGGCCTTCGGGTCATGCATGTGCCTACACAGGTTACTGCCCATGGAACTGGGAGATGTGCTGATGTAATTCTTGACTTCAGGCCCCTGGCAGAGCCTTAGCTCTGAATTCACATGCATCCCTGTACTGCCCTTGGGGAGAAGGGAGCATCACCAAGGATTAAAAGTAATTTGGTGCCGTCCAGGTCTGCCACAGCCATGTATACCCTGCTGGCACTGCAGCAATCCCTGCAGCCCAGTGGGTGGGTATCCTGTCACCCAGTCAGGGCAAAGGTGACAAGCGGAACTCACTGCCATGGTTTTGATAAAATCACTGTGTGGGAAGGGAAACATTATTCAGCAAGCTGAGCGCAAGTGTCTTCTCCTTCCTCCTGAAGTTATGACTACATGGGCACAAGATTACTCCTGGAGAACACAGATGCTAACGCGCCTTCTTCGAATATTTGTACCATCTGTGACTTAGGCAAGCAGGCCCCATCGAAACAGGCTTAGGAAGACTCATATCTTAATGCAGCAATGAAAAGAAGGTGAGTGAACAATGATGCACGGGATAATGGTGCAGCGGTGTCTGCACATCCTTGTGTGCATAGAGAGCTTTGTGCTAGACATATGGAGGACACAGATCCTGAGCTGGGAGTTTGCAATGTAAACTAAAAATTGATGTCATCTCAACACCTGATACAATAGCTCATCCAGAGATGGATGAGATCAGAGCAGAGGTGCAGGAAGCTGTTATTTCAAAGTTAAACACTGTAAGATGCACAAGAGGTTTATGACAAGGGGCAGATCACTGCCTTGTTCAGCAAGGAGGGTATGGGGATGTGCGTGCATGATACTACATTTACAGAAGAACTGGCATTAGGGGAAGGTGGCCAATGAAAGTGGGTGTTCAGGTGGGATGTGTGCAGAGCCACCAGCCTTCCCTTGTGGCCACCAAGGGCAGAGGGAACAGCAGCACTGCACTCCTGTCCCAATGGAGCGAGCAAGGGGCGGAGGGAGAGTCATCCACAGATGTGTGCCAGCAATTTCTGAAAGCATTTAAAGCTGTCTTCACGTGAACAGCTGCAGTGAACTGTAATGGATGGTCACTCCCAAAGGCAAACTGTAAATTTCCCAACGGAACAGACTGCATGTGTGTGTGTGAACCACATGTTTCCCTGGGGCTGGGGTCTGCCGGGCAGACAGGGGAGACAGGAGCAAAGCCCAATCCAGCAGTTGTCAGGTTGAAGGTTTCACATTCTTTCAGTTGTAGTGGCTGGACTTATTTTTCTCCACTTGGAATTTCAGACCTGGGTGGATTTTATCAGGATATCAAATCGATAAAATGCTCCATCTGGGAACCTGTCCTCAAAATGGAAAAAACCCTCAGATTCCAGGAGCTGGTCCTCAGCCAGCCTGGGACCAGGTAGCTCAGCAGTTTCATGAGGAAGCAAAGGAAATCAGAGCCATGTTGGCCTTGAGAATTGTGGTACTGCTTGAGATTTGATTAACTTTTTATTCCCCTCATCACCCCCACAACCGGTCCATCCTATCTGAACTGGGAGCTTAATTCTTTGCAGGGAAAAAGGAGAATAGACATGAAAGCCAAACCTTGAAGGACTTTCACTCCTTTTAACAGAGAAAAAAACCCTCACTGCTGAGCCTACGCTATTTTCACAGCCTTGTGGTAACACAGGGGCTGAAGAGGTACATCCCCAGACCCAAACCACAGCCAGTTTAACATGAGAAATTACATCTCCCACAAGCACCCTCCAGCCAGGGACACAGCTCAGTGCCCACAGCTGCTCTAAGCCCAAAGGCAGATGCTAACCGTCATCTCATGGAAACACGCAATGAGCACCTGAAAAGAAACCAAGTCTGAGCATCACACAGACCAGCCATTCAGCTCAGGCCAGTCCCATTCGATTTGGTTGACAAAAGAATCCAACGTGCACATTTATAAATTGCCCAAAAAAAAAAAAAAATGAGAGAGGGAAAGGGAAAAAACTTAGGAAGGAAAACTTTCCCTTCTGAATGGAGAGTTTCTGTGGCCCAGCCTCCCTCCTCGTCAGCAGACAGGATGGAATTCCCAGNGCCCAAAAAAAAAAAAAAGTGAGAGAGGGAAAGGGAAAAAACTTAGGAAGGAAAACTTTCCCTTCTGAATGGAGAGTTTCTGTGGCCCAGCCTCCCTCCTCGTCAGCAGACAGGATGGAATTCCCAGGCTACGGGGGAGATCTCCTGGGGCTGATCATGTTCTTAAAGGCATGTTCCCAATCAAGAAGGCTGGGATGAGGCATAATAATTGCATAGGCTTCCTGAGAACTGGCTTAATATCCCTCAAGACTGATTTAACCTAGTTTTTCATTCTGCTTTCACATCAAAAAATAAAGATCTGTCTATATCTTGATATACTGCAAATCAGGAAATGGAGGCGTATGGTATATCTCATCCTCCCCTGCCTGAAGCTCTTTGAGGCACGCTGCCAAGGCAGAACCGCCTTTGCTTTTGCAGACACTTCCATTGTGTCAGCAAAGCTGTGCTGATTAACACTGGTGAGAAAGAGAAACCAGTGGCCTGTTAAAGGTTTGAGAGTCAGGAGCTATGTAATCCTGTGCTGGCATGGGTTTTTAAAGCTTGAAATTCACGGATAATAATTAGTATCATTACTAGCCTACACTACACACCTATTGATCCGTAAAGACAAATGAGGATGGAAAGCTTTATAGGCTCTGGGCCATAGCTGGCTATAATTATAATTAACACAGGAATACGGGAAAACGTGCCTGTATTATTGAACAAATGCCAATCTTGTACTTGCCTTTGGAGTCTCTGGAGCAACTTGAGGCAGAACCAAGATCCAGAGGTAGATGCTAGCATTTCCATATCTAGCTGAGCTCAGGCTGTTGACTTGGCAGGCAATCCCAAGAGGCATTGGGAAAGACCCCAGACCACTGTGTCTGTCTGATGCTGTACATGTGCTGTCATTGTATGTCCAAATGGGAGAGGCAGAAACACTGGGATTTTCTGTTCCAAAAGAATGGAGTAAGCCTTTTCTGTAGGGATAGCCTTCAGTCCCTGCACTTTGACATTAGTACTGACCATACTGGGCTGGTGACAGAAGAAGTGAGCTGGTTGCAGTAAAGCTATCTTCAGACTGTGCTACAAAATGATTATACGTAATTGAAACTGGCCTTCCTCATTATGAGTGCTTTTAATGCTGTAATAAATCAATGCTCTACAGACCAAGACACAATTATTTTACATTGAATGTTGCCAGTTTGGACTCCCTATTCCAGCTTTAAAGATACAGATCTCTAACAGCAGAGTAAAAAGTAGCTCTGAGATCTGTAATAATACCTACCTTACAATGAACGGCAAACTTGTCCCTAAATGCTATCATCACAGTACAATATATTTGGTAGGTTGACTTGCATTGCTAAGCTGGCTCAGCATGGCAGACTGTGTGACAACTGGGCAAGTCATGTTTGATGCCACATCTTTGCAACACAACAGAGCATTTGCAAAGCCCGAAAGTGTAAATTTTATCTTAAAAAAGAGAAAAAGAGGAGCAGATTAATTAAATTATGAGATTTAAGTCATGAATTACAGCTCTGAGACATCCTGCTGAATACCAATGCTCCTCAGTCAGGCAGGAATCCACATTAAGGTTCACCTTGTGTGACTCACACAACCATGTGAGTCCCGCACTCCCCTTGGGTCCCTTAGATCCAAGGCAGGAGAAAAACAATAGTCCCTAAAAACGCTTTTGTCATGGTTGGATTACCAACTCCCAGGTTTCTTAGTGAGAAACCTCAATCCTTAGTAAGTTTTTCTTACTTACTCAATCTGAGTAAGAACCTTACTTCTGAGCTCAATCCTTATTCCCTCTGCAAGTAGCGGCAGTTTATAGCTGAGATTATAGCATCAGTGTCCAGACTTTGCCTACTCTTAGAGGTCACTGTCTCCAGCAAGAAATCCAACAGCTTCACTTAATTTTGCTGGAATCATTCTCTGTTCTTTGATACAGGGCTCACTCCACTGCCTACAGCAGCTTGTGCAATGATAGGGGAAGATAAGATGATACAGGCCATTTCCATCAGTCTCTTAAAACAGATGGGGGTGAGAGCAGGCTTCACTACAGAAACACTACAGGCCACAGTTTTGGCAGATCCTGGGCTATATAAACAAACAGGCAACAGGACCTGAGCTCCCATAAATTTCCTGAAAGTCCTTAATGACTCTAAAGACTTAATGAAGTGTTTCACAGCAGAGGCAACAGCCTGTAATTATGGGTTTGGAATCTGCGAAGTAGCAAGCAGAAGTCCAGCTCTATGACTGGAAACGCAAGCAGTACCAATAGCTCTTTCAGAGCACAACACACTGCTTTTGCCATCACATACCCTGGTCTGCGAGCTGGTATGTGCTGCAGAAAAAGGTGGACTCTGTCAGAGATCAATGTGATCAGACCAAAGCCATTTATTACAAAGCATTTACCCTTTTTATACAGTTGTCTGTGCCTGCTTACAATAGCCTGCTGTATTATAAACAGATACATATGCAATGGTTAGCTGTATTAATTCAATAGTTTGCTGTATTATAATCGGATACTTAGTGTATTATACGTGGATACATATACAATCACTGGCTGTATTAGTGGATACATAATCAATGGCTTACAGTATTAAGATTGGATACATATACAATGAAGCACACAGCAACTAGTTACAATTGGTTAAATTAAGGGTATGAGAACCTAGCCTTTAAAGCTTGCTAACAGTTCACTATTGTGTCTTAGCATATTCCAGTTTCTTCTCATCTTGCTTGCACTGTTACTTTTGCTTCTTTACCCCATCCTCGATTCATGTTGAGCTCCACGTAGGCACTTGCTGACTTAGGAACATGGCCGTTCTTTGCTAAAAGTCCATCCACAGGCATGTCTCTAGCCAAGCATGCTGTCAGCAGAAGCTTTAATCAAACTACAGAACACATTCAATGTAGAGACAGATCTTGTGGATAGAGTTGCAAAGCATTGTGAAAGTGTAAACTGTACACTGGAAGAGCATGATTTAACAAAAAATGATAAGGGTGCAGCTACAGGCTCCAAAAGCCAATTTTCTGCTAGAAGCAGGATGTGTGGGAAAGGTTTGGGAGCTGCTGTCCTGTGAGAGGGTTGTCACTGGTGTGCCCTGCTCCCGGGCTCCACATACTGTGGGCACCAGCACCACGTCTGTATGCAGGTGGATACACAGTAGCTGAAGCAGGGTTAGGAAAGGGGAAAGAGAGAGAGGGTTTGCAGCTCCCACAGACACCCCTCCAGGTTCAAGGGGAGCCACTGTCTCTTAACTGATCATTCAGATCATCATGACTCTGAGAAAGAGCACTTCCAATAATTAGACGTAAGAAAACAGCCTCACGTATTGCTTGGAAAGGCTGCCAGTCCCAACTTCCTCATCTATCCCATTGCTCTGAATTTAAAACATTTTTCATCAGCATTTTGGTCATCTTTTTGCCCTTGTACATGATACTGTTAGCAAGGCCCCTCTTTAAAGCCCACTGAATGATTTCTAAAGAAAGCAAGCCTTTGGTCTGTCATTACACAAGATAAGTGCTTAAGATCCAAGTTTCTCTTAAAAAAGAGGACTAATTTAAGCTCTTGCATGATGTCCCCAGAGATGCATCAGTCAATGCTTTCTTATATGTTCCTTTTATATCCACAGGAAAGTCTGTATACCAACCCATCCCTAGCTATTCAAGTGTAAAATCCGTTAGAACTACATCAATCCACAAAAGAATGACTGAGCTCCTCTGAAACTCCAGCAGTGAGGCAGTAGAGAAGAATTTGATGTTTAATGTCTCAATCATAGAATACTTAGGGTTGAAAAGGACCTTAAGATCATCCAGTTCCAACCCTCCTGCCATAAGCAGAGACACCGCACACTAAACCGTGCCACCCAAGGCTTTGTCCAACCTGGCCTTGAACACTGCCAGGGATGGAGCATTCACAACCTCCCTGGGCAACCCATTCCAGTGCCTCACCACCCTGACAGGAAAGAATTTCTTCCTTAGATCCAATCTAAACCTCCCCTGTTTAAGTTTGAACCCGTTGCCCCTTGTCCTGTCACTGCAGTAGAACTGGAGGTCTCTGTTAATCCATATTCCTGATGGCCACAGAAGAGCCAACACCACATACGGGTGAAGAAGATAAAGGGAACTTCAAGGAAACAGAACCAAAAGGCATAGTGAGTCCTATACAGCCAGCTATTGTGTTAGACTACTTCTGGCCACTGTCCTATTTCATAAATCACTGCAGAATTTGTTAGTTGTTTCTACAAATTTAGAAAAAAATTATCTCATACTCCTACTGCAATCAGTAATGCACTAAAGCAAGTAAACACTACATTTCTTAATGTTTCCATTCCACTGGTTCAATCTGTAGAACAAGATTGTAAAGAGCTTGGATTACTTATCTCATTAAACGAAAAAAGAGAGACCTCTCAATTTTGCAGCTCTGAAGCCCATGATCTCTTCAGACAGCCCTGGGATACTGGTGAATAATACAACCTTCAGTTCTTTCTTAGCAAAACAGATGAAGTTTTTACTTGCTCTTCTGGTACTTTTGGAAAATGTAGAGAGGGAAAAAACTGACAGACAAAAATAGCCTATGTGTCACTTCAAACCAATCACTGGGGACCTGGACTCAGAGCCCACTGAAGTCAGTGGAAAGATTCCTCCCGACTTCCACGGGGTTTGACTCAAACCCACATGAATGCGCTTCTTGCAGGTGTAAGTTTACATGTTTCTTTTTGAATTGCCTGGACAAAGACTGCACTCAAGAACCACCTTAACCACAGCTGCATTTTTCTTTAACAGGGAGCTTCCACCCTGCCTTCAGCAATGTTCCTGGTCTGGGGCCAAATCTCCAAGCCAGCACATCCCTCTGTTTTCTCCAACCTGTCATTTTTGCATGGCCCACATTTCTGAGTGTCCAGATGCATAGATCTGGCCTCTCTCCTGCATTTTTTTGCCTACATGGCTAACACCACTGCACTCCAAGTGCCTGTGCAACCCAGGAACTGAGAATTAACCTCCCGCATCCCCCTGGGAGCAACCCGTGGGAGACAGGCCTGCTGCCTACTGGCAGGACAGGGCAAGGCAAGAGCACTACATGGCAACAGTCTCATCATGATTTTCATATACATCCCTATATATGCATATTAATAACAGAACTTTTTATCATTTTAGATAGTCCCAAGCAAACTCTCTTCTGAATTTGTCACTTAATATTCCAGAATACTGAATGAGGAACTAGGGAACTTTATGCGGGCTGGAGATAAAAAAAAAGCCAATTATTTTCACTTATTAGCTTATTTTAGCTGGAACCTAACTCCAGGTGTATCAGGCTCAGTGCCTAGAAGGCTCCACCGCATAACAGAGATCACTAGCAACCAAGAAGTAAGATAACCTCCTGCCTGCAGTTCTAGAGTTTGGTGCAGAAGGAAGTGGTGCCTGCAATAGCAGCAGTTATGCAAACCAAACAGAAAGTGAAATCAATGTGAACTTTGCCTAAATAGGTCACTTATCTGCTTGGGTTTCCCCCTCCACCCCCCTGCCTCCTCAAATGGTCTTTGAACATTCAGAGTTCTTCAAGTCACCAAAGGGCCAATTACACACTCCACTAAGCACAAAAACAAAACTTGCATAATATAGCGTTGAACTCAGAGGGTTAAAAGACGCCCCTGGGAGCAGCAACAGCGACAAATAAGCATGTTGAATGTTCGTTCACCTTTCTGATTGCTCATTAAGCTTTGGCATGGTTCCATGTATGAACTCATTGCACCAGAACTTACTCCCTGCTGTTGGGTTTAAATGTACAATGCAAACAGATCCTGGGATGGGCAAGCACAGGGGATCCAAATGTGCAAAAGGTAAGCCATACTCTGTAATCCACTGTACTGCAGAAGGCTATCGGTGGCTCTTCACAAGCTGAAAAGGAGTATGAAATATGCCAGGGATAACACATGCAAGGATTTATTGATTTTGCCAGAAATGAAATGGCATCCATCTCTAATGCTTGAGCACAGGATGAGGAATCAGGAGAGACTGGCCTTCTGCCTGGTTCTGCTGCTCACTCCCACACCGACACTGTGCCACCACACCTTTCCCCCTGCCTCAGTTTCCCCATCTAGGTTCTGCAGGTCTGTAGATCAGATCTGCTGCACGTATTTTTTTAAAGAAAGGAGCTCTGAAAAGAAAGCCAAAAGAAGGAAGGAGGGAATGGAAAGGCAAATCCTTCCAGCATTAGTCAGCCCTTACTTTGCCCAAGTAAGAACAACGGAAGAGTCGGAAATAAAAGGAACCATGAAAGCTGGAAGCACTAGGTTTCAGACAAGTCCACCGTGACAACTGTGCCCCTGTGCTAATAGAGGGGATGGTTCAAATCAGCAGCCCTAAGCTTGGTCCTCCTGGGCTTTGCTCCCTCCAAGCAGTATTCAATGTACTGCTTTGTCTTTCAGAAAGTACATGTAATTGCTATAGTTCATTATTTACAGATGTGCAGATATCTGAATCTACTCAACAACCATACTGAGCTGTTGGCTACAGCCAAGAAGTTAGGTTCACAAGAGGCTTAGGAAGTCTATCCTGAGAGATGAGAATTGGGTTTCTGCTGTTCAATTCAAGACATTTCCCCCTTGAAAACACCTGCTGGTTTCTTCCCTTGCACTCACAGGGAAGCAAAAGACAATTTCATGCTATTCCTTATCTGCCTCCTCTGTATCCTTCTGTCAGTTCCCACCAGTGGCTTCCCTATCAGGTGTCACATCTGGGAGGGATGTAAAGCTGACAAGCAGAGAGGCGCCTGCCCGACCATCTCAGATTAACCACTTCCACGCTTTTGCCTGTGTAAACATGGGTTCACTCACTGGGTTAGTGGTAGGTAAATAACTGGAAACTGTAGAGGTTCTCCCCCAATCTAAGACAGTATCAATTGATAAGATCCTGGCCCTGTTAACTTTAGCACTCTTGCAAAATGCTAACAACACAGTGCTGCGACATTCCCCATAGTGGCTCCCTTCGAGACTGAGACAGTGGGAAGATGAAGAAATGTCCATCTCTTCAGGAGCTCACCAAGCATGCTTGAGAAGAAGAGAGCAGGAACTCAGCAAACCACAAACAACAGTGTAGCACAGTGAGAGGAGCCAATACAAGGCGAGCATTTCACTTTTACTCTGAAGGACTAAAGTCTTCAGAGGATGGATTGACAATCATGCAGCATTGCTCTGTCAGCCCATTTTCTGAGAAGAGGGTGGGGGACCACTATACACAAGGACAAATAACTTCCTAGTGACAACTGAACCATTTGACCACAAAGTAACCCGGAACAGGTCCCCGATGACTGTCAGGGATCAGTCATACGTGATGGAAGGCGTTTGGAAGTCACTAAGATAAAGAAATCCTGATAATAAAAACCATGAGCTCAGAAGTGTGGGGCATCCCCAAATTTCTGCCCATTTATCTAACACTTGTCAGACAAGTTGAGATTCCCATTTTACATGTGAGCACCTAAAGACACAAAAGCAAAGTAACTTTCAGGTGATCTCTGATAAAAATGGGGGCTTGTAAATAGCCTCAGCAGCTAACCACTTTCTCAGAGCACATGGCAGCTAAGACACTGGCTAAGTTACAATAGTATAGGGTAGAAGATAACAGGATTTATAGGGTTAGGTTTAACAGGATTGAAGGTTAGCAGGCTTTTAAGATTAGGGTTTAAAATAACACATCAAAAATGGAAATCCACAGTTATGAAGAATGATTTGTATTACTCATTTTGTTCTGCCTGAATCTGCACAGGCTGTAAATCAGCCCAGATCAGGAGACAGCAGCAGCCAGTGCTATCTTCTCCAGGCCAAAGTGCCGGACTGGCAGGCAGGATACACGGGGATTTCATTTTCAGGGCTCTGATGCTGAACTGTTATGTGACACCTGGAAAGTCACATCACATTTCTGCTTCCTCTCCCACCAGCTGTTGGTTTAGGTTATTATTACTACTACTACTATTATTTCTACCCCTGCTGCTATAGGCACTACTACAGAAACCCCCCTCAGATACCAGGATCTCATTGTGCAAATCACTGTGTGCACACAAATCTGTAAAAAACCTCAATCCACTTCTCCCGGGAAATACTTATGCCCTAAACCAAAAGAAAACAGGTGGAAACAGGCAGATATGAGAGTGCTGGCACCAGGAGGCAGAGCTGACCAGGCTGTGCACCAGAGCAAGCCCCCCTCAATCTGGGCTCACATAGTGTCCTGGCCAAAAAGGCTGGTCTCTTTTGGGGTTACTAATCATCACCATGGTATCAGCAGTACACAGTTTATGTGTGCAGAGCTCCTGGGATGTACACAGGGGATTAAGACACAGGGAAACAGATCCTGAACGACCAGAAGAAAATGTTCAATTCACGCCTTTAGTCTTTCCTAACAACTGCGCTTCTGCGTATTTGAGCCACTCGCAGAATATCACTGGTTACAAGTATTTGACACAAAGCGATGCCAGGAAGCACTTTTCCTTGGTTTTGTTTTTCTGTGGATGCAGAAAAACATGTCTGAAAAATCACCAGCTAGAAATACTGGGCTGTCATGGTTGCATGGCCTGGATTTTCCTTCCAGCACCATGAGATTTCAGACGGGTGTGTTTCTTGGTGTGCTATGCCTGGTATGTACTGGATTTGATTATAGGTTTTCTTGCACTTCTATCTTCATTAGTTCTGCATCACAGAAAGTGTGGAATGCGTGCATCGTCAGCCCAAGAAAATTAAGATGTGACATTGCTTTTCAAGGACATGTGCTTGGGGCATATGTTTTTCCCTACTTCTCCTCTATCAATGCATAAATCCCAAGTGGAGCTATCAACAAAAATAAAGGCAACGGTGCTGACCCAGTTTAGGCTGGTATTTCTTTTTTTCTTTCATTCTTTTGCTTCTCAAGGCCAGAGGCAAAGCAGAGGCCACACGCAGAGATGCCAAAACACATATGCATGTTGGACATTTTTGTCTAAAGACACTATGAAGTGCTAAAATATTAACTTTGTCAAGCAGAAAGGTTCCCTCTGGCCTTCAGAGGAGCTTTGCAAATAGCAATAAAAATGTACAAGAAGAATGCTGAATAATCAAATGTGGCTTCTTTTTTATTTTATTTTTTTTTCCCCTTTAAATTTAAATAGTAAAGACTGAGTGGCAGTGGGTTGAGGCTGAGTCCTGGAGACTTCATGCATAAGGGCAGAGACAGCCCTGGGCAGGGGCAGGACAAGGTTCTTTAGCTCTATGCTTTCCCCTATGCTGAAAGGATCATTTCTAGGGTCAAGAGTCATTATAAGGTCCTGCTAGCAAGCCTCCTGAACTGTGAGCTTTGGGAACAAGTATGTTGAATGAGAGGGGGATTTTGCACCATCCAATCCAGGCTCTGAAATTCGGAATAAACTTGCCTTTTCAGTCCCCCTCTACTGCTCTGAGTTGTTCAGAATCAGGCTTTGGATTTGGGGCTGTTTTCCAGTCCAAACTACCTGCTCAGATCTTGACTTTTCCAGTAGGATGCCAGTAAGAAGAGGATGCAGAGAAGAGGATATTTCAATAAGCAAATGGTTGCCTTAGGTGAACTCAGCCGTGACCCCCAAATTCAATCCCCAGTGGCCAGTAAACAGAATGGCCATAACAAACACTGCTGACAAGTCCAAGGACAAGCCAGGACATAAGTCCACTCTTAGTCCCCAGGCATGCTGTATTATTTATCATCACTATCATTTAGCTGTTTGGACCACGCTTCCTCACTCTATCAGGCAGTACCAGAGACAGGGCAATCCAAGAGAGCAAAGGCCAGGCATCCTAACAGAGTCCCTAAGCTGTGTTGGTGGCACTTGGGTTTTTGGTTTTTTTTTTAATTATTATTATTATTTTTGTCTGCAAAAAGCACTGAAGTAAATACCAAGTAATTATGGTGTTCTGAAGTGACCTTATGGAGCATGTGCTCTAGTCCATGGACCTCAGCCAAAGCTACTATTGTAGATTTCATGCCAAGGCTTGGGAGAACCCTGGCTCCCTCCCATTGTTTTCTTTGGCCGGGCTCTATGGATTCTCAGCCTGGCAAGAAAGCCCCATTTTAAAAGTACTGGCAAACATTGTGCAGTTTGTCACACCACGGCTTATGATTTAGGACCTTGATTTAGGCTCAACACTGGGCTCTTTTGTTTAGCTGTGTTGGTACATCATTTGCAACTTCGCATTAGTTAATAAACGTCAGTCGGCCTAGAGCGTGGCATGTCCAGTATTGCAGGGAGGATTTTCCCTTGAATATACAATCCGTAGCAGGAATGACTGAGGGAAATTGAAACAGCTCGATCTGACAGCCAGGGGCTTAAGCTCGTGCAAACAGGGCTTTCTAATACAATGGATGCTTCAGTGATAAAATGATATTGCTGCATACCTGGGTAAACCCCAGGGCTGGAGATTAAGGATTTGTACTTCTCTTTTTTGTTTAATAGAAACTCTATTTGTTTATGATTCAACCTCAGAAACACAGGTGAAATTCAAGGGGATTAAAAAAGCCCCCAAAACAAACCAAAACCAACCCTCTGGCTCCACAAATCTATCTTACAGATCCCTCAAGGATTTGGTAGTATGTAGCCAATAAAAAAAAATGACTGCAAAACCCAGCCTTTTGGTAAAAACCAGCTCTTGCACACCTTGTGTATTCTGGAAGCCATATTTTATCATTTTACTGGCTACAGATAGCAAAAACCAGACACTGTGCTTCAGACTCCTCCAAATCCTCTGTGCATGGGGAGGAGGGGGAAGAGGGCAGACTGAATATTTAAAATCAAACTGGCGTGAAGGAGAAAAGTCTGCTTTTAGAAACAGAGTCCACTCACTCAAAATCTGTCCCTTTGTGCCTGGCACTGCTGAAACTCAAAAGAGTAAACCCCAGACTGCTATGCTACTTATTGATTAGAAATTAATAAACCAGACAGCTTCCCCATGAAGGAACTGTCACTTTTTTTGCTCACAAACTAATCAAGAATAATTGAGTACAATTATTAAATCATGGATTTGCTTGCAAATGAGCTAGTAAGCTAGCTAATGACCAAACTGGATCAAATCACCAGTGGAAGAGTTGGTCAATAACAGAGCAGAGATGAAGTAGGACCCAGAGAAGGGTCCTACTAATTCTGAGCCTATAAAATCAAGGATGTGGCTGGTGCTATCCCTTGTCCCTACAGCCAGTACAAATTCCTCTGGTGTCCAAATAGACAAAGAAATATATCATTTCTTCCATCTTTAAGTCCAGTGTGTGCTATATAGCACTTGGTAATTCCTACTGTGTCACTTAAGAGCTTTGTTGCTTGTATTTTACAGTCTCTGTGTCATTCAAAAGGAGAACTGCTCAGTATGTGGGCTAGGAAATGAAAAGTGTTGCCACTCTAAGACATATATCTATACAAAAGGCAGTCAATTCCAACTCTTACTGTCTCTTCAGCACTTAGAAAGTGTATGTGAAAGCTATCAGAAGCAACTGCCTGTCTATACCAATAAAATAGGGGGAAAGGAGTAATGTTACTCCACAACAAACAAGACAAGTATGACATGACTCATTCTCCAGAGCCTTATGGCATCAAAGTTTGGTCATGTTGACTCTAGCCTGTATCTCACATCAACGGCTTTCTCTGGGCTCCTAGCTGACCAGTTTGACCCATCACAGACATATTTTTCTCCTTTTATAGGCCTTGTCTTGGAAAGCATAGAAATCATCTTTGCTTTGTGGGATAATATTGGAAGTATGAGAGCATGACCATTTTCTGCTCATACCTCACCGTGGATATAATTTCATCTTGCTCCAGTCTCTGGCACTTCTCCAGAGCATTTCTAAGCAAACCAGGTTAGCAAAAGCCAATCCTGAGCAACACATAGCAAACTGAACCTCTTGGAAAGTCCCTCGCTTTGTAGCAGTGGGTCTTTTATAACATCTGTATCAGAACAGTTGCAAGCAACAGGAGGTCCAAAAAGCATAGGATAAACCACAGCCAACTGCATTAAAGGTGTCTCAGCACCCATCCTCAGTAGGCTGCGGAGTGCTCTCAACATGGCTTAGCCTCAATGCATTTATGGACATAACTTACGAGCTGATGAGCTGCTGCGGTTTCTCACTTACAGTCTCAAACATTCTCATGGCTTTTCTTAAACCTTGAGGTTCCTCTGTGACCAACTGGAAGTTGATAAAACAACCTCTCTTGGATTAACAAGGTAAAGGGTCAGCCTCCACTCACAGGACCAAATGTCAGCCCCACGTTATAGCTCATTGGTACAAATCCCATTTAAGCTAAAGAAAACTAAAACGTGTGTACACCCAAGCCTTCTCTTATGTCTATGTACACTTCACACCTGCCCCTGTGATTTCTGGTCCCAAGTTCACATCCAAACAGGAAAGGGACAATTTTTTGCTTCAGGTGTGACTGAAATCTCAGTCAGCTCACCATGCTCATGAGAATTCAATGCTGGATCTCACTGAACAGCTGACCTGACTTCAGTCTTGCAATATGAGGCCAAATCCTAACAGAAACCACCTGTGGTATTTCAATAATACTAAATCCAAGCTGAATTCAGCCTTGTACCTGACTCACATCCAGCATCAATTTCCTTGGCCCACTTCTAGTCTCTTGCTGTCAGCACTCCAGGACTGAGAGTCATGGAAGAATAAGCTGCATTCTGTTAAACCTCATGGCCAATGCTGCCAGCTGAAGTGTTATCCCTGCTATTCGTACTGGGGATGGTGACGGGGTATGAAACAGAACAGTTTGTTTTCCAGATCTGATGCAAGGTTTCAGTTATTCAGCTTGCAGTTTTGACTACATGGGGGGTTAGCCATCTCTGACAACATATGGATGTGGTTCATGGAACTAGCTCTTTCCTATAGGATCTGGAAAGGTCTGAGGCATGATACCTTCTTACTGCAGCACTTGGAAACTGACTGTGATGCACATGAGGAAGAATTCCTGGGAAAAGCCAAGGCCTTTCCAAGGATGGCCCCCAGTCCTGGCGCTTGCTCACTTTGTTGCACAGCAGCTCAAGAGTGCAATATTGTGAGATTTGTTTGTTCAGCCAGCATCTGGCTGGCTGCAAGATATATCACTGTTTCCTTGTGACACGAGTAGGAAAACTCATTTCTTGTTATCTCTTTGGCCATACTGATATATCTCTTTCGAACATCTCAGCTGCTCTGTACTGGACAGCAACAGACCTTGTGCTATATTAGTATGTCAAACATATCCATCATATATCTTTGCAGAGGGGAAACCATATGAAGGGAAGACACAGGTTGTTTCAATCACAGTATTATAACTGAAGCCCCGTCAGGCCATACAGATTATGGAATTTCAGCAGTGAAGAGCCCACTGATCTTTTCAATTTAGAACACATACCTTTTCAGCCCCATCTTCCCCACATCCTGCAGAAACTTACAGATATAGCCTTAAGGCAAAAATTACATCTAAGATTCTTTCATATCTCCAGAATTCTGTTCTCTTTCCCGTGAACCTGAAGTTTTTCCAGAGGCCATACTACCAGCACAGAAAAAGTTGCTTCAAATACTTGTGCCAAGAAGTTATGCTCCCATGTATCAAAATGAGAGAAGGCCAGAACCTCAGGCCAGAGGTTCTGAGGTCAGGACAGCAACTTCATCCTCATACAAAAAAGACTCGCTGAAATGAAGCAAGAGGATGAGTAGAAGATCAAAGGAGAACATAATGCCTTTTTCTCCTCTAGGGGCTGATACCACAACCATTACACCAATGTCAAAACTCCCACTGCATTTTGAAATTAATTTAAATATTTTTAGGGAAAAAAAATGTATTTTGTACAAAATGTGATTTGTGTTGAAAGAATGTTTGGACAAAAAAATAGTAATTGTTTTTATTGGCATTATCACAGAAATAAGGCCCCAGTTGTCTTTTCTTAGAAGGGTTAAATTTCTCCTATTATGAAACAGGAAAACAATCTCTGTAAGGAAAAATTTTCCAGCCAATGCCCATCCAAAACTCCAGGTCACCAGCAAATATATCCAAATACACAATAAGGTCACAGAAAGAAATACAGAGAACAGCCCTCTTTGTCTAGAATATTAAGTACTGGGACAAATAACAGCAACATCCTTATGAGTTGCTCACATTTTTAACAGCATGGCTCTTCCATGCTGAGGGGGTTTTTTTAATTACACTGTATGGATTTCTCTCTCTCATCACCTATCTCCCCTCCATTCCAAATAAAGCAAGTAATATGTCTTCTTCTGGAGTCATCTATTAGACTACAGATCTCTGAAGCCTGCAGATGTAGCTAGTCCAACTCAAAGCCTTTTGTTTGGTTGTTTTGTTTGAGTAAAAGAGAGTACTTAACATATAACCCTTCACTGGTCCTCCTCTATTCTTTGTTTCCTACAACCCGCATGCTACCCAGTCCCATCTCCTTACTGCCTTCATCTCCTTTGCTGTGCGTGGGTCCTTTTCCACTTGCCTTTATTTTTGTATGCCAGAAGCAGCTGAGCTTTCTCTAACTCAGTCTTATTAAGGAAGCCAACAGTTGAAACAGGTCTCATGACAAGTCTGTCATACCAGCCTTTAGAGGGGAAAATACAGGTTTGACCAGTTCAGAGACCAAAGCTCCTTCACCTACCATATTAGTAAAGAAATAGAAAATATGTATCCAAATCATAGTTCCCTTGGTTCTTGGGGCTGTTCAGCCTGAGGAAGAGAAGGCTGCATGGAGACCTCATAGCAGCCTTCCAGTATCTGAAGTGGGCCTATAGGGATGCTGGGGAGGGACTCTTCATTAGGGACTGTAGTGACAGGACAAGGGGGAATGGGTTAAAACTTAAACAGGGGAAGTTTAGATTGGATATAAGGAAGTAATTATTTACTGTCAGGGTGCTGAGGCACTGGAATGGGTTGCCCAGGGAAGCTGTGAAAGCTCCATCCCTGGCAGTGTTCAAGGCCAGGTTGCACAGAGCCTTGGGTGCCATGGTTTAGTGTGAGGTGTCCCAGCCCATGGCAGGAGGGTTGGAACTGGATGATCTTAAGGTCCTTTCCAACCCTAATGATTCTATGATTCTTACGGGTATAGTATAAATATGTCTTAATGGTCACTTTGAATACCCCACTACCTTCCAGATGCTTCTTGGCACATTTCTTACCCCACGTTTTCAACAATGACTACTACAAATTCTTACCCAACCCTAGTCTCACACTTCTCCTTATACTATATAGTTATTTATACTACTATAAATATGATAGTACTTAATGTTAGTCTAATATTATTTAAATAAATCACATTCAGTGTTGGTACCTGTGGGCCCCGTTCAGGAGAGTGAAGCTCAGCTGCTAACACTCACATGTTTGGGGTAAGTTGGATCATCCCCCAGGGCTGAACTTTTTGGAGATAAGCACACATGGAAAAGGACAGATTTTAGAATGTAAGACCACATGACTAATGCATAAATAGTGTTTCCAGGTTGGGACCTTATAGATGGGGGTAGCCCTGAATACTGCAGGCTGAGTTTTTGCAGCGTAACTAGCCAGAAGGTAGTTAGACCCCACTGTTGTGGCAACATAAGGGGGGGAAAAAAGGAACTCACAAAATTTGTCTGCATACAACTCCTTAGTTGTACTTCTCTAGTGCCCCCCATAAATGGTATAAAAGAGAATCAGAACCTATTGAACCAAGGCCTGTTTTCTCAGTCCAGATATTATTAATGATGTGAGCTCCAGAGAATTTGTTCTTCTTTCTTCTCTTAGTTTCTGCATTTTGGACAACTTTTCAACCAAAAGATAAAGCACTATCTCCTTTCAAAGTGCCTCTAACTAGGGTTTTACTGGAACATAAAATACACACATTTATTATTATTGAACCTACCAAAGGCTGAGGCTAGCTTCCTTCCACTTCCACTGCAGCAGAGATCTATTTTGCCTTGTTCAAGTCTTTTTTTATGTAAAGCCTCCAGCATCCGTCACAATGGAGTTGCAGGACTGACCCCTTCTTGAACAAGCTATGCAAACCACAAGCATCCATATCTGAGCAGAAACTGAGATTAAATACAGTTGTTTGCAGAACTTTTTCCTCCAGAATTTCTCTAAGTTCTTGTCCAAAAAATCTCCCTCACATCCCACAGACATCCTGTACTGGGTCAGTAGCTCAGAGCCCAGCTTTATCTCAATCCACGCCAGGGACAGAGGGAACTTTTTGTTCCACTAGCACTTCCTGTAAGCCACAACTCCTGTCACTGCAGTGGCTTCCGAGTCACCCCATACAGCCCTGCCCAAACCAGACATTTCTGGAGGACATTCCTCTAACTCCCAACAGCTTTCCACAGTCTTCATGTATGTGTAAAGTGGGATTATCCAGGCCTTAGTACCAAGATAACAAAGCACTCTTCTCAGAGCTGCCCAGCATCACCCCACAAAGGTGAGAGCTTCTGTCACTGCCTATGGGAGAGGTTTGGAGCCAGAACTGATCAAAATCCTTTGGCTGAAGGAAAACAAAACAGGCAGTGATAGGTTGGCTGGGTGTATATGGGTTTTCCATTGGAAAACATACATCTGCAAAAAGGGGTGAAGGGGGAACACCAAGGAGAAAAAAAAAAACAAAAAACACAAACCCAGAAAAAAAGTATTTAATTTTCTATATCACCAATATTTGTGATTTTAAAAAAACATTTCACTATGTTCTTGAACTATTCTGAAGTTTGAGCAAAGTGCAATACGTGGATTAAACACCTACTGTTTGACCTGAAGTCATTTCAATTCTGCAGTTAGTTTGGGGGTTTTTTATCCTCCCTGCTTAACTCAAAACCAAGACCTTTTTCTTCTGAATTTTCAGGTCATATAAGAAAAGATCTGAAACATTCATCAGTAGCACAGGTCTTGCTGTGAATTACTTGAGATCTTTGCATGAAAGACTTTCTCAATGATTTGGACATGTTATTTTTACTTAGCATTTCTGTACCCAAAGGAAGGGAAATTTGGGATTTATAGTTCATTCATATTCCTAGGGACCAAACTAGAACTGTGAAAGCAAGTGCTCTCAGGTTATTCCTTCCTATTATATAGTCAATACTAACTCAGATTGTATTGTCAACTTCTGCTTAGGCTCAGCTTCAAGACTGATTTTAAACTGTATTGCTGCACAATTCTGTGGCTGTTTCCTTAGCCATAATGCAGGCTAATAGGTCAACCTTGGCTTTTGGTAAGTCATAAAATAGAAAAAACCCCTCAGTTATAGGACCTTTAGCATTCCTACTAGACAGCACGTTGTAATTCTTGTTCCTGAGTTATATTGCAAAAGCTTTTTATAATATCTTGTATTTATTCTCAGAGCAAATTATTACATTTTTGTGCTCTTCTCCAGCCATCCGAAAAGATATTTGAGATTTTCTGTGCAGTGAAGGATGAATGTGCTGCAGGGAACACCCACAGGCAGCATGTGCTGGGGTTGCAAATGCTGAAGTGCAGGAGTACTATTCACACCAACATATGCTGTGTCCAGGGCAGGAATGCTGTTACATGCTTCATCACACTGGATGAAGGAATAGGTTTTGTTATCTTTTAGGATACGAATACCATTGACATCAGGCATATGATTTGAAAAGCATCCATACAGCTTCCACATTCACAGCACAGGCTGCCAGGGGAAAGCAGAAACAATTGTTGTAGCTGGCCAAAGAGGAGCCAAGAGACAACCTAGCAAAGCAATCTCACACAGATTCATACAAAACATACCATAGTGTTACTATTAAAGTATCTTTTTTAATGTGATCCGTCTCATAAGCAGAACTACCTGCTTTCCCACAGTATCTGGCTGGTACCAAAATGATCCAGTGGTGTCAAGTCTGACATGACTGCAGAAACTGCCCACCTAAAATTGTTTGCAATGTAGATTGTTGATACAGGAATTCAAGCCACATGCATGTACTACATGTATCTATAGCATGCAAGGCAAAAAAAGCACCACAGACTTTTCCAGTTCATTTTATGTTCAGAGATCTAAATAGAATAGATCTTGCACAGCTCCTTTACAGTAGCCACAAGAACATCCATCCCAGACATTTCACCTCACTGAACACTTCTACAACAGAAATCTAACACAGTGATTACATGGCACCTTCCTATATCTTTCCAAAAGAAACCTAGTGTAGATCTTCATTATCAGGAGCAGAGGAATGGCTTTTACTTGAATCATTTTCTGTCCTCTTTCAATGTGAATTGAGAAGATAAATTGTTTTCAAAAAGAATCTAAAATGACTTAGCAGAAAGCCAGATCCTTACATGATAGCAAGATTGGTGAAACATATCCTCTTGCTTTGGAAGGCATCAGCACAATGCTGCTCATTCAGTCTTTTTGGAAAAGAAGGAGATTCACTGCTCCCCTTCATGCACATCACACAACAAATCTGGCAAACACCTGTCCCAGGGAGGAGGAATCAAAGCAGTGTCTTGCAGAGAAGGATGATCCAGTGTTGCATATATGGAGCACCATCCAAATTCCAGACATCTTCGTGCTCCCTGCTACCCTGCTGTTCATGAACATTCACTCTAATGGGTGTTTCACAGGGTAATTGCCATCCTTCTCACCAGTAACTTGATCAGTGAGTCAGGAACGGAGCTGATAGTTGAACCAGATTCCCCATTTTTCAGTCGTATCTTGGAGCAGAAACAATGACTAGCAAATTTTCAAGGGGATAACCCATGAACAGTTCCAGGGCTGAAACCTGTTCATATCAACCATCTGTCTAATAACAGCTCCAGGATACTCAAAGGGAAAACATGCAAAATCTGTGTCCCTATTTTGGCACCTCAGTAACACAGCTTGATTTTCAGAAGCACTCAATATCCAGCAGCCCTCATGGAAGTCAACATGGGCAGGAGATAGCAACACTGGTTTGGACAGATAATAAGCATGACAAGGAGTTGACCTTTGCTGTGTTTGCCTTCACCAAGCTAAACACTGATTTTCTCCCTCGCATCCACATTGTAGGAAAGGCAGAAACAGCAGGAGGAAAAACAGCCACAACACGGCATCCTAAAAGAAAAAATCTCTCAAGATGACTCTGACATATTCCTGAGGGCAAAGGTTGATGCACAGACCTAAAGCTTGCATAGAACTTCCTCATTTCCCCACAGCTGGGGTTTATTATCAGCCTTGCATATCTGCATTGCTCTAAACTTTGCATTTCACAGACATGTCTCTAGTAACTGTTTCTAAATTAATAGCATTTAAATGTTGAATATGAGCAGCCTGCAGCTATGTGTGCTATAGAAGCAGATCTTGCAAGCCTGACTCATAGCAATAACCGCTTCGATATCAGCTTCTTAATTGTGATGGAAATTACTGGAGCAAATTACCATAAAGGTTTAGGAACATTCAGTCCATTCTGACCCTTCCAGGTCTGTTGCAATATGTATTTGCTTTTTGTTCATAAATGTTAAAATGCCTTCCATTTTTTTTTTTTTTTATGAGTCTTCTCTTTCCCTTGAGAACACAGAAAGAAACTACTTTTTACCATGGCAAAGTACCAAGAAGACAGGTGGCTTCATGCATAAACAATGATAAATGGGAAAGAGGTGACAGGAATTCCACCCTGCACACTTCCAAGTCTAGCACACAAGATCTCCACAGTGGATGAGGTTGACTGAAGCAGAAAGAGGTTACCAGCTTCCACTAAATCCTAACTCAAAGTCATTAACAGGTCATCAACACACCTATGACTTTCATCCACCCCAATTTTAGAGCAATTACTCCACAAACCCAGGGTCACATCCTCACACTTAGAGAAAATAGTGAGGGCAACACTAGCTGAGAAACCAAGCTTTTGCGCAAGTGTAGCCTTTACAGCCTGATCAAGGGAGACAAAGCCTTATAGTGATGTGCTTGCTTGGGACCAACAACATTTGGGAAAGATAACAGCCTGTGTAATGCATAGCTCTTTAGTTCTTTCCCAGAGAATTGCTATCTGTTTAGCTTGATGTGTTTTTTTCTGCAAGTGTAGTTTTTAAAGGAGTGTTGAAAATTGTAACTTTGATACTTTCAGAGAACTAATATTGCAAGATAAGAGAGAACAAATTCAAGGCATTAGTCCATTTTCAGTAGGGAATTCCTTCAGGTTGGATTAACCAAGATTTATTCAGTTTGCTTATGTTCTGTCTGCTTGTGTTTTCTTTGTGCAAGTTCCAGTAAGCTCTGGAATTAATGTACTGATAGGGTCATGCCAGGGGAGCCTCATCCGAGATGAACCAAATTTCCACTGGCACTTAGGGGACCTTAATAGTGCATTTGAACTTGTGTGTATTTATGCATGTAGGCTGAGAGAGGGGGATCAGCAAACTGGCCTTCAGCTTCTTGTATGAACTTGCACGGCATGATCAGTCACCATGGCTTTTTTTTGTCCCAGGAACAAGCAATTCCCCCTGTGTTCTCATACCCCCCTGGATTCAGAACAGAGTGTTCCTTCCCATGCTCCAACCAGGAGGACGATGAGGGGCTGGCCCCGAGGGGTGATAATGAAAATGTCTTGGTAATGAACCCATCTGGTGATGTCCTCATTGGCCTGGCTTTCAGTGCCAAGAAACTCAGCAGGGGTCACCCACTCTTTAAAGCAAACATATGTACAATACGTACAAATTTTACTTTCCCTGCGATTTCCACCCCCTGCTGCTAATGTTTTAAATACTTTCCCTGAAAATGCGTCTCTGCAGGAACGGCTGCTAAGCTCTCCAACTCTGCTGCTATGCAATCCAGTGGCCTGACCTTTTCAAGGGAAGAGTGTCCCAGATGAAGTTAAGCACTTGACGTGACAGAGCTCATGCTTCCAAACCAGCATAAGTTAATGGCTATCAAGGCAACCCCCATATTGATAATCTATAAATGCCAGGATCTGCTTTCTGGTACTGAGGCTGAGTGATACTGCACCACTGGTCTACAGAGATAAATGTTCTTCTTTACAAAAGAGTGCATCTTGACAATACTGCCTATTGAAAACAGCCTTTGGCCATGCTATCTCCAGATACAGACATCATCCAGCAGAGTGATAACTGAACCAGGCCATAAGCTTGCCACCAGGATGCTAGCACTGAAGCAGTCGGTTGTGTGGCAGCCCTCAAGCTTGTCCCCTTGTTTAGCTCACTAGCACTGAAGAACCTCAGGACAACAGCTAGCCCAATCACTTCCTGCAAAACAAGCTCCCAGCACCCAGAGCCTGAAAATGAGGCCCCAGCACCTTTATCCACACCCAAACTCTGCAGCACAGATCCATCATCCTCCATTGACAAACCACTGGCTCTTGTCAACTCCCAAGAGATGTAACCACAACTGGCCAGCCAACAAAATGAAAGGTCTGAAAGGGAAAGGGGCCCACCACCGTCTGTGCCAGCAGACAGACACTGAACCAAGCCTACTGCTGGAGGAGTTTAAGGAAATGTCCACCAAATAAAAGTAATGGGACAAGCAGCACCTTCGGCCCCACTGGCCAGGAGGTCTCCCATAGCTCAAAGGTGCCCTCCTCTGGCTGATTTTGACAGACTCACTTATACTTGCGGGGATAACGCTTTCTGTAGAAAGGAATGACTGAAAATCAGCTGCAAAGTGGTCACAGAAGAGCAAATTATCCTACAGGAAGAGGTTTTCCAAATGGTATGAGAGATGGGCCAGCTACACCATGGCTCCCATCACAGCCAATGTGCAGGAAGCATCTACCCTCTGATGAAGTTCTCAGCCAGGAATCTCAGTTAGCTTGTGGTTCTGAAGCCTCATGTTTTACAGTTTTCAACGCAGGCATGGAAAAACCTTGGGGTTTAGAACTGAGTTTGAATTACAGAGCAAAATTTTCTGGCTCACAAATTTCCATACTGCAAAGTCATCTTTGGCCTTTTGTCTCCAGGCCGTTGCCTGACATATCCCAGATGACTACTTTAGGAAAAGGCAAATCATGCCCTAGAAATGCCTGTTTTCTCTTTGCTGACTGAATGGCAGTCTAGACAGTGAGCACAGATGGAGATCTCTGTATTTAGTCAGGTGAATCACACACCCCCAGACTCCAAGTTTCAAAGTTGCTTTTCTGGCTCAATTTGTTAATGACAGAAGCTATCCACAGATATCTTAGGAATCTCTGACTTACCTGTCTGTCACTGCATGCGTATTCCACCTCGGTATGTCAGAGATTTTTTTTCTCCTTTTTTCCCATTATAATATCATGGGGAATTTCTCTACTTTCCTTAGAAGGTAATTCCACAGGCTAGAAAGTCTTGGATTCTCATCCTCCCTTATGGTATATCTTGGCTATCTGCTAGAGATGATTTCTGTGCATTTAAAGATATTTGATGCATAATCAGCATTTATGCTTACATACTTTTTTTTCTTTAAATAAATAAATCAACCTAGAATCTTATTACTCAATTCAGTCTTCTTGTGAGGTATTTCCAACTGAGCCTCCTTGATTAGATGATGTCAGTAACAAGCTGATTAAAATCAAAATTATAAGCCATTCTCCATATGTTTAAGAATGTTCACATCGGTTTAAGGAAAAAGAAATAGAAACAGTTTTGTAAATCAAAGGAAGTATATGTACAAGCAAACATCAGGCAGCTCTCAATGGGCTTCTTTTCATGTCATTAACCTGATCTGCATGATACTTAGACAAAGTCATCAACAACTGCTTTTGTACCAAAGCAACAGTCAATGGAAAAGAAGCAATTAACAGTAACATTGAGACTGTCACAGTAAAGTGAGGTTCATAGGGCAGAGGTTCATTGTGGAAAGCCCTAGAATGTTCTTATGGTGTTTCTATAACAGTATTATGATTTGAAAGGACACCTTATGTTACAACATAGAAGTAGGGATAACACCACCTTTTTCCAGAGTGTATTTTTGCCAGCATGAGTTAAATCTGAGCTGCCCAAGGCTCCTCTGTATATAACCATACATCTCTCATTACAGGTTTGGGATTTACCTTGTTAAGGTCCCCTCCAGTTGGGCAGCAGAACTCATATCACCATCATTTTGGCTAAAAAGACCTCCCAAAACACGTTGATGACAGGTTTTTTCCCTCTGATAATTTGCCTCTCCAAGTAGCAGGGAGTAGTCCTGTTTGCAGTTGGTAGGTCTGTCTGGCATGACATGTAAACCACCTAAGATGTTTGCTTCAATTCCCAGCAGTCAGGACAGAGTGTATTTGAACTTTTTGGAACATGCCAGGCTTTGGGGTTTCTTGCATGTAATGGTAAGAGAGCTTCCCTGCTTTGATTTCAGCACCAAGTCATGGGTGACAGAAATACTCTTAATTTTTTCACTTACGTAGGTGGCTCCGCTCTTAGATATAATTGCATAAGTTTATTTGTCCGATTCAGACAGCCACTTTGCTCTGTTAGCATCTCTGCCCACACCCATCCTCATAAGTTTGAGTGACTTGGCTTGGTCTTTTCTAAACAGACCATTAAGGATTTGTTAAATCTAGTCTCTCAATAAAAAGATTATATATGATATTATAAAAATCAACTGCCTGGCTTTGGTTTTTTCCAGTAGGTTGATATTAGAGCTACATCATCCAGTCTACTGTCCCTTACAGTCCGAAGGCTGTCTGGGTGTAACTGATGCTACAACTTGGCACATGGTCTCTGTTACCACTGGCTACTGCAAAGGAGGGTGTAAGTCAGTTATAGTCTAGAAACGCCAAGCCTTCTTGCCTTACCATTAACACTGAAAGCTTTATTATTATAAAACATTTTCACTACAGCACTGCCAAAAAGCCAAGAATGGGACTCTTTGGGCATTATACAGCCCAGGGAGGTAGACAGTCACTGCATAGCCTGTAATCTTAAAAAATAAATTAGAAAGTAAAAAAGAGACAAACAAGGCAGGAGAAGAGGTGTTCTGGGTCTAATTCTGAGATTATATGATCTATTTGTGAACTCCTCTTCTCCCGAATGTTTCTTGAATAGCTTTTATGGGAGATATCTATGTCTGTACGATCTATACTGGGTAATAATAATTAAGGCACATCTTAAATAGAAGATAAGAGTATATTTTGCAGAATCCCTACCAGGAAATAGGGTGGTTTGGCTTGCCAGAGTGGAAAAAAGCCTGGCATATTGTGTCAATATCACAGGATCTGCCTTTCTTTAAATATATAAAATCTCTCATGGTTACAGTTAACATATAACCATTCTTTTTCAAATTCTGCTTTCAAAAGTTTCTCAACATTAAGAACCAGCTTCTTCTATTCCAGTCTTTTTCACAGCAGCCAAGTCTACAAAAAGATTTTAACACTTCACATGTTGATAATTACTTTAATCAGAGAACTTTCAAGAGCTCTGCAAACATTCATTAACACTTGCAATAGCTCCCCAGGCCTTTTATAGGGGGTTCTCATTTTATCCCCAATGTATAGACAGAGTAACTAAGGTAACAGCAGGCAAAAAGTATTTGACTTCCCACTTCCAAGCTGTAGTGTGTTAAGTATTAGATAATTATTCTTCTACTGAGAACAGCTTAATGCTGTAATGTACAAATATTGACTGCTTGTGCTCAAGTGCCGCTCTCAAAAATCTTCTTCAGAGGTGGCTGCATCAGTCTAGTTTCATGCAGAAATTATGGTCTATTTGCAAAGTTTGTACAGGGATTCTGCCTACCAGACTGTGGAAGTCCACATTGAGAGTATCAGTTCAGGCCCTGTACAAAATCAGTCCTTAGCTTCGAGGTTCAAGCAGTAGAAGACCTCCCTCACTCAAAAACAGGGACCCTATAATCCATGCTCCCCCCTGAGTTAGTACCATGAACCAGGGCATGGAGGGGTGTCACTTGGGTCACTGTGCCCCTCTCCACTGTCACCAAACACCCAAAGCAAAGGCCCTTTCTCAGCAGGAGGTGTCGGGAGGGGCAGCCCCAACCTCACCCCAGTACCTGCCCCTGCTCACTCTGCCACCTTTGGAGATGCATTTTCCTGACAACGGAGAGAGCTGCAAAAACCACAAAACTGTGCATCTTTTCCAGGCTGGGAAAACATCCTGAGCTGTTGCCTCCCTTCCACCCCATTACTAATCACTGGGAACAGCTGTTCCCTTTATGGGTTTTGTTGCTGTTTAGTACCATTCTGATCTGGAAAAGACAGAATAAGAGAAAGAAAATTCTACACAGCACTCCACACAGCTGAGAAAGGTAAAGGCAGCTCATTGTTGTGATTCTTCAGCTCCCTAAAAACTGACCTGAAGCACCCTAAACTCATCTCAGAATCTGTGATATTCAGAACATCCTGTATTAAGATTCACACCAGTCCCCAAGAAGGGAAAAAAATGTTTTGAATTTCCAGTCCTCTGATCCATCCAGGTTTCATGAAGTAATACGTTCAGATTTTGCCAGTACCTACTAGGGAAGGTCAACCTAGAACAGCTTGAAGCTATTAAAGCGGTTCTCTATATGTCTGTGAACACATGTATCATCAAGTCAAAATGATGGAATGCCTGGTACAGATAGATTTTTGAAAACACTCAAGAACTGTTTGTTCCCAGCTCTGGAGGAGTTACGAATTCCTGAGATGAACCAAAGCTGCCAAATGAATCTAGATATGACAACGGCCTTTAATCTTCATCACCTTCAAAATTCACAGGAAGATGAAAGTCCATTTTGGTGTCTCAGTAAAACCTTCAAAGCTGAAGGTGATGCAACCCGTGTACTGTTTAAAGAATTAATCACCACACAGATGGCAAAATAAACGCAGAAAGGAAGAGCCAACTGTGAGTTTGCATGTATGCCGGCCAGCTCCTCAGCTGTTAGGAGAGAGCCCAGTTTATGCTAGCTGACAGCCCAACTCCCTGCTTCGGGGCTTTTTTTGTTTGGGATTTTAGAGCTGTTGTTTGGTTTCTGTTGTTGTTTTGGGGTTGGTTTTTCTGTGTTTTTTGTTTGTTGGGTTTGGGTTTTTTTTTAAGATTATGATAAAGCTATCCCCCCATTACATCCATTCTCTTCTTCCCTAGATTCAGTTCCCATAAAGCTGAACAGACCCCCATAGTGTCAATGGGAGTAGAGATGGGGCTTTACATGTGATGGTGGTAGCTGAATCCTGTGGTGAGGAGCAGGGTAGGTTGGCAGTACCATATGTCTGCCCCTCCATACTCTTCAGCAGCCTCATCACCATGGCAATGGATAGAAGGAATATCAGTTGGAGGAAAGCCTGGGGCAATAACATAATGCAGGGATTCAACCTGGGAATGCTGTGTGGTTAGCATATACCCAACCTAAATCTTCCTCCCCAGGTAATCCTCACACCATTTCTAATTTGCCTGTTGTACCCAGTTTCTGGGATGACACAGGAGATTTGCCTCTGCTACCGGCCACCACAAGCACTGTATGTTAAGGAAAACTAGGCAGGCTGCACCAAGTAGATGAGATACATAGACAGATGAGATGCTTCCAAGTGTTTGAGACATGATCAGCTTTTTAAGCATCTCCATATTGCTATTTTCACTCCTAGGAGGGCAGTGAAAGAGCTAAGTTCCCCTAATAAGTGTTACCACACCAAAATCAGAATGATTTTGACTAGATCAGTCCATGTACCTGAGTGCACTGTTAGATCTGCTTTGTTCCCATTAATGCTAACACTACATAGCTACTATGGCTGAACCCACCCTGAGAGTATTATTCAGTCAACCAACACTGGCTTATGATGACACTATATTTCGACTTAACTGCATGGACAAATGGAATGAAGGAAAATTCACATGACACACTGTTTTAAATCAATTCTTAAATTACTTGGTCAGGTCAGCACATTGGCCCAGAAAGGGAAGAAATCTGTTCAAAGAAGGAACTGTGAGACCTGATAGAAAAAACATGACCTCTAGCCCCTCTCCATGAATACATCTACCAGCACAGCACCATTGGTGGACACAGTTATGAAAAACTTTGCAGGAAAAAAAAAAACCCTGTATAATAAGCAAGAAATGTATTTAAACAATAAATATAGCCCAGTTCTTAGTTTTACTGACTAGGCAGGACTCATGATTTCAGGTCAGCATTAGAAAATATAAACCCTTATGTCACCAAGCCAAACAGCCTTCCAAATATCAGTTCTCCTCCCACCACATTCTGGGTTTTGCAGGAATTGTCTCTTGATGGTCAGCCCTCGACTCCATCTGTTGTATCATGACAGTCCTTTGCACACAAGAATAGAGAAGGAGAGTTTGCATCTGAGCCGAGAAAGGAACGTGGAGGCATTTGAAAAAGAAATAATCTGAGTTTCAAGATCAAGCCTTGCAGACAGGGGGCACTCAGAAATTACAAAGGGAGCAGAGCTCCTGAGGATCCTTTGGGCTTCTGTTGGTTGGGGGGTTTTGGGTTGATTGGGGATTTTTTTTGCACTGAGCAAGGAACAGGTGTTCAGCTATTTCAGAGCCAGGAGCATCATTTCAGTCAGAGATGCCTCTCCAGCATCAAGGGTTTTCCAAGAACACATTTGCACTCATTAGCAGTTATTGCCACAATGGTACAAGTCAGCACAAGCTTAGGGTGCTGGCACAAATATAAACTTGGCTGCTGTCCAGTAAAGCATATTAAGTTTGTTTGAATGAGGTGAAGGGAGCAATAGTAGAACAAAGCATCCTTCAGCTAATCATAAAAAAGTAGAGGGAAAGGGAAACAAAAGTAATTGTGTATTGACTTGCATGTCCAAATATCATAATTAAAAATACTTTGCCAGACATAATGCTCACACTCACACATCAGACTTGCCTATTCAAGCACTGGGACTATGGGCATATACCAGGTTCCACTAAGGAAAATAGACCTAATTAACCTTTTGCACATACCTCCACATTATGTGCTCAGATTTCTAGCCCTTCTGCTCAGAAATATTCCTCCCAGTTGTGCACTCCAGACTATTTCAACAATTGGGCCTGTATTTTCACAGATTTTGATGTTTATTCAATAACACTATGTCTCATACTCAGCCAGTGGTTCGCTTTTCATAGCCTTCAAACAGAAATCAGTTTTCAATGCATATCTGAAGTTATCATCTTATATCACTCCTCAGCCACAGCATGCTATATTAAATAGGCTTTAACTAATCTTACTTAGGCATTAACTCATTACATTAACAAATCTGATCTATGACAATAATTACTCTCCAGCAGCTACTGTCTGGCCACCCTCAGCTCTGCATCTCCTCAGCAGCAGCCTCATGGTAGAGGCTCTGATCCTGATGGACATCAGAACCAAACCTTCCTTTCCTGCCAAGAGGAAGTGTTTGTCCACATCTGCCAGCTGGAAGCTAGGCCAGGAACTACAATGTAGAGTGAAACATCAGAAGTAACCAGACTTTCTGGAACATTTTTCAAAGAAGAGTTTGTGAAACCAGTGTTTGGGGTAACTGAACAAACCACGTCTGGACAAGCTACTGGTTGACAGCATTAACTCCACATTATCTGCAGCAAGTACTCTATTTTCCATCTACATCCTGCCTCTGAACACCACCTCAGTGATGGAAACAACAGCTGCATCTTTCACCTTCCTCAATGTCCAGGGTGATAGCTTGCTTTCCTCAGTCCCTCTGGGACTTCAGCGATACCAAATCCTGATAGTAAGAAACAGGGTTGATTTGTCCCAGAAGCCTGTGTCCAAACAAGCACTTTGCCAGTCTGCTTGCTGTTGTGATGGCACACGTAAAGGCCATGTAGAGTCTTGTGAGAAGCTAAACAGAGTATAGCAAAATGTCTGTGCTCTTAATTGTATTTTTGATGACACAGGAGGCATGGAGTGCTAACGTTAATGGGGACTATGAAGGCAGGAAGGAAATATCTCACTCAGAAGCTCAACAACTTGTTGCAAAGAGCTGTGATGGAAAAGAGCAAGACCTCCATGCCATGGTTTGATGATACACTGAGTCCAGTTTGTATTCTGACCAAAAAAGCCACAGCCACGTGGAGCAAAATGGAGCACAAGAATAAGCTGTGCCAGTTCAAATTTATTGAAAACAATTCAACATGTCAGCTTTGTAACAGCAGGCTTTTTTCCAGATCAAATATCACCTGTCTGCACCACTTCATCCCAATTCAAGTATTCTTCATCTTCCTGCTACCAGTATAAAGTTGAAATAAAATGACAAAGCCAGCATGAATTCTTCATCTTGAGCTCAACAGGGAGGCAACTGCATTCCCATCCTTGGCCTACAGCAATTTACTACCTCTGGATGCATAGATCTGGTACTGTACAACCACAACCTGAAGATGTAATTACATGACCACCTTTCCAGGAACAAACAGTTAAGAAGTTCCCACTTTCCTGCCTAATGCAGGTCTACTGTTCCCATCCTTACACCTCAGTTTACCTCATTTACTTGTGCTGATGCAACTGGATGTGGGGCTATGCAGTAAACTGGATCAGGGAAACATTTCTTGGATGGCATTCAGACTGTTGTTGGTTTGTTGGGGTTTTTTTAATTCTGGTGCATTTCATGTCTCCACAGAGAGCTGCCCCAGCATAACCAAGGGGGCAAATGAACAGTGTGGTACAGTGCCAAGAGCAAGTGGCCAAAGATGGGGGCAAAGCTTCTAAATTGCCTCTGCTGCTGGGGAAAACATTCATGTAACTGCACCCAGAGTAAGTTAGCTGCCAACCTCCTGAGCAAGCTATCAGCATAGCATTTGCATTTGAATTGAGAGAAAAATCCCCAAGGAACACGTCTAGGCAGGTGCTTAGTCTAGAGTTGGTCAGAGGTGGGATGGAAGGAGGGCAATCTTCATGAAAACTGGGTGAACAGCTCCCCAGGCTGCTTCACATTACAAGGATTTTAGGTTGTTTCCAAAACTTTTGCCTGTCTATTTGCACCTTTGCCTTGAGCTTTAATAGATAAATCTTCCCTTTGCTTTGCATTGAAGCTGGTCTAGGGTCATGGGACCAGACTCTGCCCAACGGAAAAGCTCATCTAGGTAATTAATTACTGCTCCTGCCTCCCTCAGCATCAGAGAAGGAACCCAGCTCTCTTGGGTCAAGCTACACAAACTAACAGGAAGGCACTTTAAAATACAGCTGGGGACTGCATCCTCTGTAGTCCGCAGTCATCAAGCTTGGTCCACAGCAGGGAATTTTTCCTTCTGTAGCTTGTGGAAAATTGATGGGAGCCACAGGAGTGGGCCAGGCTGTGGGAAACCTGCACTCCCATATAGAACCTGAATCTTGCCAAGGGTGGTAAATGCACATACCTGCTGCCAGCCAAGTCTGCCTAACACTATGTTTGATACTGTCTGCTGCTGGATTTTTATTTGCTTGCCTATTTCAGGGGGGAAAGGGGTGAGAGAGGTGAGTGTGGTAGCAGGATTACCACATATAGTCATTATAGCCATTAACCACAGCGCACTAAGTGAATCACTGGGCATCGCAACAGATCCACACATGCTTTACTTAAAGCTTCCCAACTTGAATCTCTGTTTTCTGTACAAATGCCCAGTGATTGTTTCAAGCAACCAAACACATTTCCAATGTTACTGCTGCAACTCCTTCCAAAAAAATTACTAAACAGATGAAGCTCTGCTGAAGGAACAGATCTGTTTATAGAACATACTTTTCTTTCACTAGACCAAATATATTCAGCCCTCTCAAATAAATATGTACATTAAAAACTTCATAACTTGCTAAATCAGAAGAAGAAAGAAATGACAAATGTGAAATTATGTAACATAGAGCAACTTCAGCAAGGCAGTGCATTTTAAAATACTTTATGCCTGCTCCTTCAAGGCTAAATCCAAGAGCAATTTTTTAAACATTCAAATATCTAAGACTGAATAAATTGTTCCATTAGAGACAGAGAGGAGTGAAAATGTGAATGAAAGGGATTATTTTCTTTTAAATAAGTCTCCAGTCCATGGCATTATAACCTAAATGTTGTCTTAGCCTGGAATTTCAGAAACTGAAAAAGAAGCTAACTAGGCAAATAAAGCAATACTGACTTGTTTGGGTTTATAATCCAAGGTAAAATTAAAAATAAATAAATAAATCATAGAATAGAATCACAGAATCCTAGAACCATAGAATAGTTCGGGTTGGAAGGGACCTTAAGATTATCTAGTTCCAACCCCCCTGCCATAGTAAATCATAATTTTTCAGATCCTGTTGTTCTTATTACTTGAGCAGCTATTTCCACAATCATATGCTTGCAACAGTACCTGGCAGCAGTTTCAATAAGTTATCTGAGTATTACAAAACGGCTTTACGACAGCAGACAAAACCACTCCATTCAGCCCTGCTAAACTGATCTCTTTTTGGCTTCCATTCTGAACCTACCCCTCTGGAAGTGCCCTTCCCATATCACAAGGCAGCTGAGATCATGCCAACTGAATCAAACACCAGGAAAACACAATAGGATTAAAAATCTTGAGGAGAGAAGCCAACCAGCAGTTTTTCCATGGACATTAATGAAAGCAGGATTGGACCATAAGCACAACACTATAATCTCCCAACCTTTACTCAGGTGTAGAGGTCTGGACTGTGGCTTCACATATGTTTGCACGGTACTTAGCAGGCTGAAAGAAGCAAGTAATTATGTAAGTAACAGTTGGCTTCATTGATTCAGCTCCGTTGAATAAAGGTTGCAGGAGCAGACTCAAGACTGCATATCATATATTCTTAATCCTTTAGTTTATTCTGATTTAATAGAGAGGACGTGTGTAACACACATCAGCAGAGCCCTGAGTGCACAGGTACGCCAGCAATAATCGCCACAGCTATACTGGTCCAGATAATATCATCTATCAGCTGTATCCGCAGTTTATATGAGCTGCTTATCTCAAAGAGCTATTACATCTGAACTTTAGTTCAGGCTTTTGTTTGATCTTGTTTTCTTTTGCATTCATTTGAAGCTCTGCATATCATGCTTTTAATTTCGCACTGAAATGCATCAGGGTCTTTAATTTTGTTCCTGCTACTGATGCAATATGGTCTTAGCAACAATGAGAACAGTGAGCAAGTCATGAAAATAATAAACCATGCTAGGTCTGGAGGCTATGAAATCAGTTCAAACATACTGCGGGGAGCTGTACTGCCTGCACTGAGACACATGGCTTTCCATGGGCACCAGCCCATTTATGAGTCATGAAACATAATGGAGTATTGTTGAAAGCTTTGGGACCATGAGAAATTATCTACTGCCCAGCATGGGGAATGGTATAAACTGGCAAGGAACTGGAGTTACATTCCTTTACAGAAATGAAATCAGACAGCCTTGGCCTGCTTTCCAGTGTACAAACCACAAATCATGAGGACAACTCCTTAATTAGGACTAATTTTTTTATTTTTTTAAAAGACTTGCCACTGTTCTAACCAACCAGGGAAGCCAACAGCTGCTCTGCCCCTAGCCAGGTTCTAATGAGGCAGAGAACATAGGGAAGACAAAAAGGAGGAGGGTGAGGCAGTGTCTCAGCATGAGCTACAAAAGCAGGGTACCTTTCTCTCTCCCACACCGGGTGACATCCCCTCATGCCGAGGGATTTGGTACACGCAGGCAAGTAGAGCAAAAGCTATTTGCTTAATATTAAGGTGTGATAACGACACGGTGCCATAGGTGTGCGTATCTCCATGCAGAGGAGAGCTGTCAGTGTGGGAGGCAATGTGTTCCATAAAGGAGAGCACAAGGCTGGATGTCATTTCTAATCCAAACCCCACCCTCCTCCTGGTTCCTGTGCCTTCAGAGTAAAAACGTTACATGGCCCTCTGACTGAGAAAGGAAAAATCCTATTTTTAAATGAACAGTGAAGTGCTTAAGAACTCACATAACTGCGGGAATACAGAGCTTAGTGGAGAAATACCTGACGGGCAGACAAAAGAAGACAAAGTCAGAATCTTCTCAGTGGTATCCAGTGAAATCACCAGGGTGGGACAGCCCACTGTGTCAGTACAACTTGCCTAAGTCAGCTGTCTTCATAAAAGCGTGTAAGGGTAAAGCCAGACTATGATGGGCATCTAAACCAGATGTTTTGCACAAAATAAATGCCTTCCTAATCAAAAGAAATACATAATTTAATGCATAATTTAATATCCAGGAATGATAAATGAAGAGTTAACAGTGTGAATGTTCATTTGAATATTTATATAGATTTATACTCTTCCATGCTTGTGCATCTTTTGTGCTAGCTTGCTTGGAAAGCTCAGATTTTATTGGCAGAAATGCTCATGGAAAGCACATTTGCATTTACTTTGGAAATACTTACACACTCATCCAGTCAAGGAGACAGTAACAATATTATGTTTTCTCTAACAAATTTCAGTTAACTGATATAATCTGAATATTGAGGTTTTATTATGTATTTAGTAAGCCCAGAAAGGTAACTAAAATCCCAAAGATTAACAGCTCTTTCTTAACAAATCAGTTGCCAACCTGAAATTAAAACACACTAGAGGAAATTATGGTCTGTGGCATCAGTGATGAATGAGCAGAAAAGGACAAAACTAAATGGATATTCAATTAGGAATCATTCAGTCTACACGTGCAGCCTCATTTTCCATTGTGTAGCAGTTGCATCACGTTACACACAGCCAATAATAAACCAGGAGCTTGCTTCCCTCCCTCTGCCACAGATTACCTGAGGTAGGATCAGGAATAGATAGGCTCCATTCTACTCCCTTCCCCAAAGAAATCTCAAATTGATCAAAGACTAAATGCTGCCTGAAGCATTTGATTACATTGGACAATGATGATATTTCTTCCAAGTTTAAGAACATATGAGTGGCTGTTAGAGACCACAGTTTGGCTCCAGATTTTCAAATCCCCATGAGATGTATAGGCACAGTATGTCTATGAGGCTTCAAAATACAGTGCATGGTTTGCAAAGGGAGTAGGAAGTTGCAATTCTGGAAGCTCAGGACAGACATAATTTCTGATAGTGGCACTCCTTAATATGGCAAAATATAAATGGATGCATCTCACTTCCAGCACACAGGTTTAAAAAGTTGGGTTTGAAACAGCTTGAGCAGAATGTTGTTCTTTTGGAAGATCATGAGGTCCTCTACCTTCCTCTAGAAATGGGAAGGAAACAACAATAGGTAGAGCATTTCATTGGGAATCGAGAGACATGGACTCAAATTCCTATCTGAGTTCCAGCTGCCTGTGAGTCCCTGAGCAAGTTGTTTCAGCCAGCCTGCTTTTTGGCTCACTGTAAAGCAGGGGCTGCAAGTCAAAAACTATCAGGACCACATGCCTAAAATAGAGATAAGGTATTCAAATGTCATGGTCCTAGGCAAGTGGCCAGGAGGGGAGATATGATCTAGTGCAACACCTGAAATGAGTCTAAAGTAAGATGGAAGGGAAACCCCTATGAACAGCTTCAGCTTTAAGCTGAGGCACTGCCATTCCATCTAAATCCACAAGAAATATCTCTCTGGGAGGTCACATACAATCTTTGAGGAAGATCTCCATTAGTGCCTATTACTCAAAGCAGTACTGCTTTGATCCTAGCTACAGGAACTTCTGAAGATGCATTTATAATACAATTCCAAGTACTAACTATGCTCTTCTAGACACCCCTAAGGTAGTGTTACCGATAGCTGATCTAGTTAGCATAGAACTATGGCTGACAGCAGTAGGAGTTTCAGCTCAGCTTCAGTATGCTTGCTAAAGACTTGGTGAATATATTTGGCAAATAAGCATCTGCCAATGCCATTTCACCGCTATTGGTATGGGTACATGAGGTGGAGCAATCACACCTTCAGCTGGATGGCAGACATATTCTGCAAGACACAATAAATGCTGGAGACCCAGCAATCAGGCAACTATGAAAGACACAAAAAGGAGAGTGTGAGTTTGGGGAGGTCTTAGGTAAGTTCTTTGGATAGGTGAACGTCTGAGTTTCACTCCAAGAGTGAGATATCGTTCCTTTTATTGGAAGGCATCACTACATAAAATTTTATATTCTACCCATACACATACTTAATGAAAACTGAGAAGTCTTGCACATTACTGCTGTTCCTGGATAACCAAAATGTCACCTTCATACCACCTGTGGGTTGCAGTTCCACCTAACACTCCCCAAAAGTGCATCTGGTCCATTGAAAAAATTATAAACCTCAGTATTTGTGACAATATCATCTACCTTAATGTCTTCCAGGTTCTTGGCTGGGATGACACATCCCAGTAACGCTGCAAAAGAAAATGCCTTCTTTCATACAAGCTAGACTTTTGTTTTCCACAAAGCTTTTCCAAGTCTTGGACACATGGTCATAGTAAATTCAACCTTTCTGACTTCACCTCTCTGGTCCAGCAATAACTGGGAGGCTAGTTTGAAGCAGAGTTTAAACCACATCACCACCAACCATCTTTGAAGAAAGACTGAGAGAGGATACAGAAAGGATTTGGTCTCTAACCTACCAAGTAGGGTTACAGAAACAAAATGAAGGCCTAGAGCTTTGTGAATTTGAATAAGTGGTAAGCTTTGGCCAGGGAAAGCAATGAAGGTGAAAGCAGGACTTCAAAACAAATATTTTCCTGCATTCCTAAAAGGCCTTTAGTTTTAAAAAAGCACTTGTAATAAAACCTAAAACAAGATTTAAAAACTTCAGAAGCCAAAGACACAAACAAGTTCCAAGAGAGTAAGAGAGCTGTTATCATTGCATAAATTGTGGGGAGAAAAAAAAGACATTCACTTAATGACATTGGTCAAAAAGTAAAGTATGAAATGTGTGGGGTTTGTCAGTTTATTTGTTTTAAGGAGGGCACGCACATTCTAAAGTGGCTTTGGGATTCATTTTTTCTTTTGGAGGAGGGGAAAGGGTGGTGGTGTCTTCTCTTTTTAACGTCTGCCTTCTTTTTCTTCAGCTCTTTTGTGCCACTGATTGTTCTGGAACAAAATCTCACCTTGCTGAATTATAACACTTTTATTAGTTATGCAACATAGAAAGTAATAGCTCAGTAATTGCCAATATTCATCCCATCTTGTGGGAAACCAAAGAAAATTATAAAAGTGAAAAGCAATATATGAAAAGAATGCCCATTGCATCAGCCAGTCCATCTGTGAAATCTTGTTCATTATGTAGATTATACCACTGACATATGGAAGAGATATTTCACTGCTGTAGCTTAGATAAAAGAAGTTTGAAGTGCTTTATTTCTCAACTAGCAAATCATATGGAGAGCCTCACAAGTTTACAGGGACTCCTGATACGGTTTTGGTTTTGTCCTTTTGCATACCCTTCTTTTTTCTGAACCCTCTCCATATGTAGACTAATTAGAAAGATAAAACTACTCACATAAGGTGTGACTCACACAGCACTTTAGAGAACAATACAGTACTACCCTCAGACAGGGAAACAGCCCAGCTCACAACAGGCAATAACTTCAGGTCCGGGGATTATTCCCACGGATGCTTAGATATCGAGCTTAATTACAAGGTCAGGTTAGGTAAGTCTAATTTTAGATTGATTTCCTGCCCACATGTCCAGGTCCAAACCTACTTGGGAACTGCAAATAAAAATGGTTTTGTGCTTTGCATCTGTGTGTGCAACACTGGAAAAAAACAACCCCTGGTGTTTCTGAGAAAATTCTGGCCCTGGGTGTGGCTGCCCAATGCCTTCTGCATGGAATTTGCCCAGAGATATCAACCAGACAAGATGTAACTCATTCAGTTCTTAGAAGAGGAATACAAACTGCAAGTGCAGTGCATTTGATTATGATATAACAGCTTGGCCTTGTTGAAATAAAGAGCAAAACAGGGTAATAACTTCATGAGTAATAAACCCCAACTGCAAGCATTAGCAACAAAACTAAGATGGTCTCAAGTCTGCTTTTTCAAGCCACACTCCTGTCTTGTCACAACAGGATGACTATTCCACTGCATTATGCCATCTCCCACTTCGGGACCATGCTGGACCACCCAGCACTGAGTCTTGTGATCATTCCCTGTGACAACTGAGGAATGGCTTGCACAAGTGGTGAGCTTTGTACCTTAGTACAAAGTACCTTAGATATTGACATACTCCCTTTTGTGCATCCATCCCACCTTTTGGCTGCTACTCCAGCAGTAGCATTGCAGCCCACTCATTTGTGTGTGTTGTGCCAAGTGCACCTGCTGATAGCTTTTCTTGATGACAAATGCATAGGGAAGTGTCTCTGTGTATCATTGTGAAAGGACAATCATGCAATTGTACTGGGGAATAGAAGATGAAGAAAAAGAGAGCTGGAGTTTACGTAAGCTTAATATACTACAAAGCAAATCACACTAAATTACAGGCAGTATTTCAAAGCCTCTCATTCCCTTTGCTGTAGGCCTCAGATGACAACTCACTGCCATTCCCCTCAGTTCCTATCCCAGCTGTTGAATGACCCACTTGCTGCCCTTCTGTTCTGTGACATGCAGAGCAGATGCCAACAGCCCCACATCATAAAAGACTTTAACCTATGCAGGGCCTGAGCCTTCCCTGCTCAGCTGTCACAGCCACAGTTCAATGCAAGATAAACTAGACATTTCTTTTTAGAAATGCTGTATTTCGCCCCATTTCTGAAAGAGCTTTCATCACCCTCTCAGGATGAAGCAACTGGGTTAAAACGTCAAACCCAACTTCTCTGCACATGTATTTACCTAACTAATGAGAAATGAGGAATGTCTGACTATGCAAAGTCAAATTCCTCTAGAGATCAAGTATGCTTAGATCTGGCCATGAGAGTAACTCATAATATGCAAGTGTTATGAACTATTTACAGGCTTAACCCAACTGCAGTGAAGTCAATGGTTTAACTCTCCCTGCCTTCAAAGGGAAAAGGATCTGGGTCTCAGTGCATACTTGTGGCACAGCTCACTGCTAGGCTGGCTCATTGCCCTGCAAGGCGTTTAGTAGCTGTAGACTTTGCAGGATAAAACCCCAAATTATACCTACTTCCCGCTACAGCATTCTGATGATTATGTGCCTTCCCACTCCCTAAATACTTTTATTTGAGATAGAGGTACTAAATTATATAACTAGATACATATATACACTTCAGGCTGAACAGAAGGACTGAAAATTGTGAATCTTTTCTGGACCAACAGATGGAGGCTCAATCTCAGTCATATTGTTAATCAAGCAAAAGTCATGCTAAAGCATCCTGTGAGCTCCTGCTCTCCCCAGACATCACTGTAAAGAACAGTGAACAAGAAACACCACTGTAGCACTGCATTCTGAGATGACACAATTAAAATGCCTTACTAGTATGAGCTCTTTCTACACAGGAACAAATTTAATTCGGCAGTCGAGTGCAGGAATGGCATCCAGAGCTCCTGAGCCTTGCCAGCCATTTGTCCCATTTGTTCAACCATCTTGCACAAGCCACTTAATCCAGTTTTATTTTTCTCAAGCTGGTTACCTGAAATAGGGTCTGATCCAATCCCCAAAAAGGCAAATGTGAAATTTCCAGTCCGCTTCAATGGTACTCATGGGCTCATAGGCCTCTATGTCTATATTTGGACACTTAAATATAGTAGTCTGGACATTAGAGATTACCGAGTGTCCACAGCTGCCACTGACCTCAGAGAACGGAAAAGAAGAACAAATCTCTGGTTCAGAAAGTTTCGCAGCTGTAGACTACTGCAAGCTGGGAAGGTATAATCAAGGGAAGTATCACTATATTCTTGCTGTGTTACAGATTTCTCCTTACATGGCTCATATAACCAAAATTAGAAAAGCAAGAGGACTACTTCTGAGATGACACAGTACAGCTCTTTCTCTGTCCCATCCCACAGACTGAAGATTGCAAGTCATTGCAAAAACACTGCTTAAATTCTCCAGTATATGGTCACACTGTCATTGTGAAGGTTTAGAAAACTTCACACAGACAAACCAAGAAAAATCTCAGACAAATTAAAGAAACCTCATTCTCCAAGACCATCCAACCCAGTTCCATCCAGTTAGACTAGTACTCTGCACAGTATGACCATAATGGCAAAGTTGCAGGAATCCACTCAATACTATTCTAACATGCCCAGCACGTTAGGTAGGCAGAATTAGGGCACAAGTGATGGGTGCATGGCTGGAATCACTCCATTGCCATGAGAACCAGTGCAGCAGAAGAGATATGGGCACAGTAAGGCAAGGGACAGGGCTTAAACTTAACTTATTTCCCCTGTTCTTTAAGGCTGAAATAATGTGACTTCTTTGCATATGTCCTTTCATTTACGGCATCAAGAATTTCACTACTGAAACAATTTCATGAATTGTTTTAGTTGTGGAAATATAAGTTACCTTAGATCCATCCAGATTGTCCTTGCTTCATTCTGTGGACTTAGCAGAGGTGGAATTAATCCTTCATTTGTGCCTCGGACAGTCCCTAAACATGAGAGATAAGGAAATAAATAAATAAGTAATCAGAAAAAGCTTTGTCTTGCTTCTTACTGTCTACCTGCAAAGTTTTCATTTGGGTTCATCACAGTCCTCAAGTTCACATTCACACTTCTTCCTCATTTCTGAGACTACTGCCCAACTTTAGCAGCAAAAGAGTATCCTGAATGCCTGGTAGTCTTCAAGAGCTGCTTGTCAGACAGTTTAACTACCATGAATCTCTCCTCAAATCCTCATGCTTACATTTTCAGACATACATTTACAACAGTTTACAGGCATCATTCCTGAAGGAGACTGTGGAATTGAGACGATGGCATGTAAAAATCATTCCGTTGTGATTGCATATGATTACATATCCAGGAAGATACGTAACACAGAGCATAGAATTCCAAAACTTGACACAGAATCAGATGCACAAATAATGCTGGCATATGCCTACAAAACCAGGTTACAATTTACTCCTATGTTTATTCTCCTTCACCTGCATGATTCAAGTTCAATGAAAGGACACTCCAGTTTCACTACAAATCAGACACCAACACAACATACATAAACTGAAATCTCAAATGGGAACAAGCTGCATTTTGCAAATAATACATGAAATACAAATACGATGTAGTAGTAATAATGATATCAACTTGTAGAGCTGTATTTGCCCCCTATACAGTGCAATACTATAGAGAGTTCTGCCTATGCATCTAGTTATATCTCTCTTCAGGAGGACAGTGGACACAGCAATCTCTTTACAACTGTGTAACATAGCTCATTATACTTCTGCCATTTTAGGGAAAAGGGGAAGGCAACAAAAATCTTACTAGAAATAAAACAGTAATATATCCTCTCCTGAAAGGGCATTTGGAAGCTGATGGACCTGCAAATCCAAAATTTAGCAGCTTTTTCTGAACTGTCTCTTTCTAATTTGTGTCATTTCCATGACTATTGCATCCACAACAGCTAAATCACAGCAGTTCCTGGGATATGGCATGACTTCTAGGAAGAGCTTCAAAGGGCTAAGAAACCTAAAGCAGCTCCTGCCTGGGCCTAATGGAAACTGGCAGAACATGACAGTAGGTATCTTTGACCAACTACATAAAAAAGGCAGGAGCCAAACTGCCTCCTGACTGGGTTCACAACATAATTGAGCCATCCCATTTACTACTAGTAGGTGCAAAGCCTGCAAATCTGCTCCCTGGCTCAAGAGAAGATGATGCTGCCATAGGGAAGGGAGGGCAGGGAAGCAAATCAAACCATATGCCCATCTGGAATATGACCTCTGGGTAGTGGTGGATAGACTTCAGCAATTTCACCTTGTCTGATCCAACCCTGCCTCACAGCAGCGATGAAAGGAGTGGCTATGTGATAGGATTGGCTTTGATGGGCAGATTAAATTTAATGCCAACAACAGTTCTACTGAGGCAGGGGGAAAGAAATAATCATGAATGAAACTGTGATTGATGTTCCTTCTTTATTGTACAAGAACTTTGATTGTCAGCTGATCTGTCCTTTGGTTAAACATACCTCAGACATTAGGCCAAGGTGAGCACCTGATTTTTTCATTTACAACTAATAACAAATTATCATGTGTATCAAGATCCTTTTGCTTTTCTTGTGTATTTCTCCCTTCCCCCCAAAAGCCAGGTTAGAGAGAGACATATATAAACAAAATCCTGAGAAAAAACCCTAGCAGCTCTCAAGGGCAGAGTGAAAGTCTGGACTTGTAAAAATACTTGGGCAGCAGTCCAAGTGAAAGGACCAATCTTTAGAACAACTAAACAAAGGAGAGCAGGATCTTGTCCCACATCAGTCTTTAGATGACAGTGAGAATATACAGAACTGTGGTCCCAAGGTATTCAGCATCAGAGGGTGTGAAGAATGGTCTCCTCCAAGAAACTTGGGAGTGCTGGCTAAGAACCCACTGCCAACTTAAAGGAGATGGAAAGGTAACCCAGATACAGACCAGTGAATGTCAGCATATTTTAAAGCTGCTCTACAATAACTGCAAGCTGAAATGCACCAAGCAGGAATGTGTCATACTGTGGCTTGCATCACTTGGCTGTGATTGTCTTAGTGCATTGTTTCATTCCCTCAGACAAGGTAGAAGATACTTTCTTAGCAAAAAGGCTGAGTTCAAGTCAGGCACAATCAGTACAACCCCCCAGATCCAACCTAACCCAACCACTTTCTAGTGAAGGGATAAAGGCATATTGTTCTGCTACACAAAAACCATACTAGACATGACTGATAGATGGATATTCTAAACCCTGAGCTGCACAACAGAAAGAAAGGCCATACACAGCCAGTTCTGTTAAATTCTCATTTGCTGGTAACCTGTGTTAAAATACTGAGCCATTCACTTCCTTGGGAGTTTATTTTTCCCTTAGGAGAATTATCTGTTTCTGTGAATCCTCTTTATTTTCCATTCAGGTTCCAGATTGTGCAACTTCCCTGATACACCTCCTTTTATAAACTAGAACAGAAGTACAGACATTGGTTTCCTCATCTGCCTCTAGCAATCTCTTCAGTTGTTGCTCATGTTGAGCTCTTATGACTGATTTCATTGATGCTCTTTGCTAATTGTTTTTGTACAACAAATGAAGAAAGAACTGTAAAATATTCACAAGCAGATGACAGGACCATTAGTGCTGCAGAGCTAGCTGTAGACAAACACTGGAGAACACAAAACAATGTCTGAACTTCAACACCATCTTGAATCTTTCTTCACTTCTGCAAGCCCCCTCTAATCGCTTTAGCACTACCAATGGCTGCAAAGGTCTGGGTGGCTGTTCCAAATCACACCTCAGTGCAAGACCCAGTTTAAAAGTATTTGGTCCTCTCAAGGCACAGTCAATGCACAATTTCCCTGCCACCATGTGCTCTCAGGACCCTGGCACTCCCAAGGCCTCTCCCACCCACTCACCTTCAGCATCAGGCAGTTCTCTCCACCAAGAAGTACATAGAGAAAACCTGTTCCTTGCAGTGGGTCTAACAAGTCAAAAAAAAAACCTTGGGAGAAGGTCCTGGAAATGTTCTTTTCCCCTGGTCTGACCTACATCCAACCCACTGACACGTTGACTTTCCTGGCAAATGGAGAAGGGGAAAAAAGAAAAAGTAAATGGCACAGAATATCAATCAGGAGTGGATAACCTCTTCAGGAAAGAGTGTTTCTTGTGAGCAGAGGGTCTCCATGAGGCAAGTGGAAAGTTACTGGGAGCCTTTTCTGCCCCAGCATCATGCCACAGTGCACGACTGCAATGTCCTAGGAAGATTTAGTGGCAACAGCGTAGAGTCAGATCTGATGTCAGAACTGGGCTGGAGAGTACGAATAAATATGTAGTATTTTGTTGCTATGTCACAATGGCAGCAGCCTCTTTTCCATATTTATGCCTGCAAAACGTTACTCTGCATGACAGAGAGGACTTCTGTGCAGTTCAGGCACCAGTGACAAGCCTCCTTTAAATGCATTCAGAAATACAATTTTAGGAATAAGACCAAGAAGTCAACACAGCTTCCTCCTGGTTAAAAACTAAAATAAAACCATACAAATGTCTGATGGGTTGGAAGTGAACAAAGCGTTGATCAGCTCAACAGCTGGAAAAGTGGCTGCTGGTACAAGTACAATTTAAAAAACACTGTTAATGTTTTAAAGACTGGGTGGCTGGAAAAAAAAAAAAGGCAATATTTTTTGGTGTTACTGTTAGGGATTTACAGCTGTTGGAGAGCCGGGTTTCCATAAAAACCTATCTACCGTTTAATGTCACTAAGAGCCTGGAAAATTAACTTCTTAAACATTTAATGTTTATAGGTATTTACTCACTGGAAACCCAACAGATCTATAAAGAAGATGTGATAGCTACAGCAGGGATTTTATCAATTTCTACATCCGGAGGTGTGAGGGAGGCTGCGGGAATCAACTGGCTTCCTTTTTAAGGAGAAAACCACTCTTGTCCTTGACCCCAGGTAGCCTTCTGTTCCTGCCACCTACCAACAGGGAAGAGCAGGCTACGAGACAGAGATTAGGAGGCCCAGGAAACTGAGTTATTACAGTTGTTTCACCTCAACCTACCCTCAGAACACAAGTGAGTGTGTCAGGCTGCTTAAATGTGTCTCCTTGATTTGAATGTCTAAACTACAGGACAAGGGAGGCCTGGTTTTCCCAAATATCCACCTTTCCTTTTCCAGCTAAAGTCAAGCAAAGCTGTCGATGCTCTCAATCTCAGCTCAAATACTTCAGGTTAAGCATTTAAAAAGGGAGTTTCATGAAATCAGAGGCCAGTTCTGAAAAGGACTTCTATTTCTCTGCAGGCTCTCATAGAAGCACACAAGATTTCCAGAGCATTTGTTTTTAGATTTTTAAGTCACCTTAAGCAAAGCTAAATGTCAGTTTTAAGATTACAAAACCTCCTCTCAATTCCAGTGCCAGAAGTCAGAAAAACTGTGAGGCAAAACTGCTGCTGCCAGCACAACTCATCCCTCATTTCTTCAGATCAGAACCATACCTTTCCAGCTTTACTGTTAAGTACAGTTTCGGCTCTTCTTTTTAGCAATGATAAACAGCTGATCAATTTATCTCAGTCAATAATAGTAAAAAAAAATAAACCATAAACACAGCCTAGCGATGTGGAACTCCCATTTTCTTTATTTCTTAAAGGAGAGAATTACTGCAGACAAATGACACATTCTCTCCCAAATACCTTAACCTGCAGTTAAGTGCTACTACTTTTCCTGGCTGGCATTTTAGACCAGCCAGAGAATCCAAGCAAAAGAGCCATCAGAAAATAAAGCAGAGTTGGTGCTGGGTTGTTGGGTTTTTTTTCTGTGCCATTTATACTTGATTTATATCGATGATGATCAGGCTAAAGCAAGAACCGAGGCAGATTGACCCAAACACCACAATGGTTGCAGCACTGGCATTTTTGAAAATTATTTTTCTTTACTTTTGAACTCAGCAAATTCACTCCAGGCTCCACGTGACATAAAATGAATGAAAAAAGATGGAAGACTGATGCCAGCTACGCGTGGATCATTTCCAGATTCCAGTCTCCATTTAACATTGCTTTGTCTTTGATCCTCAGGTAAGTTCAAAAGTACATGTTTACATCAAGGTCATTACAGCTGACTCAATAATGCAGGAAGACAAAATGTTTGAAAGAAAGTAAGTGGTTAAAGTAACTATTGAGGGTTTTGTTATCAGTTTGTGTCATGCCATAAAGCAGAAAATTATCTTAAATATTGAAAGAAAAGGCATGCATGAGAGATAAACCATAGGCAGCCAAAAGCACTGGGACTCTGGATAACAATTTACAGCAGCAAATACTCCCAAACTGTTTAACTTTTACATGGCTTCAGAGCAGGAGAAAGTCTAACTCTGCAGCAGGCAGACTTTAACCCTGGAAATAACTGTTCAGAACCGTGAGGCTCTTTCATCATCCCTCACTTGATTTCCCCCCTCACCCTCCTTAGTTCTTTTCTGGGTGAATTATGAAAAGTTTGAGGGTTGCTTTTTCCACTCCCCTTCACTTGAACTTTGCAGGCTCCCTCATGGGCATAGATCTTCCAGTTTTGCTTAAAAATGAGTTATCAGGTTAAAATGACCAATGGCTCGCAATAGCTTGCTTTCCTCAGGGATATTACACTCCATGAGCTAGAATAGGCACATGGAAGTTGTCCCCCACTCCCACTGAGGTTTGAGTGACCTGCACTTGAAGGCAGCATTAAGTCCTAATGAGGAATAGTCATGGTAACTCATGTTTGGTGACAGAGCTTCTCAGTAAACCCTGCATGAGAACAATGACAGGGATAGCACCAGCAAGAGCAATTAAGCATACATTGGACAGGAGGAGGGGAAACAGGCCAATCCACTCTCTGCATATGCACTGTGGGGCTGCAGGGTGTTGATAACTTAATACACCACAGCCACAACCTGAGGCATACAGAGCTCAGGTTGCCATAGTTCCACCATTCCTGCAGCTCAGATTCCAAGATCCTGGCAGGAAGGACCTTAGGGCCATCTTCTCTGCTTAACATCAGCTGCAAAGTCCCCAGGCAAGAGCAAAGAGATGTGTGACAATAGAAATCCTTTTGCCAGGTAACTTCAAAGACAGAAACATCACAAGCAGTAATGAAGGTCTGCATTTACACGGTTTCAAAAGTACTTCACAGCCTTGAAGGCTAAAGAGATGGCCTCTCTTCTGTAATAGTGGTCACCTTATGGGACAGTTGCTTCTGCAACTATGTGGGGAGACTCTCATTCCAGTAAAATGCATCACTATACTTGCATCACACTGGCAATCTGTGTGTGGCGTGATCTGTGCACATGTCTGCTTCTCTACTGTGGGAAGAAAAGAATACAACCCCTCCTCTGTTTCAGTTCTGATCAGATTTCCAAAAGCTGAGGAAAGGGAAAAGAGAGCACAGGTTTGAGAGCTAGCAGAACAATTCAGTGATTCATCAGAAACTACACACGTGCTATAAGAAAGGAGTTTTCTTCCGTTAAAATGACTGTTTTGCCAAAACTCAGCTATGTACTGTTTTGCTAAAACTCGCTCCAGTCCCAGGTTTAAACCAGGCTTATCAACCCGCCATGGAGCAGTCTAACCTTTTTCCCCATTTCTCATGCTTCAAAGCATACCCCTTCCACAGTCCCTATCTCTTCACTGGTTTTAACATTTCCCAAAGGGCAGAGTTGCCCCCATGCTCCATACCTGAAACCAGTCCCAAATGTCTCCTCAGTACAGCGGTTGACTCTGCTCTCACTAATGCTCTGAGCTGAACCTCACTGCCTTGGATGAGATCCTTTCTCCTATTATCAGCCCAGCTTTAACCTCTGGAGATCCTCCCTCCTTCACCATGTAGTTGTTACTGAGAAAATGGCATAATTCATGATGAAATTACCTTTCTAGCTTTCTAGAATTAATAAAAAGACTCATTGACTGAATCAAGTTGCTAATGAATTGCTGTTTTGTATATCACAGTAGTTAAACACAGCAGAGCACAAGCAACTATCAAACCCCCTTTATACCAACTCTTGAAAAGCAGCTGAGATCCAACAGGAATATTACCTTAGGTCACACTCACCTCCCATCTCAAATAGTCACATTTGGTCACCTGATTTAGCATCAACTCCCCCATGCTTATACTTACCCACCTGTTTAATGGACAGGCTCCAACAATATAAATGACCTTCATCTAATTCTATTAAACCCATAGACCAGCACACTCCATTGGACAGGGGTTTATCCCTTCAAGGGACTCCGCAAATCAGATTCCTGCAGTTCACCCCTATCTCTACATTTACCCAGAAAACAATGCTGTGATGGAGAATAGCAACTACCAGCACGTGTGAGATGTGGCAGAAGGAAGGGAAGCAGCTTGCGAAGAGTGTGGCCACCCTGGCAGCACCTACTTTCTATTAGGTGGAGATTTAAAGTCAGCCAGGTCTTGTGTCATCTTTCATCAGTCTTCTTGGCTTTCCCTCTCCATGAGCAAATAATGAATCTGACCTTCTTTGTTTGAGTTCTTGCGATGAAGCACTGTTTGCATAAGGCTCTTTTTTATTTATTTTTTTTCCTGTGGCTTGTTGACTTTTATAAGACATTCATAAATTTGTTCTGAGTGCCAGTGAGATGCTTAATGGTGCTAAAGGGAAGGTATTAAGGATAGTCGACTCATGTTAGAACAAGCCACTTGAAAGTAGCTATAAATATTTGTCTGGATTTAATTTTGCTAACAAACAGCTTCTTTTCTTGCCTCCATCTCCCCCCCCCCCCCCCCCCCCCCCCCCCCCCCCCAACTTTTATTAAAAAACCAAAAA
>NDXB01009136.1:77090-94227 GCA_002631895.1 Agapornis roseicollis
CCCCCCCATCTGCTGGATACACATTAATAAGGCACTTTAACTTTAAAAGATGATTCAAGCCCTGATGAGTTTTACCAAGAAACTTTATGGGCAATCTTTTCTTCCCAGCTTTGCCTGGCACTCTTCAGAGTCAGTGCCATTTTAACTGCAGTTTCATAGGTGACTAAGATGTGATTAATCCAGTGAATTAGTGGCTGTAGCTATCACACCTTTCTTTTGCTATAAGGAGAAAACAAGCACACCAAAACCCAAAAATTCTTAAAAAAAAAAATCCAGCTCATTTTCCTCTATGTTTTAAATAGAATTGATTGTAAAAGGTAGAAAAATGGAATATTGTTGCTAAACAGCGAGCACTGCAGTTGCAGTACAACCTGTGAAAAAGCAGCAGGGCTATAAACAGGTTTTAAACCCTGCCCTAGGTCAGATATACAAAATACAACAAGTGAGTAGTCCTCAGGGCAAATCAGTCTGGAAAGTGTTTGCAGCAACTGAAGGTCAAATCCTGTCAGGGAGAAGACAGAGCAAGATGCTCTGCAAAGGACAGAGAAGCAGAACCAAGGATAAGAGCAGGGCAGCACCACAGCTAGAGACATAGCCCCCCAGTACCTGGCAGGAGGTGAGCAGCTCCCATGGTCACAACCAGAATCAGCCACAATGCAGAGCACCAAACAAGCCCAAAGTAAGACATGAGGCCAAGCATAGCAGCCCCACAAGATCAGCCTAAAATACAGGTCAGAAGCAGCAGGCACAAGACACATGAGTGATAACCCAAATGAAGCTAGCCAAGGCAATCAGAGCCTGCAAGCTGTTACTGAGCTCTGGCAAACCTCTTTATAAACCCAGACTAACGATCCCCAGTGAATTCAGGTAGTCAAACTAGGTTCAAAAGAGGTAAGTAAAGACTTGCAGCAAAGACACAAAGTGAAAAAACTGCTAAGAGATATATTCTGTTCTTCAATATAAAGATATAACTTGCAAATAAATTTGCTTTCTTTAGCAGTAAACCTTGATGAAAGCTAGAGATGAAGAACTGGCTCTACAAACAGTGATACCTTTTACCAACCTATTTTGTCCACTACAGGTATGACAGCAAGGCAAAGGACAAAAACAAAGTAGCCAAGGCCATTAAAAGCAAGATGGGACCTGAAACAACTGAACAGGACTGAAGACAGTATGATCCCTTCCTCTACATGATGCAATCAGCAGCCTGCTAGACAGACTCAGGTCTAGAATGGAAACAGCATGAAGTGAAAGGCGGGGTGGGGGTGGGAGGAATAAAAATAAAGCTATCTTTCATAGATACATGGTCCCACCAGGAACTATGGAAACCTCTGACTTGTCTGGCTCTCTGTCTTTCCCTCCCTATGGGTCTTCTGCAGAAAGCATAGCTTGTGTGCCCAGGAGGTGATGAAATCCCTAATGTTGTATGGCACATGGGGAATTTGGGAGATTGCAAAACAGGATGTTTCTTGGAGGAAATACAGTCTCAGCAAGCAAAAGGTTCAAGTACGGTACATCTCACAATGATGTAAGAGCTTGATTATGCATCTCACTTAAAGCCCAGCTTAGGGTTTCAGTTCTAGTAGAACTAATAGGCAACACCTGCTGCGATGAAAACAATTTCCGTCCCTGAACTCCAGCAGAAGTGTTTATCTTTTGAGTTAGAAATGTTTCTCTAATGTCTGAACAAGACTCCAGGGACAAGAACATATGCCCAGAACTGACGTTTCTGCGAATTAGATAGCTTATAAAAATGAGAATTAGAAAAACCTGGTATCATCAGATGTCTCATCCAATAAAGTCATTAAACGGAAAATACAGAAAGGTTCCTCTAATGTTTCCTCTCTCTGCCACTGTAGTCCTGGTTGCTCCTTGTAGAGCAGAAACAGAGGCTACTTAAAAGCTTGCTGGGGTAAATTCTGAGTAAAAAGTCAGGGCTTTTCCAGACCTGTCCCTGGCAAAATTACCATTGACTTTAATGGAAACCTTACCCAAATAAGGGCCTCAGGACTTGGCCTCTTCGGTTTAGTTACTAATTTTACTATTAAAGGTTAAACAGAGCTGTTGACAGTACAAACGATTTTCTTACGTAAGCAGCGAGAGTGTCAGATATACAAGATAAAACAATACTGCCAAGTGAAGGCAATATAGGTTATGGGTGAACGTCCTTTCACAGAACATACTGCACCAAATCCCACGTTTCACCCTCTTCCTCGAGCAAATCTCCCATTTAAGTCAATGTGATCAAGAAGCAGACTCAACCCTAAGAAAGGACCTCGGTGTTCAGCCGTGCTTGCTACAAGGGCTTTAGGAGACTGTAGCTGTTGAAAACACAAAGGCTCTACCTTTGCAGAACCAAACCTGTGGGCAGAGAAAGTTCATCAAAAAACACATGCTTTCCTTTACACTGAGAAAGGAAAAGGCACTGATGTCAGGCTTGATCAACAAAACTGAAGGGTGAAGTATTGCTTCATTTTGAACTTAGGGGGGCTATCCTAATAATGCTCTAGAATGATAAGACAGACCTGCCCTGCAGATGTAACTGTTGTACAGACGCATTATTTAATAGCCATTAAACACTATAACTGCAAATTAAGTGCTTCAGTCATGCAGTTGCACACACACAGTTCTTAACAATAAACCCCTTGATGATAGGAATGTCAGGGAGGTCATGTAGGGCTTTCCTCCCATACTTTCTGCTATGATATTCTTTATCTAAGGCTTGGACACAAACCAGAGACTTGTTTTTAATCCTTGACCAAAAATAATGAAATGATGTGATCCTTGAAAATAATAACCATCCAGTCAAGGGCAAACTGTCTTCAGCTCAGTCTAGCAACACTTCATTAGTTTGGTGATTAAGCAGCAACTCAGAAGTTAACTGCCTGGAATATCTGCTGTTGTTATGCTGGAATCGCACTGTCAGAGCCATAGGATAGTTCTGTCTTTAATAACAATGCAACAGACATTGAGTGAAATTCCTGTGGTTGTCTGTCCTATTCAGATACAGTTATCATCCAATAGATCATCAGCTGTACAATAGTCAATGGTGTTGTAAAGTTTTTGACACAGTTAACACATTAACACATTAGACAAATGTCGGATTTGAGCCAATTCTCACCAAAGCCAATGGAAAACTCCAACAGAGTTGTACTGGGCACAGGGATGGTGTCACACGTATTGTCAGTCTCGTAGGAAACAAGACAATCACAGCAGCTTTCTTCTGACATCAGCGTCTGCCTCTACTTGAGGCTTTGGCAGAGCTTCATGGAGGACTGGCTCTCTTTCTCCTGCTTCTTTTAAACAGCCTGAGAACCACCAGGGTTTGGTTTGTTGGCACAGGGAACTCAAAAGGACATTGTCAAGGTTCACAGAACTGAAATCTAAATCATTTTTCTCTCTCCTTCTCAAATTTCATGTACTTTTTAAGTGTGATTTGGTGTTTACCCAATGCTTTCTTAAACAAAGCAACAAACCCTTGCTTTACAATCAACCTCACTACCATAAATCACATGCCAGCTCTGACCATGTACTACTGGAACGTGGTCATATCAGCACACATGCCAGTATACCTAACCACAGAATGTATTTTCTGAGCAAATGTTTGGTACAACTCACATCCTTTGCTGAGTAAGAGTTCATTGGGATTGATCTGCTCAGGAAAGGAACATAGCAAATGAAAACATAATGTTCCTTTACAGTCACAATACTAACAGCAATGAACACTATCTCAACTGATAAACTGAGCTTGAAACAAAAAAATCCTTGTGCAAACCATGCACAGAAATACCAGAACTCCCAGTTTAAAATAAAAACCTTAAAAATAATGAAAGAGAGAGAAGGAGTGTATTAATCATTATGGCTCTGATTCCTGCTGGGTTGAAGATCCAAGCGAATAAGAGGGCAGGAGAACCTGATGCTGGAAATATGCTCACAGAGACATAAGTACGAGTCTGAATCCAAGATAACTGTCCCTTTTTGTAAAGACAGGGCTTCAATAGCAGAATAAAGTCTGTAATTTTTCCTATCAATATGGAAAGACATTAGCCCAAGGCTGAAGAGGCAGAGACAGAACAGATAACAGGTGTCAGTGAGGTCTATATGAAGCCTCTCTCTCCCTCCATCTCTATTCTTCCCCATCCCTAACACCACCCAAATTTGCTGCTATCCTTGATTTCATATTTTAGCACAGCCTCGGCTGCAGGGACAAGGCTGCTGCATGAGCAGCCCAGCAGGGAATTTGTTGCTCCCCATCTCTCCATCCAAGAGCTTGCAGAGACAGGAGCTGTGCAGGTGGAGCAGGAGTTCAGCAGCCCAGTTTGTGCTTCCTGTTGCTGTGTGTTCCCATAGATGCTGCACCAGAGTCAGTCCTGCAGCCAGGGAGGCTGTGGCACATCCTCTTCTGCACTGGCTGGTCTTCAGGGGACCATCCTAACAGTGGGTGTAGTAAGCAGGAACATGCTTCCTTTCTCCAACATGCTTTCCTCAGCAGATGCTTGCTGTCCTGCATTTGTTTCTGACAGAGATCTTAGCTTTTGGCCTAATCTATTGCTTCAACAACACTTGATTAAGTTGCCCTGAGAATACGACCTGTGCAAGCACTAACTAAAGGACGTTTCCAGTCTCTTATCTCAGAGCCTTCAAAGGAAAATGCTTGAAAAAGATGATAAGCAGGTAAATGGCTACTTACTTGGTGATGAGCCATCAGGATCAGCCACATAACACCAGCATTCATTATCAAACTTTTCACAACATAATACCCTTAACTCCAAAATTTGTCACCACGAAAATAATCTCTTTCAATAAGGTGGAAATGTGTTCTGAGGGACTTCTTTTTTGTTTCACTGCAAAGAACACAACGTATCTTTTTTTTTATCTGAAATTCATAGAAGGCTGCCTGGTTTACTTGGGATAATGGGCAATGATAATGGGTAGTGTGCCTGCAAAGGGAAAGAAATTACTTCTCAGAAAGGACCAAGTTCAAGATTTCAGCTGCACTTTAAGCAGGGGCTAAGAGTAAAGTCCTGCCCGCTGGAATTGTGAAATCTCTGTAACCAAGTTTATAAGCCAGTATTAGCACAGCTGGCAAAGGCTTTCAGCTAGGAAAAAATTATTGTAGTGGTGAAGACGTGCAGTAGAGCGCAGATGATGCGCAAAAGCACATCAGATGGGGGGCTGTGTGGACTGGAGGCTGCTGAGAAGCCACTGCAGCATTTGTGAAGGATTTTAGGTGGCTGTACCAAAATGCTTTAGCAATTGCTCTTACAAAACTAGTTTTTTTTTTTTCTCTGTTTGCTGCGTTGACTCTGGTTTTGCAGACAGCTACAATGAAAACCTTTCGAAATGCCAGAGAGAGGGAGGAGATGGACCTGGCACATAACGTGCAATGAGGAGACTGGGTTGGTAGATCCTGATGGAGCATGTCAGCCCAGTGATGGATTTGGGAAGCAGCTTTTCTGAGCTGAATGCAAAAGTCGTAATGGGAAAAGATGCCTGTTCTTACAAGGGATCCATTTAAAAAGCTTTTTTGAAAATCAGGTCATAAACAACTGAAAGAAAGAACTTCAAAATCTATATTGGTGAAGAAAAAGAAGGTAAGGAATGAACCTAACTTAGACAGATTTCCTCAAGGAAGCAGATATAGGTGTCTTGTTAAAGCACCAGCTGTTAAATCCCATCAGTATGTAATTTCCATTCCTAACATCTGTGTAGAATAAAGCCCTTCCAAAAAGAATCGTTAGTGAACTGGCTAAAAATTGGAGAAGGACCAAGTGCAAGCTTGTGGTAGGTGTCCCACAGCTCGGAGGAGACCGTCTGTTTCCCACGTGGGTTTGAGGCCAGATGACATTTCTAGGCAGTGTAGAGGCAAAGGTCGCCAGTGACAGGATTGGCCAAGTATAGAGAAACCGCATCAGGGAAAACTAGAAGTTGCTGAAGCAGCAAAGTCACCATCGGAAACTCTTCCCAAGGCCCAGGCAAAACATTGGTGACCGGGCTGCCACTGGAGATATGACACTGGCAGCTTGAAAGCCACATTGCTGGTCAGAAATAACTCTGACCCATGGAAAACGTGCATGGCTGAAGTACATGGGAAGTGCCAGAAGTAAATAAATTGTAATTATCAGGTACATCAGGAGAAATCCAGCTTGGTGAAGTTCATGTCTATATAAGGGTGGACTTTTAATAAAATGATCATTATTTCTAGTGCCGTAGGTTTTGAGTGACCTTCATCTATCTGTTGCTTTACGACTGTGAAGCGCGGCTAACTAACTGAGTAAGATGCTGGTTTGGACTGAGTTCATCTGTCTGTTAACTGTGCTAAAACGTTTGCTCCTGGACGTTTTTCAGAAAAGTCTACTGGATGGGAATAAGAACAAGTGCTGACTCTGGAAAACGTCATGGTTTCCCATCTGTTCCTCCAGGTGACAGGATGAACTACTGCCCATGTGCGCTCTGAGCAAAATTGTTCTGAAGCCTGTTCATGAAACTCTGTTCATGAGAAAGGATTGTCCACGTGCTTGTGCCATTTTTTTACTGCGTATAGTTCTGGTGTCCTCAACATAAAAAGGACATGGAGCTGTTGGGACAGAGGAGGGCCATGAGGATGATCAGGGGACTGAAGCATCTCCCATACGAAGACAGGCTGAGAAAGTTGGGGCTGTTCAGCCTGGGGAAGAGAAGGCTGCATGGAGACCTCGTAGCAGCCTTCCAGTGTCTGAAGGGGGCCTATAGGGATGCTGGGGAGGGACTCTTCATTAGTGACTGTAGTGACAGGACAAGGGGTAACGGGTTCAAACTTAAGCAGGAAAGGTTTGGATTGGATCTAAGGAAGAAATTCTTTCCTGTTAGGGTGGTGAGGCACTGGAATGGGTTGCCCAGGGAGGTTGTGAGTGCTCCATCCCTGGCAGTGTTCAAGGCCAGGTTGGACGAAGTCTTGGGTGGCATGGTTTAGTGTGAGGTGTCCCTGCTTATGGCAGGGGGGTTGGAACTGGATGATCTTAAGGTCCTTTCCAACCCTAAATATTCTATGATTCTATGATTCTGTTTCTACTGACTGGCAGCAATCAGCTGATGGACCAGTTCATACGAGACCAAAGACCATATTCTGCCAGCTCATGTTGGTCCAAAGACCATATTCTGCAGAACAAGTAGCAGGTGCGTCTGGTGGAAAGTCACGTCACAGGGACAGAGTTCAGTGTACCTGGTGTCACAAGAGAAGAGGTTGGCTCTGAAATAGCTCAGTGAGTTAAAGGCTGGCAGACATGACAGCAGAAGGAACAGAAAGGGCGTAACAAGAAGAGCGGTCCTCATGACACCCTAGTCCCTTCTCCAGAAACGTAGAAGTTAGTAGCTAGCCCTCATCCAAAATCAGACTGTGCTTAAACCAGAGTGAGCTCTCTGGTAGACAGAAGGTCTATTGCCATCACACTGGTCAGATGGTGATAAAAGAGAAACAAACTCACATCCTGGAGCACAGCCAAAGGCAACTATCTAAGTTGCCCTCAGCAGGCTCAATTATAGCAGTAAGAAATGCCAAGAGATACTTAGGCATGTGCATTGGCTAGTGAAACTTTCATTTACAAACAAAACTACTGCTATCCCCATGTAGCAGACACCCGTGATAAAACACCAAGTGAAATGTTTGTAGTTCAGGTATGGTGCCATCAGACTAAAACAGTACTCAAACATCAAGGCAAAACCCTTGTCTACTGAATGCCATTTAAACCCATAAATGTTCAAGAGATGTGTCAGAGAATGACACAATCTAATCAAAGATTTGAGAAGTGACAACATCTTCATTTATATTATGTTGTTTGTGTCCTTAAAACACAGAGGGAACTTTTGGTAAGAGAGTAATGGACTCCAAATCACTTTAATGAGATGAAGTGTAAATCTTCATGGACTAGACATCAAAAATATCCTCCTGGTTGGATGTTTCATCATCTGATTTTTTTCAGGAGACATGTTTTGGCACAATAAAGGGATGGAGCTGTTTGTAAGCTCAGTAAGTTGTACAGGTTTGCTCAAAACTTCACAGAAGAGGCACAGAACTATTATGTCAGCTAATTAATAAAAGATTTTTGATGGGAAAAAGGAATACTCAATACATTTTAGACAGTTAAAATTGCCTAAAACCAACCCCTTCTCAGTCACCTGAATTCAAAGGACTTCAAAACCAAGCTGATGTTAAATCACTAATCCATCCCATGCCCTTCAAAATACCTTCAAGATGCTGTTGATCTGCATTTAAACTGGTTGAGATGATTGGTAAGCAGTGATTGGGTCACCTGAGGAATCTATAAAGGTTTTGAGAGCAAAATCAGTATTGCACTAAACTGCAAGATGTTACATGTGAAGCCCAGGAGTGAGCTTGGAGCTCCCTGGGATGTGCTATTCTCTCTACTCCCCCTGGTTTCTGCAGGGTGGATAGCACACACAAACCAGCTGCACTGAGCCTCCCAAGTCTTGACTCTCTTTTGTTAGGTCTGTTGATGCACAAAATACAATTCAGGCTCCCTGGCTCGTTATTGTGTAACACTGTCACAAGACCAGCTTGAATCTATTCTCACTGCTCCTTAGCCAGCTGAGGATATCTGCACTGAATGCTGCTTTCCAGGCACATGGTAAGTAATGTATACACACACAGTATATACAGACATGTATACCTATATACTTCCAAGGGTGCCCTGGGTTGTACAATGTAAGGAGTTCTCTGGTGGGGGTACACTCCGGTTTCCATACCTAATAAATCTTACCCAGCAATGAAGGAACCAAACAGCCTAGTTTTTTGCAAATGAAAAATGAAAGATTTTGGCCTGCTTAGTACATCCAGCCTGCCACACGCGTTCATTGGAAGAAAGGCTGAGGGAACTCCATAACCCTCCCAGACAGATGCAGAAAAGAATTTGGAAATACCCCAGTGCGTTCCAGCAGCCTATAATGGGAGACTGGTTGTGGAAGAAGAATTGCTGGTATGATCTCAGGACTCAACCCACTGTAGTCAGACAGTCTGCCCACAACGATGGGCCCAGCCAAGACAATACAAGCTCTATACTCACTGATAGTCTAGACCCAAATACAAACAACATCCCCATGCCTGACCATACTACTCAAGTCGTCAGATGAACATGGAAAGGTAACATAGATAACAGGCTACCTGGTCTCCTAGTTTCAACACCAGTGAAATTTCTTTGCTGCTTTCAAAAATTCCTAATGGGACCAGTTAAAATGATGGATGTAAACAGGTCTTCCAGTCACAGGCAGTGCTGTATATTCCTATGAGAACTAAGGTCCTGTGTGTATTACATGGCTGCCTCTATTCAGAAGACTAAAAAGAAGTTCAGTCCTGCTTGTATATGCTGGAATCATTACCTACAGTGTTCCCATAAATCATATAAATGAGTATTACTATGTCACTAGTTAGGATGGTTGCTGTTATTGAAAAACCTTCTGGCAATCTAATCTTAGTCCCATCTAAGCCAAGGTTGACTTCAGTGCAATTTATACTGGTTTCAAGTCTGTGACCTGCAGTTTCCCAAAAACACTCTGGCAGCTGGACAGTCAGTGTTGAGGCTGCTGTGCCCATTCTCCATCATATTTCCCAACCCAAGGGTGAGAGAGGTTGACACAGAGCCACACTATACCAGCAGCAGCTGCTCTTCACCCCTGGAATGGGGTCTGCTCCATGGCCACTACATATCTGAGTCAGAGACAGCCCGTTTTCCACTTGGGATGAAACACCTCATGCATCACAGGAGACTGGGGAAGACCAATCCCAACCTTCCTGCTGGGGACATAATACCATGCACACAGATGAAGCTCAGCAGACACTCTCAGGGCACCCAGCAAAGCTGCTGGTGAAAGAAGACACAAAAACATAGCCAGCATTTACCTCAGCCAATGTGCCATCAATTATCAGAATAAAAACTTCACTGAACACGGAGATTTGAAAAGGCAGAGATTAGTCCTGAGAGGCAGCAGGAGACCTTGGACACCCTGTCTGTGCTCTCATTCTGCACATTCCACCCTCCAGTCAACTCTGAACCACTTACCCAGAATCTAATTTATTCCCGTGGATTTTCAACAAATATGAATCCTAAAACAAGATGTACTGGAAGTTCAGTACATGATATTAAAGCTACTATCCATCATGTCAATTCTGCCTCTCCAATTTATTCATTCTGCTTGTTATTATCATCTGCCTATAATCTACTCAAAAACAATACCCTTATGGTTTTTTCCATGCTTATTTACTTCCTCAGTCATTGACTTGGTTTCCTGAGGCTATCAAAAAAATAAATACAACTATTTGTATAAACACATCTCTATTTTGAAATTGTCCCTAACTACTTATAAATGCAATATGACATCAACCAGAAATCAAAGCATATTTGGCACATGGGATCCACTCCTGCCTATGAAAATGGGTGTAGCTGAAATAGCCCCAGGAAAGAACTCGCACAACATCATACACAGAATGCATTTAAATAGAGTCTAGTCTTGGTCCATAGAGAGACAGAACTCCTAAGCAGGTAGGAGAAGAGCCATCTGAATGACATCACAGGGAGACATCGGTGCAGCAGCCAGATGTGCAGATTTAGTTGTGCAGTATAGCAGCACCTAGTTTGTTTATAGTTGGACAGGTGAAAGAATGGAAGAATTGGATTGCATTCATGGACACATTTCCAGAACAAAATCTGATTACACTAGGATAGAGAAGATGGCAAATACTATCTCTGAGGGGGTTTCTCACAGAAAGCAGCATCCAGCAATTCTTCCATTTTGGGTTATAGATTTAAATTAATTCAGAATAAGGAGAAGAGAACTCTTCAGAAATAATCCCTTTGCAGACATGAGAAACTACCATGTACGGTCCCATGCTGATGAGCCCAGCTATAATCCAATCTTTGCTTTCTGCTGACTAGCTGAGCTCTCGTGGTTTATTATGTCAGCGGAACCCCTCAAAAGAATTATAGCCTTTTATTCAGCTCCCAACCACGTATTATTATGAATACTAAACTGGTTCAAATAGTCTATTGGTCCTGTTGTAACAAAGTCTTAAGCAATAACCTATCTCTTCGAAGAATGTGTTTTCATTGGCGTCAGATCCCACTGAAAGCAGGCGTGCATGCTTGTGGATACACTGTGCACAATGTCCCTGGAGCAAGCACATGGCAATGTATAAACAACAGGACAGCGCTCCCGTCACCACAGCATTGCAAAATCAAAGGCTTCCACAGCAAGCAAAAATCTATCATAATAAAAATACATTAAATGATGCTCAGAACAAATACAGATACAGGTGATGCAGGCAACATGCCCATCATAGTGGCAAACTGCAAGCTATTTGTGATAAACAGTAATCGAAGGTATTAATAAAGTTGATTTGAAAATAGCTGCTAGGATCAGCCCTACAAAAGGAGAGGCTGAGGCAGGTTCCTGCATCCAGGTGGTCCTAGTGGAATCAATAGACCCTGTGACAGCGGCAGGACTTTAATTTGTATTTTAAAAGTTGCCTGTTCCAGTACTGGTAACTGCTCATCCAACACCCACAAAGCAGCAGGACCAAGGTTCTGCTTGCTACATTGAGCCGTGGCTTTTCTACATGCTGGCTGCAAGTCTTGTTCATGACTCTTAAGATTTGAGGAATCTTTTTAGTCACAACTCTTTGGGCTTGACAATTCACTGAAAAGGTGGGGGGGTTATGTGAACTTAAATTCACAGTACTCACTATTCCACAGGAAGAATACAAACCCATAAACTCTGTCATGTATGCCACAAATGCAAGTATCTCTAAGCCAACATGATTTACGGGCTATGCTGTGTCAGAGACTAGATCCCATGCAAATGAAATGAGAGATCCATGCCATGAAAACAGTTAGACCTATGGGTTAGCTCTTGTCATATCTGCACTGAGAAGTCCCAAAGCAGTGGTAAGACCATCTGTACGTACAAAGTGAAATGTGGTTACGAAAAGTCAATGAGAGACGCTGATGAGACTGTAGATGTGATTTCTGTCTCATTGCTCTGACATGCTCTGCATTGAATTTGTTGGGTCCAACATGAAAACAAAACCAGATCCTTAACCTCATCATCAGCTGTTGCCTGAAGTGAATCAGTGGAGAGAAAGCATAGGAGAGGCAGGCAAACCATCCCTTTGATTTGTGTTTGCTGGTGTCCACATGGCCATTCACAGGAGAGCCAGATTCATTGTCAATCTGAGGTCAGTCCAACTGAGGGCCAGGACAGGCAATTTAAGAGCATTATATTGTTTGGACTCTGATTCTGGAATCATTGTACTCTGCAGAGAGTCCTACTTTGTGGGTGGTGACTACAGTGCTGTAATTACCACTATAATTACACTGGCATGTTTCCTTCTTGGCGAGCCCCGTGGAATTACAGTCCCGTTACCTGACCTAGGTTTCTGATAATCCTAGCACGATGGGCTATAGCTATTTGGTTTTTTGGCCTGATCACAAGCTGGTAGGGTAAGCATGAATTGTAAGGCCAGGAATGTTGAGTCCCCTTTGACTGCAAGTATCACTTGTGGCTTCTTCAGGAGGTGAAGTGGAGGAGGAACCAGAGAACCAGAACATCAGAGGAATCTGGTACCAAGAAGGAGAAGGACCCCCTGGGAGTAGCAAATCTCACCCATCTTTAACTTCTGCCTCATGTAACTGCACCATAAACACATATAAACTGTGTGTATCTGACAAATATGTCAGCCATGACACTTATTTATTCACACTGGGCTTTGGCATTACTATCATAGTGGTCATTCTCATCTCTCCTACAGCTGTTGCTTCAGGATTTGGTGGTTCAAAAGCACAAAAATATCTTGCACTGCAGGTGAAATCCAGCTCATCTCCAGGTTTGATCCTACCTGGAATGAAGCACATGTAAATCTTGAATCATATAAATAAAGGAGGACACTTTATATATCAGGTGATCTTCAGATGAGGGACGCAGGTAACTCCTTACTGCTTTATAAAACACAATTTCTGCAGAAGAGCTGTGATGAGTTTCCATACTCCTCCAAGCAGGCTCTGTCATGACAGCCTTTGGATGAGAGATGGAACTGACTGTCCCAGCAGGCCCTTGTCTGCATGAAACCCGAGACTCCACTGCAAATCTTTTGCAGATTCTTTGTTACACACAGGGGGATTTGGTTTTGGTGACTTTGCTCTAAAATTCTCTAAATCAAAGCTTCTTCTTGAAACTCTTTTCCCTGGTTTCTGCTGTGTTTTTCTCCCTGCTGATTTGGAGCTCGACCTGCAAATATGGGTGTTACGGGATGTTCAGCACCTCTCTGCGTCAAGCCACAGCTGACTGAGGTAGCCACTTCACTCGAGGCAATTATTTGAGTTCTGCTGAGAGCCTCTTGACAGTAGGTAAAGATTGTTTCAGCTTGTGGGAGTGCCAGCTAGAACCCTTTATAACCTGAGTGACATGTAATGTCATAAAAACTCCTGCTGAAACTCACTCTGTCCTTTCAAGATGGCAATTTTGATGTCAATGCCTGTCTTTTCAAACATCACATAGCAGCTCATCTGAATAAGAACTGGCAAGTCAGAGATTGCCTACAAGTATCTCCTACCAAGAGTCCCTTCTGCGCACTATTTTAGCTGAGAATGTAACTCAGCATGTTTAGCTGATCTCTTTCCCATTCTCTGAGGGGGGAGGGGGGGGGGAATGCACTGATGTGAGAAAAGGGGAGAAATAGATGTTTTAGCCAATGCCCTTACCTGATGACTAAGCAGATTGCAGTCTGATATGTCTCAATCTGAACAGCTACATTTTGACAACCCTTTCACACGTAAGTGTCAGCAGAGCTTCCATTTTGCTTTAGCTAGTGCAGTAGTCACAGAAATCATGCCTGTTTGGCATTATCTGCCTTATATTAGTTGTAATCACATCACATTTTTGTTTATATCCACAAGTAATAAAAACCATGCATATCTTTAGCTTGACTTAAAGAATAAAGCAAATACATAATTCTGGCAAATTACTTGGAATTATAGTTTAGAGGCATCTGGTTCAGATATTCCCTAGTAAATTGCTGGCACTGACATTGCCACTTTTGGGGTTTTATTATTATTTGAACCAAAATGTTCTCAGAAACATGTGCTTTTCATCCAACTTCCATGTAATCCATTTTATGAAGGCCGCAAAGCTTACAAAGTTTGAAACTTAAACTACCTGGGCAGAAGGGATTGTTTCTGGACACTCATTACACAGCTGATTAACTGAGGAATAAACAATTCTGGCATGCAAGCTAACATGTCTGTTGGTTTGGCTTTTTGTCTCAAGGAGCTGTCTTTCTCAAAACACCTCCCCAGGTACAATGTGTACATTCCAGCCTGTTTTGTTCACAAATTACATACCTGTCTTTTATGTCAAGCCCAATACAGTTGCACCAGATTTTCTTATTCCACATTAAAAGTAACCAATTACTTGACTAAATACCTGTTTTAAAAATATCACAGAGTGGTTTCCTGCTGCTCCAAACACGAAAATGTTTGGCAGGATTTCTGACACTTGTCAATCTTTCAAATAGTTCATATTTTATCAAAGAAGCCAGACCATCTTTAAACGTGGTGCACAAGTCATTGAAACCCATTTCTCAAACACTTGAATTTTATACAAACAATAAGAAAAAAAACTATGGCTGTATAATTTTAAATATGATTAGCTCTGACTTTTCTCGCATTTCATTCTCGGTGGCTTTATTGTCAACTTCTGTCCATTCATCATAAAGACTACAGTTACCAGAGATTCAAAAATACTACATCAACGATGATGAGGGAAAAGTGGCTTAAAATACAACCCTTTGAAGCTTCTCAGCAGACCTACATTTACAGAGCCTAACAGGTTCTCCAGTGTCAAATCCCATTGCAGTCACTGTCAGCAGCTTTATTCGCACCATCCGAGAACCAACTAGTGGGAACTAAATCAACACGTTCTCAGATCAAGTCCCACACCAGGAGGAACCAAGTCCAAGAGGCAGCTTCCTCTGCTCTCCCGACCACTTTCCCAGCAATGCTTTGCAGCTCTGGGCTGGCTTCGTAATGATGTGTCATTTGCAAGTCAGCACCTTGCACTAAGCCCTGAGGTGGGGAAATTACGCAGCAGAAGAGGCAACAGTAAATTCCCCTGCCTTGCTTATTTTCTCAAGGCTGATGAAATCCCATTGTGCTGTTGGGGCTGCACAGCACAGCTTACTCCAACTCTACTGTGAAATGTATTTAGTCACAGATTAAAAAAACCAGAACCCAGACCTCAGCACACCTTCCCCACAGCATCCTCTTCCCTTTTGAAGTCACCAGCCTCTCCGTCCTTCATAACTGGGAGTGCTCATTCTCTCCCTGTGCGCTGGAGTCTCTTGCACAGCATTCCTCAGCCTTTACCTGCCTGCAACGGCCTTGCAGGGACACAGCCCTGTTAATAATCATGAGAGTAGCTCATCTCCCTAAAAACCCCAAACAATTAAATGCTTCCCCTTTAAAAGCAGTTGCAAAATGCTCATGTTACTGCTTCATCATGCTACTGCTTTGTCATACAACGTTTTAATCAAATTATGAAATCCTCTTAAAAAGTAAAACCTATGTATGTTAGCTAAAGGGAACTCAAAAGTGCATTCCTAAAAGCCAACAGTCATCCAAAACTGCTGGAAGTAGTTGTGGTCCTCTCCAAAGTGTTACTCCTCAAACACGTCACCAAACGCCTTGCAACCGGACGCCACCCTGCAATCAGGCGCTGGTGTCCATGCAAGCTCCCTGCCGCTGGAGCAAAGCTGCAGGCACAGTGCCTAGGGATCCAGGCATCCCAAGTCTCCTGGAAACCAGCCTCTAAATCACTGCAATTGGTAACTATTCTATAAAATTACCTGGCAAGCAGATTGGCCGTCAATTGTGCTGCCAGGGAGCAAGTTACGCCATGCTCCAAAAGATGCCAAATTTGCTAGAGCATGACTTGTGTATCATGCGCATTTTCCCTGCCAGCACTCACCTTTAAAATGCAGGCACGGTTCATTGCCTTGCTAAGGAAGGGCTGAGTGGGATCAGATCCTCTAATCCCAGCAGCACCCTGATCAGTGACCTCGGGGGACAAAGGCAGGGAAAAATCCTACCATGCAAAGCCCACCCACCACCCAGCAATGCCTGCTGAGCAGGAAGTGATTGGGAATGGCCAGCGTGCTGACAGCCGGCAGATTTCTCCACCAGTGACACGAGGGGGTGCTATTTTAGGCACGGTTTTGGTAAGGAAAAGATGTGAAAATAACCTTGGATGGAGCAATTAATACAATATTGGCTGAAGGAGAGGATGAGCTGCACTAGGGCAGCCAGGGTTCTGTGGTTTGAAGAACATGCTCTGAGAAACGATGAGACCTGAGAAGCGAACCAGGGGGAGGAACCCGGGGTCTGGCACATGGAGGATGCACGGAATTCCTTTAAGTCAAAAGGGCAAAACCTATCCAAAAATTGTAACTTTAAAAGAGGCCGCAAGATTGATGAGAAATGGCTGCAGGAGGGCATCAGACCTAAAGCAGCAGGGAAAAGGCATTGAGAAGAAGCACAATTTGTGAGGCACAATAATAAATAAATAAATAATATGTGTTTAATACAAACTTGCTCATTCGGAACAATGCACTGGTTGTTACCTCCTCCTACAGAGAAAAACTGCTGTCCCTTAAATCCCCCTACCCCCTAATCCTTCCATGCTGCTCCTGAGTTCATTCAGCCCTGATCTCAAAGTACTGGAGATGGGAATTGCTGAAGTTAGGCTAGTTAGACCTAGCAAAGGCAAATAAGTGGCAAAATTCTTCAGCAGTATCATAGCAAGAGACCATGAACAAAATAAGGGCCACGGGGCACTCAGTGTGAGATAAAAATGAGGAAGAAAAACCTATTCCTTTAAAAGCCGTGCTGCCTAAAGGGGTAGAGCCCAGGCACAGAGGCTTTGCAGCCATCCACACTGGCACAGCCAGTTCCTGAGAGGAAAGCTGCAAGTTGCACTTCAGCGTATTGATAAAAGGGAATTTCCACATGAGCTTGGCACCACCGCGAAGAATTTCAGCCTTAAAAAAAAAAAAAAAAAAAAAAAAAGAAAGAGTTTCCGAAGGGAAACCCAAAAAACA
>NDXB01009136.1:96810-107415 GCA_002631895.1 Agapornis roseicollis
TTTTTTTTTTTTTCCTTCCCCTTTTAACACTCTCAGTGCTGCGAGACGTGTTTAAACACACACGAGCAGGAATGCACGAATGCCCATTAGGGACTGCCACATGTGAATCACGGCACTGTGCAGTTCTCAGCACGCTGGAGCCAGGACATGTGATCCGGCAAAGGGTTTGCATCCGGATGCCAACACAAGCACTACAGCTGAGCTCCCGGCCCCAAAAAAAGCCCAGCTCCGCGCTCTGCAGCGCTCCACAAAGAGCTCCATCCTCCCCCCCCAGTGCGTGTGTGTTTGCGCAGCTTTTAGCTTGTGGCCGAGACAACCCCCGGAACCGACCCCGTGTCCCTCCCCCAGCGCTGCACTTCGGGGCAGGTAGAAGAGGGGGAGGGAAAAATAAACGCAGCGGCAGTGATTTGGTTCTGAGCCGGGGGAAGGGCATGGGAAATCCCTCAGACTCCGCATTTCCATCCGCGGCTCCTCTCTCTGCCTTGCAGCGGGTAGAAATTAGACCGAAAGTTGCTGTAAAGACTTGCAAATGGACCGCATGGCAAAGGGGGGGGGGGGAAGGGGGGGCTGGGGACGTCTAAAGCCTGCTGCGGTTCGGAGGGGGATTAGGCAGGCTCCCAAGGGCGAGCTTTAATTAAAGGTACCACTAGGGCACAGAGTACGGGAATTCTTAGCATCCTCAGTTCTGGTCTAAAAACTGCCCCTGTTTAACTTTATCCCTAGGCTTTTTCAGCAACCACCTTCCCTCTGGCAGTACTACTACATCATTTTTTTCAATGTCTTTTTTTTTAAGGGCCAGAACGTGTCTTGTTAAGAATCAGATTTTGGGTTTGTTTTTTGCTAAGTGAGTATTAGGCAGCATTTTTTTTATTTATTCTTTTTTACATTATTATATAACATCTGAAAGGGCAGAACAAGCACACATGTAATGGCTGGCTCCACTACCTCTATTTTATGTCCTACATATATAAATACATACGTATTTTCGATTTATTTCTGCATAGTTGCACCTCTATGCAGTACTCAATTTAAAGGACTGTATGTATCAATGGCAGTTTTGCCATTAACTTCATAGAGATCACCACAGGGGAAACCCAGTGGTCTAGAAAAAACATTATGCTAATAGCCAGAAACTAACTCAAAGTACCAGAAATTAGAAGTTTTAGCTGGCTGGGTCCTGGGTTTCTCATTGGCACTTGGAAGTTCGTGGGGGGCTTTGTACAAGTCAGACAGCAAAAATCATGCCCATCCTTTGCTCCTGAGGAATGCAAAAGCATTAGACAGTTCTCCAGTGAAATAGCTTGACGTAAGTATAGTGGATTTGGCATTTACTTCTTGGATATCACTTTCATAACATAATACACCCAAGTTTTGGCCTAATTTCTGCAAAAAGTGGGCATGCTGTGAGTACAAGAGCTGTTGTTGCGTGTTTTTACTTTCAAACTGATGATGTTGGCAAAATAACTCCCTCCCCTTACCCACCACCAGCTTCTCTGAACAGTTCTTCAAATTAACTGTAATCAATGCTCGTTTTAGCTGAAATCCAGCACTGCCTGGTTAATGCTGGCGATGTGGGATGTGGAGTGTTTGAATGCTTTGAAAACAATTCTTGCGAGATCCGAGGCTTACATGAGATCTGCATGACATTCCTGCACAACGCTGGAAAATTCGATGCCCAGGTAACATGGTGAAATGTCTGATGTATCTGCTTGCTTCTAATATATACTTGGCATGTATCTTAGTTCTTTAACATATCTTTGTAAAAAAGAGGTACTGTTACAGGGCAAATCTGCTTTTGCACATGACCTAAGAATATTTCTGTTGAAGGGTCCAGAATCAAGACCCCAGAACAGTAACAGAACAGGGATGTGCAACCTGTCCCAGGGGACAGGCTGTCTCTAGCTACAGTGCCCTGGATCACCTCCACCTACTGTACCCAGAATAACTAAATCGGAATGCTGAACATGGTTTTCAGAAATATCAGGCAGCTTAAGCTTCTGCACTGTGTTTGTTCAAAGCTGATTCTGAAATGCAGCTTGGGCTCCCAATTCCTTTAGACATACCAAATATTTCCCAATATGCAGTTACTAAAGCTGGCTCTCAAGACTCACATGCAACCAGTACAGGCAACCTCCTAAAGCTGCTCTATTCAAATAAGTCTTTGGTTCAAGCACGTTAAAATACGTTACTTAGATGGTATGCGGTATTAAGTTTGTCTCCTTCATTTTCTCCCCAGACCATTTATGCATCATTGAGACATCCTGTTATTATGTCTTGTAAACCTACTCTCCCATTTCAGTGTGGAGCGAAGAGAACATTGCAATGGGCCAGCAGCATTTGGCTTGACCATGTAGTTTACAGTTTAACTTGACTAAAAGCACCAGCTACATGGCACTATTAAAAACATGGTAAAAAGTTGAGCTGTATTCAGGATTCAGCCTATTCCACAAGACATGATGGGACCACCCAGTAGGAAACACTTTTGAAATGCTGAAGTTTTAGGCTCAAATTCTCAAGGATGCATGAAGGGTCTGGCAAGCCATTGAAATGGGAAGGATTTCTTCTGTGGGTGTTTGAAAATCTTCAACTAAATTTCCAAGTGGCTTCCAGAAAACACTCTATTTTTGCACCACATTCTGTTGGTGAACAGAGTTGACCAAAGAAGCAAGGCCTGTTGGAAGTGAAACCAAAAGGGCCTACAAAGGCTGAGTGGCCATTGATGTGCCTATTCCCCAGGCCCCAGATGCTGCTAGTCAAATACAGCCTGTTTCACATCCGGGCTGTCTCCAGTACAGAAGTATTAAACGCATGGAGTTTTAGTCAATATGGAGGTGACTTTAGCCTCTACAATGACACAACTTTTCATGGTTTGTCTATTATCTGTAGTTAGTTCAGGCTGCGTTAAATGGCAAGACTGACATTGGCCACTTTGTTCTCTGCTTTCTGGTCTCATTGCCTCACTCTGAAACATTGGAACTGATGTCAGGTTTGGTTTATACAAGAATGCTGGAGGGTTTTTTATCCTTATTTGCCTACCATGCTGAGTATGTTTGCTACTGAAGGGAAGAGCAAGTGCCTTTGGTATGGGGAATTGAAAGGGATGATGACTGAAGCAGTTCTGTGTTCAGCAAGAAACATTTCTGGCTTGAAACAGTTTGGGGACATCTGCTTGCAGGTCTGAGCGAATCTTAATGTCAGTGGAGCTGTGCCAACATACTCTTGGATAAAGGATAACAGGAATTTGGTCTTCATGAAGCACTTGTGTAAAATAGTCCGGAGCTAACGAAGGGATGTATGCAGTGCAGGAGGCTTCCATACACCTATTGCTCAACAGTATAAAGGAATTCTGAGCAGAGCTGTCAGACTGCAACAAAAGCCCTGTATATGTCTGCTGTAGTGTCAGCAAAGAGAAAAGGAAAGGGATGGGTTTGATACGCACTAAGGAATTAACCACTAAACAGTGGTTAGAGAGGTGCTACTAAAGCAGCTTTCCTGCAACTTACTTTTATAGTTTCTTGGTTTGATATTCTTAATCTCACAATTTCTTGCAGCAAGGAGGCATCAAGACACTGTAGGATTATTGCTAGTGCCAATTTGAATCCCTCGCTGAGGCAGTGGTCATAGAGGAAAAATACAGCTGGGGAGTGGGGCAAATGCATATAGAAAGTACATACATGTGTATGCGTTTGCAAACTGATTTTAAAACTTAAAAGAAATCCTTGTTTTCAGTTACTGAATGTGTACCTGCTTTTGGTCCAGGGGACTTCAGCCATGGCGGGATGCCCTTTCCCTTCTGTGAGCCTGCTGCTACTCCAGAAGTGAGCAAAACCAGTAACTCAAGCACTGAATCATTTCAAGATGCTCGCTTTTGCTCTTCCCCTTGTTGGGCATTCAGCTATTGGAGCAAAGGAAACCTCAAAATACCAGTGAGGAAAACCCTGTGTATTCAGCTCCACTGGGGTAGCAAAGCTGTGGGTAACTTGGCATGGTCTTTTAAGGGCAGAGAAACAAAGAAAAGAAGGTGAAAAGCTATTAAGTGATACCCTTAACAATCTAATAACTCTTGACATTGCCCTACAGAGGAACAGCTGGCTGGGCATAAATCAGCTGCTGTGCTTAATGGACAAAAGTACAGACCTACTCCATTTCTTTTCTTCTCAGGGAAAATCCTTCATTAAAGACGCTCTGAAGTGTAAGGCTCATGCCTTGAGGCATAAATTCAGCTGCATCAGCCGTAAGTGCCCTGCCATTAAAGAGATGGTGTTCCAGTTACAGCGGGAGTGCTACCTGAAGCATGACCTCTGCTCCGCTGCCAAGGAGAACGTCCAGGTCATTGTGGAGATGATTCACTTCAAAGACCTGCTGCAGCATGAGTAAGTGCCTCCCCACTGGTGCAGGCGTGGGAGCTCCTTCCAGGAGCATGATGGTGCCAATGGGCTGTGCATCTGCCCAGGAGCTGTTTCACCTCCTTCTGGCCTTAAGCATGTCTTGTTTTCCCATGTACAACACCATGGTAATGCTTTCTTTGCAAGGGCCTTGGAAGGCTAGGTTATTTACAAGGGCTAGATGTGAATGTGAAAGATGATACAGGTTGAAGTTGGACCTGGCTGTCTCCCTGGTCCTTTGGCAAATACAGTGTCAGTGTCTGCCTTTTCCAGAGGCATTTCACTATGTCTCTGTGTTTCCTGAGCTCCAAGGCACTGTTCCTGACCCCAGGATCCTGTTAAAGATGACAGCTAGAAAGGAAGGGGGAAGAGGATCTGTGCAAAGTTGTCAGCCAGATGATGATTTCTTCTTTAAATACATACTTTCAACTATCTTGTAGCTAATTGTCCCTGAAAGAGCTGCAGTCCCTCAGGTAATCTCCCGTTCATCTTATTCTCTATTAATCTCAGATGCTTTTTAATAAAACATGGAGGTGTACAAAATGAAGGCACAAGTCAGAGTTTGAGGAGTTCATCCCTCTGACTGGGAACAGAGCTACCCTCTGAGGAATGGCAGGCATGAATCCTATTTGGAATTGATCAAAGCTGCTACATGAGTGACAAACCAGGCACAAGCTGTTTGTACCAACTCTTTGTGCACAAATGCGAAAATTGGAGCCTGTTTTTCTTGCAGGTGAACATCTCACTCCCAAACAAGAAGGCTGAGCCACAGCCTGGCACCAGGCTCAACCTTAGAGCATCTTCCTACCACGCCTCTATGCCTTTTTATCCCTAGCGAAATTAGCACAGAAACTCCAAATCCCAGCAGTCGTGACAGATAACTTATTTTTTCTTTCCATAATAATTTACTTTTAACTTCTAGCCTTGCATTTGCATTGGTATCCAAAGGAGCTGTCATCCATTTCCCTTACTTTCTATTGAAAACTACCCTCTTAGTACTTAAGCTGTAGTTGTAGACACTTCAATACCAGTTTACTCTCACGTACAGAATCATTTGCTGTGGTTTGTATGAGCTGAAAATGATGGCCTGAAAACAAGGCCCTTTCCATGGACATTTCTGACACTGAGATGAAAGGTATGGCTGGTGGCAGATCCAGGCCTTGCCAGAGTGAAGGGCAGCATCCTGCTGGCAAGGAGGAGAGGGAAAGCAGGTGCTGTCCTGCACAGCAGCACCTCTCTATGAGTGCTGCTCAGGCTGTGTTAGTAGGCTGTAAACTGGGTACCTGGCACCAATTAAACCTCCCTTCCCCCCCATCATTTGGGGATGAGAATAATTATGACAGCTAAAAGCCTGTCCAAAGAGGAGTAACAGTCTAGAGCAGGAATGCTCAAAGGCAGCTGCTTATTTCTTGGGAGCTTAACTAGGGGGGTTTGTTTCAAGAAGAGATGGGTCATTCAGCTGAACACCTGTAATTTGCATGATCTCATTTAATGCTTCTACGCTTCAGCATCTCCCTGAGTTGGAGCGTAGCTTTTTTTATGCAGGATTCCCCAAATAGAAGCCAGCCAGCCTCCTCCCCTCCCCTAAATTTAGAGGCCATCTCTGACACTCTTGAACTAAGGAACTTAGTCTGAGATCAATAGGCAAGTGTGGCAGAGCTAGAAATAAAATCACGTCTGCTGACTTGCAGCCTTGTGCTCAGTTCAGGTACTCTGGTCAGGCCAGCTGAAATACACAAAGTAAAACAGTGACTGAGAAATGGGCCAGTATTAATCCACAGGGCTCTGGCAGGCTGAATACCTGAAATTTTTGGCAGCTGAGCCACTTTTTAGTCATACCAGCAACCTATTTCTTGCACAGATTTTTGTAAAGGTTGTGCCAAATTTCAACTACCGATTTCTCTCTTTTTTTTTTTCCCTTCCTTCTGCTGTATTTCTCTGTCTGCAACATGCTCAGTTCTCTCACCTTCTATTTTGCATTTAAAGCCAACCCTAAGAATGGAGAAGCAAGTGGCAGCTCTCAAGCTTGTTCTCTGATTATTTTGTTCTGTTTCCTCCTGATGAGTGTTGAGGAACGCGATCAGGGTGCTGAAGTCTCCTGAGTCAGCTGTGGTGGGGTGGGGGTCAGGCTGATTTGCTATGGTGGAAGTGGTGACAGGCCCTGGCAGATCAGTCGGTGCTGCATTCCAAGTAACTTTCTAAGCAGCAGAAACAATCCAAACATGGGAAATATTTTGAGATAGGTGGCTCTCCAAGATTAGTCATTCAGAACGTGTTTAAGTCATTCAGCAAAGTAAAACTAGGGTAGCGTCAGACAATGATCATCATCTGCTGGTTGTCTTCATCTCTTCTGTCTAAGTTCTTGGGAATAGATTGAGACTGGTCCAGGGCCACCAGAGCTGGTGCCCAGAAGGTGCACCCCAAGCACTCTATACAGCCATGACTGCTGGCCCCAGCCAGTTCTGTAGGACTGTGGATGGGTCCTGCTGTGGAAGACTTTGAAGCACGTCCTTCTGGGCCTGCTAGCAGCTGAGCGGTTGTGTCAATAGATAACATCAATATTGACCCACAAAACTTGTGACCACAACTATTTTAGAATCGCTGCACTCAGTCACCTGTGGCTGAGGAAGTGTTTGTGCTCAGGCTGCGTTTTGCTGTGGGGGCACAGAGGGTGAGGGGAAGCAGAAATGGTATTTGGCCATGGCTCATTTGGACTCCTTGTTTGGCTGGGAGCAAGTAAGTACTGAAAGCTGTGCTTGACTCTGAGGAAATGAAGGAAAAAAAAGCCTTTGGTGGCACTGTTTCTTCCTACACCAAGTGGATTCCCATGTGTCTGAGCTCTGTGCAGCTAGATCCTGAGTCCAGATAGGATCTTGCTTGTGGTGGAGATCAACACCTGCTGCTCCAGGGAAACCTAAAGGTTATGAGAAAAGCCAGGGAACCTCTAGTTGAGTATCTTCTGCTCCTTGCAGAGGTGAGGAAATGCCTCCCAATGCAGAATAACGATCAGTGTATGCTCTGTACCAGCTGCACACGTGGAGATAGAGAGCTGTTTGATCAAGTAGATGGCTCTAAACATGAGCAGGTTTCTTTTCTCATGTATCCTGATAAATAAAGATGAAGACCATGGAAAGAGAGAGTGGCAGAAGGTGTGAGATAGCAGTTCTTCCATTTGGCAGCCCTATTTGCCAGGCTTGTAGACCTCATGTATTCCTGTGGTGGACTCCCAGAGTATTTCCAGTGGGAGAGAAGTCAAGGCATATCCAGCACTTGAGTGAAGCTTTGTTTGACAGGATACCATCAGGTTCATTTCTCACAGCAGTATGGCCAATTAGGATACGATCTATTGCATAATAAACGTATGCTGCAGAACTGCTCTATGAGCTGTTTTGTAGCAGCAGCTCTACCTTGCCAGGTCAGTAGGTAGCATGGGAATAACGCTGCTGAACCATGCTATGCGCAGGGGAGGATAAGGCAGAGGGGCCATTGCATTTGTTCACTGGCAGATAACCCTTATTTATCATTTTGACTCTCTCACTGTTTCCATCCGTTCTAGGCCATATGTTGATCTAGTGAACATCCTGCTCACCTGTGGTGATGAGGTGAAAAAGGCAATAACAAGAAGCGTCCAGGTCCAGTGCGAACAGAACTGGGGAAGTCTCTGCTCCATCCTGAGCTTCTGCACCTCTTCTGTGCACAGTGACACCATCCTGGGTCCAGAGAAGAAGGCAGGTGAAGCCAGCAAAGCTGGTGCTGGCCGTGGGGACATGCTGGCCCACTCCGACGCGGATCACAGGGAGACCTCACGAGCATCCAAGGCAGAGAGAGGTACTAAGGGCCACTTGAATGCCCATGCCCGGGTGAAAGCTGGGGGCCATGGCCCCAAAGGGGTACATGGGATCATGGACCGGGCAGACGAACTGTCCGACTTTTCTGACATCCGGAGGTGAAAAAAGGCACCGAGTCCCCGTTTCCCCCATCCTTCCCCTCCACTGGAAACCTCCTCTGTTGAGTCCCATCTTCCCGTCTATGGACATTCCAAAGCATTTCCCATTCAGAGGTCAAGCACAGGGCATTGCAAGATATATACCGACCTCGGCAACAGTGTATATAGTAGCAAAGGGAGAGCAGTGGCAATGGGTTATAGATCCAGCAAACTCAACACTTGAGCAGCCACCAAGTGTGGCAACATGTCTCCAGCTAAATTCATTTCCCCTTTCTTATGAAGTGGACATCAGCTGAAATTTCGGATCTTGTTTGGGGTTGTTGGGTTGTTTTGAGGATTTGGTTTTCTTTTTGTTTTGTTTTGTTCTCTTTTTTTCTTTTTTCCCTTGGTCCCCTTGGCTGGGGAGAAGGTTCCAAGAGGGCTCTGCCAGATGGCGTGTGGCTGCTTGTGGCTTAGCACCTCTGAAGGTTTAGGGCACAGCCTTACAGCAGATGGCTGAATTCCAGGGGGATTTGGTTTCTTGTCTTTGGCTGAGAACACAAGAGCTCAAGGCTCTCTATGTGACGCTCTCTAATGAAATAGCTACCCCATCTCTTGTACAGGAACCGTGGGGTCTGGAGCTCCACCACTTTCTCTTAAGTAACTTCTGAGCCATTGTTCCCATCTGGGTGATGCTGCCTAGTCTAAGTGCCCCCCTTTTAACCACTGCATAACTTGACACTTGCTAATCCAGTCACTTCAGCATATCAAAGGCAAGTAGTCAGCTTCCAGGCAAGGCAACATGACTGTTAAGACTTGTACAGTAGGGAGGACCCCCAGGAGTATACTGGTGGACCTCTAAAACCCCTGTGCACATTCTCTGCTTACACCTATCCGCTCAGTGATACAGGTCCTCCAGCCCAAGCTTAAAAGGGTGGGCATAGGCTCAGACAGTGAAGGACCCTATATACATGGTTCTGCAGGACTGCATTGAAGACTCATCATAAATCTCCTTAGCAGCAGCGTGGCATGGTTTGCTAGGATGTGGACCCCCGTTCTAACCTGCCTATCAGCTGTGGTTTATCCAAGTGCCAAAGATAAGGAGAAGGGGTTGACTTGGGTTATTTTTTTTATGTGTCATGCAAATAATGACCACCAATCTCTGCAGAATGAGTCAGTGAAGATGAAGAGTGTCAAGAGTTTATTGCCTCTAACCAGTTTTAAGTGTGAATGAGGTGTTTGAACACATCTCTCGTCCCCCCTATGCAATTGTAATTCTCAGGTTGCAGATCTGCAATCCTATATCCCCAGATACTGTAGTGGAAATGGAGGTTACAGCATCCACGGGGACAGAAGGGTGAACTCTTCAGCTTCCTCTAGAGAAAAAAGCAAGTTTTCTTAGAAAGTGGGAATCACACCAGGGATTTGAGCCTTCTCATTTAGAAAGTTTGGGAGGAAAGCTGTGGGGGCAGGAAGGCAGTTCAGTAGAGACAGAACGTACCCAGTGAACTAACGTACGTCATGTCGCATGGTGGGAAGGAGCTGTATAAACAGTAGAGGGTGTTGGAATTTGGCTACGATTTCCAACTCAGATTTTAGTTACTGCTAAGTGAACACAGCTCCTAATAGCTGTATTCAGGGTTTAATGCATGTATCCACCCGCAGAAGTTATAGGCATTGCTTTTAATAGAACCCACGTAGGAAGGAAGAGAGGACAGTTAAGTTGAAAAGGTGTGTCTCTATGTGATCACCAGGTCTTTGTTTACAGACATGACCTTGATCTCGCCTGATTTTAGCTAAGTTCTGTGACAAAAATTTTCATTCAACTTAACTGGGAAGAGGTGGGATCAGGCCAGGAACTGAAGCAATGAAGACTGTGCTGACCTGAGGAGCAGAGCTCCTGCCAGCTCAAGTGCTAGCTGCCCCGTTGAGTAGTAGAACAGTTCTGCCATGGATGGGGCACCCAGCCTGTCCCACATTGGAGCTTGCCAAGGTTAGTTTGGACCTGCCTCTGATGGCTAACTCCTGCCCTAAAACTGAAGTGGCTGCTGGTGGTACCATAAGAAGGTTTCTAGCGTGCCTCCATGGGTTTCCTGTGAGCGTCCTCTCCCCCTTGGTGGCATATAGCCACCATGAAGAACAAGCTCAAACCAAAAAAGACAATCCAAGTGTTTTAGAAAAAAAAGAAAAAAAAAAAAAAAAAAAAAAAAAATAAAAAAAAAAAAAAACCCAAAAACAAAACAAAAAAAAAAAAAAAAAAAACAAACAAAACAAAACCAACCAACCAAACAAAAA
>NDXB01009136.1:107436-131439 GCA_002631895.1 Agapornis roseicollis
AAGAAAAAATGAAAAAAAAAAAAAACCCAAACACAAACCAGAAACAACAGCTCGCTACCAACATAATGCTCTTGCATTGAACTAAAATAAGATCCCTCTCTCATTAGAGGTCTGATTCATCAATGAGAACCAAACATACAGATCTACATCCTTGAATGTCTCAGTCAACGTATCACCTCAGCATGCATACAGTTCTACTTGTATTCATTTGTTCTGTGGGGAAAATTGTATATTCCCCTGGTTTAGTCAATAAAAATTGGGGGGAGGGAGGGAAGCTGTGGGTGGGATTTTTGTGTAAGGCATAATATTTTTTTCCTTTGTGTGTGAAGATTTTATGTGTTCATCTACTGATTCCACATATGCTATTATTGTAAATATTTAACATTTCTATTTATTATAGTGTCCCCATTTAAAAAAGAACACTGCTGGCTATGATAATTTAAGCGTATGTCATGACCTGTGTTGTATATATTCATGCCACTAGTATGGTTTTTTTTTATGTTTAAAGCTGCGTAAATATAGTTTTATACAGTTCCATAATGTTATTGACAGCATAAATCATTTATTTATTGTTAAACCTTTCATATCTAACAAAAAGGGTGCATTTTACCTGAGATTATTTTATTGTGACATCTACATAGCCTTAATTCTTTATAAAAAATGAAAAAAAGTCCATTTAGATACTGTATGATGCTTTAATTAACATTCCTTATGAACTTGCTGTTCATGAAGGAGGTTTAGCTTAAAAGCCAAGATATGAATGTTTCCTTTACGCTTTGCATCTGGAATGAGCCTTGTTCTGGAATGAAAATAATGGGAGAAGCAAAATGCCTACTGGAAAACTATAGCAGAAAACCCTGGAAAATGCTGTCCTAACTTAAAGTGCTGAACTAAAAAGAGAAAAAAAAATGGAAATTTAAAAAAAAAAAGTGAACTGTCCTTAATTCCAAATCTCTGGGAGGAAAACATACTAGTTTTATCTCGTGTAGAATTTGCAGCCAAATAAGCTTGTAAAAAACAAAGAAAATGCATATGACTTTAGACAAAGCTCTGTACCTTTCACACTATTATTTTCCTTAAACACTAATAAATGTTTTGAATAAGTCTGCGGCTGGGTTTGTTAGCTGGAATTTCAGCTGATGTGATAAGGGATAAGAAAAGCGCTCTGAAGTTGGGCCAGCAGCTTCAGCCAAGAGGGGCAGAGGTAATCTGTCTGCTCATCCCCCTGAGCCTGTGCCAGGCAGGCAGCAGCAGAGGTGCCGTGGCTGGGGCAGATGTGGCAATGGAGCCAATCCTCACTGTATACTGGGGAGAACTGGTGCAAGGGCAGAGACTTCCACACCGGTGTGTTGTTACCCTGGGAGATGGAGACCATGGCTACTTGGCTGGGACCAAGGGGAGATGTGGGACAACCAGAGGATGAAAAACACAGTAGCAGAAGCTCGTGCCCTTCTCAGGATCAATAAAAGCCCATGCTTGTTCTGGGAGGTTTCCTTTAGCAGGAGCCATGCACTGGGTTCACTGTAGCATGCCAGAGCCACCGCATCTGCTTTAAATTAGGCTGTATTTAGGTTAGGAGTAGGGGGGTGCAGGTACTGATGTTTTTTTCTCACTGCCCTCATAATCTTGGATTACAAGAGTTCCTTAGGAGGTGGCACACTGTGCTCAGACAGGTTGGCTATCGGAGCAACTCAGCATTCCGTAAGCACATCCCATCAGGGCTGGGAAAGGGATCTGTGGATGACTACAACACCTGCCAGTGGCAAGGTGGCAGCAGCAGCCCCCAGGGCTGGACCCATAAACAGACACAAGAGCAATGCTTTCCAAAAGCTGTAAGAGCTGGTAAGATTTGACCTGCATGTATAAAAGACCTGCTCCATGTAATAGCAAGAGTTATCCCTTTAGGATTCTACCTTAAAACCAGGATATTCATTTGGATCTCCACTGTCAGTTGTTAATAACATCAATTAGTGCCAGCCACCGGCTCTGTACAGGGATGAAACAGGCCCATACAGTTGCTGTAATTCTCTCTCAGATCACCCCATCACCATCCCAGCAGTGATCAGATATCAAAATTTTAAATACTTCCTGGAGTTCCAGCCAAGGAGAAAAGCAAAAGTCCTAAGATGCACAAAAAGCAATTTGCAGAAACAGCACTTTGTGTTGTCTCCAAAGTCATTTTCATACAGCATCGGGGTGTAGGCAGCAAGGGGATGGGGAAATTATGAGAAAGCACCTCAGAACATAAAGCACAGGGTTTTTTTAAGGCTGCATGAAAAAGCACATTTTTAACACTCCTTCTGTGGGGTTTAAAAATAACTAAGCCAGTTGAAGCCTTTGGATGAGATGGGCTTTACAAGCCTAAATGTGTTTTGCAGCAATCTAGGACCTGTGGCATTTCTTTGCCTTTAGGTGCAATAGCTCTTTCTAATCTTGCCTCAGAGTGTCATCAAACACCAACGGGAAGATGTATCTAGCCAGCAGAGATGTCCCAGAGTTTGGTGGATGATCTCAGATCCAGCTGCAGTCAGGCTACTGCTAAGGAGCAGCTTGTGCTGGTGTTGGACCACACAAGATCCCATTGTGTTTTTAAGCAGGGCTGATCCACATCTTAGCTGTGATGCAGCTAAGGTAACTGCATTCTGTCCTCTACCATCCTCCCTCAAATTTCAACTAGAAAAGTTATTTTTCACTTCCTGAATTGTGAAGTGGTGAGACTGCATTCTGCTCCGAACAGTGGCTAGATGTTATTGATAGAGAAGTGACCCTTACCTTCCCTTAGGGCATCACGTCTCACAAAATAGCATAAGTAACACAGTGCTGACATTAAAAAGTACAGAAGCACAGAGAGGAAAAGAAGCCCTAAACCACACTGCAGAGCAGGGATTCTGCATTGCACAACCCTTGGAATTCTACAACTTAAAATATGTTTAATACCAGCATATAAGTCTGCTTCAAGACTGGGGTGATCTCAGTTCAATTTGGTCTGAGTCACTTTACGCATGAGCTAAGGAAAACCAAATCAAGGCAATTCAGATTGCAAATGCACATCCATACACAGGTCTCATTCAATCAAACAAATCCCACCAAGATTCATACATGCAGTCCATTTGGATTTATTCTCCTACAGGCTCCCTGCTAGCCTCCCAAAAGAACAAAATTAATTCCAGATATTGGCTTGCTCAGGCATACCAAAACATTTACAAATGTATATAGCAATTTACATATGTCAGCCCACATAGTGAGCTGAGTCAAACCTACTGCCAGTGCTTCTGTGTTCATCTCTACTGCTTCCTCAGCACTGCCCTTCGCTCTCCTCCCTGAGCCCACGCCTGGAGGTGCCACGAGAGCCGAGGCAGCTCCAGAGCAGCTCTCTGCTGCGTCACCCTGGTGAATTCACTGCAGCGATCTTCCCAGGTGAAGGAATAGTTAAAACTTGTTGGGAAGCCTCCGAGCAGTGTATTTTTAAAGCTATTTCCTGACACCTCACCAGAAACACAAATCCCACTCAGTTTTCACTGCTAGTTATGTTCGTGTTTCCATGCTCTCCTCGCAGACTCTCACAGAAAAGGCTTCTCTCACACCTCCTAAAGTCAGAAATTGCTGCATGCTTCCCCAGAGACAGATATAGCAGATCCCGAGCCTTGAGCAATGAGCCTGCATCACCCATCATCGTCACCTGCCCTGTGACCAATCAAAGCTGAATCATGGCGAGAGGATGCGAAGGGGTGCACCTGGACCTCCCTGGAGGCAGCAGCTTCACTGATGCCTCTAAAGGTCCTTTCCAGGTCCTTTCCTGCAGTCCCAGCACCAACAGGTCCTGGCACAGGGCTGTGGCTAAGCATAACCATGTAATTAGTGAAGTCCTAACAATCTTTGTGTCTGTACATTTTCTTTAGGGAAAAAATACCCCCAGCCAGTGGAGCATTTCATTTTGAAATCAAAACCTCATGTCTTTCTCGATCAGGAATGTAAAATGGGGACTTGAGGGTTTAAAGACTTGACAAATTATGGGAAGCTGCAGGGGCTGAGAATTCCTATCTCCAAGGATGCCGACTGTTATAGCCTTGACCTTTTCTGCAAATACCATCCTCCATTATAAAAATGTGGCTTGGAGTTTATTTAGAAATTCTTTTGAAATAAGAAGGAGTTTTAGAGAGTCTGCTGTGAGATTCTCACGTACACGGGGGTATAACTTTTTGAAGGGCATTCCACCACGCTGGAAAGTAGTGCATGAGGGACAGTGCCACTGCAGGGAGTGTGCTGGACATAGAATCATAGAATTGACTAGGTTAGAAAAGACCTTGCAGCTCATCAAGTCAAACTATTGCCATGCATCTCGGTGGCTCTGGTGACACTGCAGAGATCAGCTCTGACACATGGTTCTCCAAGAGGAACCTCGACTGTATTGAAATGAAGCCTGGGTTGGCTTCCACCTTGCAAGAGCAAAGTGCGCCCTGGCACAGACAGCAGCAGTGCCCCAGTGTCACAGCTTATGGAAAGGCTAAACCCAGGCTGCATTTTAACACAGCAGAGGATCAGCCCTCCACTATATAAGACATTATGGACCTAACCCGCTCTCTAAACCCCACTCCATTTCTCAGATTTTCTGCAGTTTGTATCTGCTTTTCTCTGTCCCACAATCACACCGGGCTACATTTGTCACCCATGAATAATCCCACTTACATTGCAGAGTCTCTTCCTACCCTGGAGAAAAATGCAGTGGGAGGTGTGGGGAAGCTCAGTGAAAGCTGACAGCCAGGAGAGACTGGGAAAGGCCTACAGAGTGCCTTATTTAGATGTCCTATTTTAAGATAAAATGAGGAGGAACTATGCACATTCAGCATTTTGTTAAACTGAAATGAAATCAAGCCACTATGAAATCAGTTTGCAGAGGGGTGCAGTGCACATCCTTGAAGCCTTCTTGAATATATTATTATTAGTATTCTTGTTTATAATTTTGGTAGCAAACACCTGGCTGTCAGCAAGTCCCAACCTTGGCAAAACCAATGATATACAGATGTATATCATAGGAGAGAGACCTGGCCAGAAAGAATTTCCATCACTGTTGGTAGAAGGGAACATTGTCCTTTGCCTCCACATGCAGAAAATGAAATAGTGTCTCCCTCATTATCTCACTGCACAAGATGCTGTGAACAGTAATGTCAGGAATTATATGGTTTTCCCTCAGATCTACCACCTACACATGCTGGTCCAAAGCTAACACTAACTAATGAGGAGTCTGCAGAAGCCCATTAAAAGCATTGTAGGCAGGGTGCCTTGGAGGGTGCAGGGGATGCCCAGGGAAGCTGAAACTGCTCTGCAGCAAGAACGGGCTCCCAAAGGTCTGGGCAGCCCATGGCAGCAGCCGGCTGCCTCTGCAGATTCCTGGAAAAGGAGATGTATTTTGTGGCTATCTGCATTACATGGAGGAGTGAAAGCTGGCCACAGCTGATTCCCAGGACAGGGAAAGAGTCTTGGAAAATAATTAAATGCCCAATCTCGGGTTCACCAAAGTCTCTGGTAAAACATGTTACTGATAATAGCAAGACATTCAGATTAGGCTCCTGCTGGAGCTGGAAATTACTGAAGCTTTCCTGACTACATAGGCTTATCAGGAATAGTCTTAAAGTCAGAAAATAGCTGAGGCTGAAAATAATCTGTTCTCAACATCCCACATTCAGAAATGCCTGGATCTGAGGCACGAGGTTTTTTTTGCAGCACTCCCTAAGCACAGACCATTTGCAAGCCATGGAAGAGCAGGCAGTCCATAGCATCTTTCAACAGCATCCAGAATTGGATGACACATAAAATATGAGAAAGATAAGACTTGCATGCTGCTTTTAAAAACCTGAAATAAAGTTTAATAGGCTTTATGACATATATACCAGATTGCTTGAATTCTGGCCATCCTGCACATAACAGCCTCTCCCTCTGATGGTCACACAGCACAGCTCTAGTACAGCCTGGAGAAGTGGCCAGGCTGTCTCTTCAGAGGAGAAAAGACCAGCCATTCCTCCCCTCCCAATGAAAATGGTAGCAGAATGATACCATTTATTCAGGAAAATACAGCAATTATTCTGAGCAACAGCATAGAAGTCAGAAACTTGAAAGGGTGGAGTGAAAAAGGACCAGGAGACAGTACTGAGAATATGGGATGATGCCATTTAAGTACATATGAACTCATTTAGGAACTTGCTTGGAACAAGGTGTCCTTACAGTATTGCCAGACTGACCAGAAACAAGAAGAGCATTAAGGTCCAATTGACCAATAAGTTGGTCAAACCCTCTCTCATGAGACTGTCAGCCAGATTTGTAAACACTGAAGGTCAGATAAACATACAAATGTCGCAACTGACTGGATTCACATTCCTCTGGCGATTCACCTATGTTTTCTTCTGTCAGGACTAAGGGTTCTAGTGGATGGTGGGCAGCTAACAGGAGGAACTCTACCAGTACAGGGAGAGCAGAGGCTGCAATGGAAAGTCTAAGCTCTGTACAAAAATTAATCCCAGTCCCCAAAGCAACATCCATCCTTATATTTGAAATAAAAACACAAGCATTTTCTATCTCTCAAGAATGAGCAAATGAGCTAACCTAAAAACCCTCAGGGGCCATAAAACCTACCAAACCATTATAAACCAGGTACTACCACTGAGGAATTGCTTTGGAGCAACATCAGCAGGAAGGGAGGGCCTATACCAAGAGGTAGAGGGGACAGCATGTGCCCAGCAGTCTGAAAGCAGCAATGACAGTGAGACATGCTGGAAGGATGCTACGTAAAAGGCAAGTGCTGGTTAAACCCAGAAGACTGTCCCCAGCCCCCATCCTTGCATGTAGACAGCATGAGGCACATTTGATGCTGCAAGCACTCTCTGTCCTTAGTAACCGGCAGAAGCCACACTCTCTCACAGGTTCTCCAAGGCTATCCCCTGGCTGTGTGTGCAGCACCGCAGGTATAGCTGCACCATGGTACACCCTTAGTAATGCTTACGCAACCCCAGCTCTAATACGCTCAGTGACACACACCCCCAGAACACAGCTCACTCCTCTGGCAAAGATACAGCTGGGACAGTCTAGGGACTGTCCTATGGGGCTGGCAATGCTGCAGCCGTGTGACACAAGGGCTGGCATTGAACAAATCAAAAGTGATTCTGACTGCAACCTGACAACCCACCAAAATCACTGCAAAAGCATAAAGCTGGCTCCAAACTGTGTGTTCCTGCCGACCAAATTGTAAGTATGTTGATGTGGTGCATCTCAACTGGTAGTGCTGGGTCTGCGATACCCATGGTGTCAGCTCACAGGTTACCATAACAGAGTGTGCAATTGGCTAAAATGCTGCTACTGGCAGTATTACAACAACCCCCAAATGAGGCTACAATATCCTTGTTCTGAGTTCATATAAAAAAGGACTAACCATATCATGGGAAGAGATGGAAAAGGGAAAATGAAGACATAGAAATATCAGCTCATCAACTTGTATCCATAAGACTGTATTGATTCTCACTCACTACTGCCTGCAAATAGAATGAATCTGTAGCAAAACCAGACAGAATGAGAGAATACATTAACGGCCATCCCTGCACCTGTCCTGGAGGCTGGCTTTATTAAACGGTCTGTGAAGCACCAATTCCCTGTAAATCTAGCTTTTCTCTTCCATTATGACCAAGTGCCACTAAGTTAATGTCAGTATCTCTGTACCTAATAACTTACTGCAACTTGACAGATCTCTAACGACGACAGCTGTGCTTCTAAGGTATTCAAAAGCAAGAGAGAAAGAAGACATGCAAATAAGAAGGCCACCTCTGTTACACATGACTCCGCTGCTAAGCTTGTCCTGCAGTTTGAATGCTTTCAAGCTCCAGAAAGGTAAAGGATTAGGGTTTATTCCTGTTGCAGAGCTTTATTTATAAGGCAAAAAGAAAGATATCAGAAGAAAGGGAGGATGCAAAGCAGGACTGGATTAGCTGCCTTAAACTTCTTTGGATGCCAGAGAGGGACTTTGCATCAGGGACCATAGCAACAGAATAAGACGTAATGGGTTTTAACTTAAACAGGGGAAGTTCAGGTCAGATATAAGGAAGAAACTCTTTATTGTAAGGGTAGTGAGATTCTGGAACAGGTTACCCAAAGTGGTGGTAAAAGCTCCATCTCTGGCAGTGTTCGAGGCCAAGTTGGACAGAGCCTTGGTCTGATGCGAGGTGTCCCTGCCTATGGCAGGGGGGTTGGAACTGGATGATCATAAGGTTCTTTCCAACCCAAACTGTTCTATGATTCTGTGGTTCTATGATCAGACAGGTGGAACTGTCACCAAAAGGAAGGCCAGAAGGATAACCTCACTGTCCTCAGACTCAGGGAACAGTTGCTAAAACCCATCCATGGTGAAAAAAAAAGTGCTGTGGGAGCATTTGCCAACATCTTCCCTTGGCTCTTGTCAGGAACTGCTCAACCAGCCAGGAGGAGGGTGGGTGGATCAGCCCAACACTAACAGGCTCACCTGGCTCTGCCTTATGCCCTTCTCAATAGCTTCCAAAGACAGGGCAATGATTTACCATAAAGAGGCCCCAGGGCACTGACGCGTTGTTTTATTTCTGGCTTTGAACTTCAGAAACATCCAGAGTTCATGGAAGTATGGCGTCGCTCACACTGGGTGAATTTACCCAGGGTCTCTGTTTCAGCCATACAACTGTTGGAAAGCTTCGGTGCCTGCTTTCCATCTGACAGCAGCACAGCTGAACAAGAGAGATGCAAAACTAATCGTACAGAGAAGGGAGCCAAAAAGGGATTCCAGCAACATGAAAACCAGAGGGAAATGCCAGAGTCATGCTATCTGCGATCAGTATCTGTGACCCCTCGTTTTCCAAGAAGTAGCAATGATAAGGCAGCTCTGTCCAGGTGAAAGATATCAGCAGGGCTAATTGTAGCTGAGCAGACTGATTCGCATGACAATGCTGTTATCTCCCTGGATTCCAGCTCCCAGCGGCTGCTGTCACTGCTCATAATATCCAGCAGCAAGGGAGAGAGAGAAAGGAAGAGAAAGGGGGAGAAAATAGAGAGAAAATAATGAAGACAAAAGGAACAGAAGGAAATAACAAACAGAAAGGAAAACACAAGAATAGCAAAACCCAAAAATAAATAAAGGGAAGAAACAGAGAAGATACAGAAAAAAGTGAAACAAATGGGAATCTTTAGCTGCTCCACAGTTTCCTCTTACAGGAATTTCAAGAGAGTGGAGATGATGGCAGAAATTACTCATTGTAGGTGAATGGCAAGAGGCAAACTCAGCTCATCCCTTCCCTGAAGAGGCAGATCTTCTCCAAGGAGAGACTAGGCAGACTCCAGAGACGTTACCACTCTGCTGGCTGTGGGTAAAAGGCTCAAGAAGTTTCTAAAAGTGAGCTACTAATGAGGTTTAGCCTGTGCACACAGCATAGCACAGAAGGGAGGCTGCTCTGCTCCCTCAAAACTCTGGCCCAAGAGCAAAGGGATGTGCTTGTCTAGCAGGAAAGGAACGGAAGGGAAATCCAAAACCCTGATAACTTTGTGTCCATGTCCCCTGCTATCTCTGCACCCACCTTTTTCCCAGTCCATCCCACCAGTCCCTTACAGTGCCCTACTCAATTTCCAGATTTCAGACAGCCCCAGCTTCAAATGGGCATGAGTTCTGGGCAGGCTGCCCCTGCACAGTCCCCGAGCCATGCATCAGGAGCCTGCTGGGCGCATGGGTGGCCAGCTGGACCTGTCAGACCTGCTGTGGCTGGAGGTGGCTCTGGCCACATGGTTATTACTCTTGTTATTCCTCCTCAGATCCATGTAAATACATGGTACAAGAGTCCATGGACCAAGGTGGTGACGCTCAAAACAGCCACAGCAAAGGATGAAAGGAGGAGTGAGAAGTGACTTGCTTAAGTGCAACAGAACAGCAGCAATGGCTAGTGCAAGATAGAAGGGATTGTTGATGGAATATTGGTGTCAGGTTACCCAAGACATGCACCCAGGGCTGGCAGGGATGGCCCAGGACCTGCTGGAGACCAGTGGCCTTCTAGAGCAGCAGCTGAAGAAAAGTAGGACACCTAAGTTTGCAAAACTGGCTGCATGCTTATTCCAAGTGCAGTGCCTGATGCCTCAGGCCAGGCTGTCTCCCCACACAAGGATTCAACTCCTAACACCTCCAGCCAGTATTGGAAGCAGAGTCATGTAGGTTCTGAGGAAAAAGGTCCAAACCCCTCACAACCCTTAGTGCCATACGCTTTAGGGATGAATGTCAAGAGGATGGAAACGGGAAAAGACATAGTACCCAGTCAAGACCAACGCCATCAACAAAACCAGTGTGAGCCTAAAAGAAACTTGCTGGGTTATATATAGACAGCCAGTGGGTGCTCTCAGTGCAGATAACCATTAACTTATTCTCACTAAGTTTTACTTTTTCTTTTGACCTACATACATTTTAAATGACATTAGAAATAGAATCAAACTTATACCATAATCTCTTGAAATCCTTTACACTATAGAGAAAAATTGCACAAATTATACATGATGACAGCATTTTAAAAGAAAGTCAAACTGCTGAAATGGTAGAAGCCACAGACCATGACAAGAACATGTTGAAAAGTTCAGCAAGCTTTTGATGAAAATAACTTTACTGCAAGCATGGAAAAAACCAACCAGAATTGTTCATTCTGATGTATTCAATCAATTTGATTGAGGTACTTTATCATTCAGATGTTAATTAATGACTTGAAAAGCAGGGACATTTATTTTCCTCTTCTGCCCATGGAAAAGTATTTCAGAAAGCTTTCTGCTAATACTAAAACCTTGACGATCCTGAGACCAGGAAGAATACCTCATTTAACTCACTACTTAAAAATAACCTTAACATGTCAGCTTTACATACAGAACAGGTCTCTATATACTTGCTTTTTCACATATATTTGATACATTAGACAGTTTCGTTTATGTAATAATTCCTTCTCTTGATTTCTTTTCTGAATTCCCATTTCAATTCTGATCAATTTTAAGACAAATCACCACATCTGGCCAAAAAAAGTTTTCAAAACACAAGAAACCCCCTCCAAAAAAAGTCTTACATAGTATTTTCTTATGTAATGAAGTCTCCTCCTGAGAATCTGAATAAATGTATGATAAGCTCTATAACCCTGTAAGTAAATGCATACAGGTATAGCAGATCCCAGAACAAATGCAGTGCAAGGGCTGTATTTAGGGCTCTGACCTACATCCTCTGGTCAACCACAGCAGACCAGTTTAAGACGCCCAAAGGATTTTGCTGTGGCTTGCTGATGATCACCGCTCCTGGAGCAAACCTGGCATCATAGGACACACATCTCCATTTCAGGAGTTCCAGGGAGGAGTTTGTTCCGTCAGCTTAGACCATAGACAAAGGTCAGTTTGCCCCCCCAGGAAACATGCTATCAAGCTGCAGACCTGGAAGCGCAGCTTGTCCTTTCCTACGCTAACACAAGGTGGGGAACTGAAGGCAGTATTACCTCAAACTAGAGCACGTTAGCCAGAAAACCTCACTGCAAAAGGTCCCAACAGTGTGAACTCAGATTTCTGCAAGGAAATAGCTACAGTCTACATCAGTCCAGGGCAGAACAAGGATTCGTGACATGAACATTATGATTTAAAGCATGATAATGTCAGTGATCTTATACCAGCCGACCATGCTCAAGCCAAATCTGCCCTTCTCCTCCTGTGCATAACACAGGAAAAGGCACAGTCATATAGCATAGGCAGATAGGGAGTTTCCACCCATATTGCCCTGACACCCTCGTATCTGCAGAGCGGGCAGGAGATGGAGGGATCAGTTTTCCCCAGGCAGGTTAGAGGCAACCACAGCCCACCCCAACGTTGTGGGGGCTCACCAGCCACCTTCACCCTGCTCCACCAGGTCCCCCCATGCTGCCAGCAGCTCCTGCACCAGCTCACAGCCATAAGCGCAGACTGGAGGGGAGGCCCTGTCCCCCAGCAGCAATCCCTGCTGCATCTCTGGCTCTGAGACCCAGCAACTCTCCCAGAGACGCATTTCCCTATTCTGCAGCACCATCTTGCAGCAAGAGGGAGGAAAGCACCTTCTACACGCAACAGTGGGGAGGTGGACCTGAAGGACACGTCAGCTTGGACTGCAGCTGCAGCCAGGAGCAGAACAGACAACAGATAAAGGATTCTGATTAGAGATGGAGAGTTACAGCCTCCAGCATCGCCAGCATCAGCGCTGGGATTCAACTGAACGTGGGACTAGTTTGCAGTATTTTATTGTCAGAATCTTCAGCCCTCACAGCCCCTTTTCTTCCTACCTCCCTTGCTGGTGGCTGCTTTCCACACAACTAAAAGAAAGATACCTGCTAATTTCTCTGCTTGAACTTCCTTGTGAGCATTGCTCCCAGCATAGTCCTTCATCTGCCACCAGCCTGCTCCGTACCGGCACAGCCACATCCACAACAGGAAGGGAACCAGTGTGACTTACCTGCACAAAGGCAGCAATAGGAGTCTAATATGTCCCAAAAACCTCTAAAATGTTCCCTACTCCCAGATTTTCCATGCTCGCTGCCATGCAAGTTCTAGAGCATCAGAGAGAGCATAGGATGTGACTGAAACCACTGCAGCAACAGCAAAACGACCCTTTACACTCTTTTGCCTCCCCTTGCTTAGGCAACATCAGAGGTGATGAGGATGAGGAGAGAACACAGAGCACATGGAGGTGTTTGCCTCAGGTTTCCATTTTATTTGGTGACGCTCTTAGTCAGGTCTCCTCACTTCTGGAGAGGGATTGATTCATCTTTCTCCTCTCAGCATCTAGATCTCTCAGATAACTCCGAGAGCAACAGCAGAGGAGGTACAAGTACTTAAAAAAGGGAGAATATTCATTTAGACCCACCTAAAAATTGCCAGTGAAACTCTGCAAACTTGAAATTAACTTTACGTAAGCCTTGAGTGATTATTTCAAGAGCCTTTGAAGTAAAAAATCAAAATTTAAGAAGGTATGTTCAAGAAAGTTGCACTTTCTTGTAACCATTCTCTTGCTACCATTTGTGTCACTAGTTCTAAAGCTAGCTGCCTTTTTTAGTGAGAAAAATAATCCAAATGGACCCAAATAAACTATTGCTTGTCTATGAGATTTTTTTGATTCTCCAATAGAAGAAAAGGGGAATGGTGGGCAGCGGGGAAATAGGGCAAAGCTCACCCTCCTGCGCACGGCAGGGTGCATTATCCCCTTTGTATCAGTCAGTGTGAGTGAACAGAAAGATTTATTTCTATTAAAGAAAAACCTGAGATCTTAATTGGAGGAGGGCTGAGAAGAGCCACCACGTTGTGTGCCGACTCTCCAAGGCAAAGCTTCACCTCCCTTTGGCAACATCACCTTTTTCCACAGCTTGAATTTTATGCAGCAGTGGGAAAGGGGAACAAACCATTTCTAAACACAGTGGGTTGTACAGGCCACATTATGGTCTGGATTACCAAAATTATGTACATTATCAGGGGGTTTCTGTGTTCCCGTGTCTTTTTTTACTCACAGGCTCTCTTGGAGTGCAGATGGCAAATCTGCTTCGGTGTTTCCTGATATCCATAGTTCTCATCTTCCCCTCCCTGCAGTACCTTTCTGTCTTCACTTGAAGGCAACCTTGCTCCACATATGTCTATAAAAAGAACCGGGCAGGGGCTGCAAAGCTGCTGCTTCACCCCACAGATACCCCACCTTGCAGGTGGAAAGAGCCAGAGCTCCAGGCATGGAGAAGGAGCAGCTCAGTTGCTCTCATAAGGTTTGATTCATCAGCATTTGCACAGTGCTGATTTGTCATGTAGTTCCCCTAACCATGATTTCACAACTCTGCTATCACAGTCCTGTACAGTGCAGGAAAGATTGGATCTGCAGCTGTGCTGGAGCACATACGTCCCTGGCTGATGTCTCAGTGCTCACTGCCTACTTTGGCTCTACTCTTCACCACCAGCATCAACAGTGATCCAGTTAGTAGCAGGGACAGAGTGAGAGCTCAGTTCTGAGCGAGGACAGAATGGACTGGAAAGTATGTAGATAAGAGTGATATTTCCTAATCAGCTCTCCCAGTGGAATTTTATCCTTGGATTCTCAGGGAGCCAGTTATCTCAGCCATTAGTGAACTTGTGAGGGACAGGTGAGATACCAGCAGACGGGCAAAGGTAGTGCCTCTCTTCAAAAGCAGGGGACAGGAAGAACCAAGCAGTTATAGACCTATCTGCCTAACTGCGATGCCAGGAAAAAAAATACCAGGAGAAATAAGTACCTGAAAAAAGCCTAAGATGAGTAACAGGGCCCATGGACTGGTCAGCAGTGAGTGGGTACAACACAGTAATGTGTTTTATGCAGAGAAGAATACAAGGATACAAGATACAAGAATGCAATATAGAAAAATTTAAGAGTTCACTGCTTTAAACATGTCATTTCCATTCATTTCAGGGAACAGACACATTGATAAATTATATACATCCACCTCTTGACACTACTTTGGAAAGAACAACCAATAACATTACTGTGCATTAAGTTGCATTTATGAAACCACTCTTCAAAGCAGAGCAGTATTTAACATTTTCTTCTTTTCCTTCTGCTCCAAATGACCATCTGGCAGCAGACTTTCTGGAATGGAGCCTTTTCTCTGGTTTTTGTTTGGAGACAAATCTGTGCCAACTTCCAGCAGTTCATGTGATTTAAGGATGCAGAATATAGTTCTCTTCTGAAATGTACGTGGGCTGGAAGTCAAATTCAGATGCTGAAAAGATCTGGTGTGAAGCAAGCTGTGGGTTACCATACAGTTTTCTCTATGTGTGTGCAATATGTCAAACTTAGAAAGATCTGCATCCCTTTCCACACAGGCACAGGCTAAGTGGTAAATTCAATATATTATCCACAGTCACTTTGCTTGCACTAACCCCATGAAACCTGCCTGAAGTTTCATTTAAAACTCATAGGAAATTTCATTTGAAACTAAGGATCCTCCTGAGATATATCAGGGCAAAATCTCCCATTTCAGGAGGATGTGGGAGTCTGGGAAGACTATCCCTAAAGGAAGAACAATTCTCCTTGTGTATCTGCATGTGTTGGTTCTATAACCAACATCTGAAACGTTCAAGAACTAGAGTGTAGTGCATATGCTCAGCAGTCACTGCACATGCAGAGCTTGGAGACACAGACAAGAAGTGATGAGACAAGTTAGTCTCATCTAACAACCTGCACTGCGTCTGTAACTATCTGGTCCCAATTCCTCCTGGTCTATGAGTAGAAAATGGTAGGAAAGGAAACCTAAGACCCTCCCTGCAAACTTTGGGGCAGGTTTCTGGTCTTTTTTCCAAATATGCCAGCACATTGGTGACAGAGCCATGTGCATCTGGGGCACAGGAGCAGGCAAGAAGATGCACAGCCAGTGCTGGGAAAGAGCATCAGGAGAGGAGGAAAACAGGCCTTTCCAGGCTGAGAGTCACTGGAGGATTAAGCAGAGGACAGCGTGCAGCTCCCTGGGGAATGCCACCAGACTCCCGTTATTTCTCAGGAAAGTCTTCAGGAAGCTAACCCTGAATAAACCCTTTTGGTCTCATCTTTCTGGGTCTAAAACTTGGGAGGACAGTCTCAGAGTATGTAATAAACCGAAAAAATATCTTGACTATCATTGCCTGGAGATAAAATGTGGCTAAACCATAATTCCAAGGAAAGAGGTTAGTGTCCAAGTAGAGGAAAAGACGGAGACAGTGTCTTTGCCTTTGTGAACAGAAAGAAATGCAAAAATAAACATCAAAATCCAGGTGAAAATCATTACTTTTTGAAATTCCTTTCAGCTATAACAGCCTTGGCTTTTGTTCCCATGTATCAGACCTACTAAAGTAGGTGGCCTAAAGAAAATTTTAGAACCATCAAATCACGTTGCTTCTTTTCCAGCAGCCCACGAAGCAGTCCACAATTTTCACTGCAGTTTTGACCTATGCTCCATGTTTCCTCAGAGACCTTCCCATCAATGGCAAGGAGATGAACAGGTGTCCTCAGTTCAGCAGTAGCAGTCATTTGTCACCATTTTGTAGGTGAAGCAGAGTCAGATTTGGATCCCCGCAGCAAGGCACCCACTCAGCTGGTGCATGAGGAAGGCTCTAAGGTCAGGACAGGTGCTGAGAGCATCACCCTGGTGCTGCCGGAGCTGCACCCTGGACAACCATCCCTATTGCCTAAATCAGGCCTCTCAATGGGCTGTATGTAAAAAGCCTGGGCCAGGTCTGCAGAAGACTGAAGAGCAGAACTAGATATTCTGAGAGACATTCGAGGGCTTAAAATATAAGCTGAACTTCCCTTGTAACAACAGAGAGAAAAACTTAATGTCATTTTTAGTAACCTGTACGATTTTCTGCAATGGCTCCTGATATGTAGCGGACACCTGCACCTTGAACATCCTCCTGTTCGTGATAGGTCTGTGAGGGCTTTGTCCTATTTAGCAGCCAACTGAGCAAGCCACATCCAGCAGGTAGGTGTGTTTCCCAGCACAGGAGCATTATGCCATGAGACTATAGTAGCTCTATTGAGATAACATAGCATCAGAAGCACATGGTACTCAAATATGGGACAGCCACTCAATCTACTCTAACTAGCTAATGTCACTGGCAAAGTGGAACAAGTATACAGTCTCTTGACTGACTCACCTTCAAAGGGATGTACATTTTCTCCCTTATTTCCATTTTTTTTTTCTGGGAAAGTTGTTAAAGTTTTAAACATCTCTATTCCAGTATCTGAAGGGGGCCTATACAGATGCTGGGGAGGGACTCTTCCTTAGGGACTGTAGTGACAAGACAAGGGGTAATGGGTTCAAACTTAAACAGGAGAGGTTTAGATTGGATCTAAGGAAGAAATTATTTACTGTTAGGGTGGTGGGGCACTGGAATGGGTTGCCCAGTGAGGTTGTGAGTGCTCTATCCCTGGCAGTGTTCAAGGCCAGGTTGGACGAAGCCTTGGGTGCCATGGTTTAGTGTGAGGTGTCCCTGCTTATGGCAGGGGGGTTGGAGCTGGATGATCTTAAGGTCCTTTCCAACCCAAACTATTCTATGATTCTATTCACACAAGACCCACCTGAATTCCTCTGCACCTATATTCCTGCATGCTTACGTGTCCATGGCTCCTAGATCCAGATGTGGAGGAAATCGGGTGCTGAGTTGGCTTTTTGATTGCTTCTCAAATGCTTTCTGCTGCCTATGACTGCAGACATGACTGCTTCTTGCCAAATAGTAAATAAAGGCTACTCCCCCCTCTGAATTTAATAGCAGCTTGTTTTGCCTCCCTGCCAGACAGGCTGTAATCTAATCACACACCCTGTGGCTTTACCCAGCAATTGCTCTTTCCCTTTTACTGTCACATTGCATCGCATCATTCCTCAATTCCTGCCAATTCCTTGGCACCCACCATAGATACATTGGGCTGGGACTTATTCCATAGCACCTCTTGAGTCAACCTTCCTCATACACATATATGAAGGCTGAAATAGAGGAGGATGTGTGCTGGGGGTGCTGGGTCACAAACATTAGTACAGGGTTACCCAACTGTGAAGCCAAGGGATGCTATGCAGTTGTAATTTCTCCCAAGATTGCAGTAGCTCCAGCCCAGCTGTGGCTGTTGAACACGAGCTCGTGGGTATTTGGCTGTCCACAGCTTATGGAGCTCTCCACTGTGGGTACCTGTTGCTTATAGGGGACTCCTGCTGATAAAACTCAGCTATTTTTAATATATACAAAAGCCAAATGGTAAAGGTAAGAACCTACAGCAAGGCATTCATATCAAATTGGTAGAAAAAGACTGACTGAATACAATGGTTCAAGCTGAAAAGAAGGGAAATAAAGAAGGTGATAGAGAGGAGCAGCAGAGAAGGGATGGACCTGGAGCCTTTGGAAAGGTTAGCTAGCTGTGCTATTTTGGTTCAGTTTGTTTAGGAGAAGACAAGTAATACAATTAACTTAGCCATCTGACAAGCTGTAAGAGAGTCCTGGACAAACATCTAGGAGGTGTATGTCAGTGTTTGTGGGTGTACCTGATGTCGTTTGAACTGCACCACTTCTCCAGATGTAGAAGCAGCCAGGTCAGATGGCAAGCAGCTAGCCTGAGGCTGTTCAGTGTTCAGAGCAAGATCTGCTGCAAGCTTTGCTCTCAAATGATCAGGCACACTCATATCTAGACGTAAATCTGGACATATGGGCACATCAGCAGGAGGGGTTTACCTGTGCTAAGGTTGGACTGTCAAAGTGCTTTGACAGAGGAGAAGGGCAGGCACAGATCAAGGATATTCCTCTCGGGACCTTCACAGTCCCATCATCTATACGTTGTTGCATGCACACACAGAAAAGAAAACAAAAGGCAGTACCTATTCCCATGACTCCTGCTAAACCTGTCTGCTCCAAGGGAATATGCTCCAAGCACTAGTACCCTCCACAGAAACTAGTTCACTAACCCTTCCTCAGACACCCTGACCCCAAAGAAGTTGCATCACTCTGCATCTTACATAGCACTAACATTTTGCCCTTCTGTTCAAACCACCTCTCCCTTTAGCTTTGCTCTGACATCAATCTACCAGCTGTGTTAAATGTCCCATTTCCCCAGGTATGCAGAGCTCAGAGAAAAGAGGATTCAGATGGTGCTTTATCTTGGTGACAACTTTCTTTTCTGAAACCAGTTGGCAGCAAAATGTTCAGCTATTGCCAAAAAAGATCATCAACAGCTATTGGCATCATCAGCCCTCAGTTACGTGGTTTCCCAAGTGACACAAGGGATGACAGATTCATATTAATTCCAGTCAGCAAATGGATTATAAATACTCCCCCAGCCAGTTGCCACCTGATAGGACTGTCCTTGAGTCCTCCAACTGTGTAAGGGACTTGTCAACTCTAAATTTACTCACCAGCATGTATTGTATAAAACACACTACTCTGTGATGCTGTAGCCCAGCATGGATTAGACCAGAATCTGCTAGTTCCATCAACCAGACAGACATCTCACTATTGCTTATCTGAAGACTTCAGTGGCAGAAAGGAGAAAGGGATGAGTTTGACAGGATGCCTTGGTGTATTGGTCATGCGATTGCCACAGCAGCCCCATCCAGTCTGAGTCAATAAAGTGATCAAAAGCTAAGCCCGCCTAACACCTTTCTGATGAAGTAACAGCTTCTGTTCCTAAGGATAGCCCTTCCCATCAGAAAAGTGTATGACTGCGACTGATATAAGTAAACCCACTTCAAGGATGGGGTGCCCAAAACGAGACAGAGCTGATACAAAGCAGACCAAGATTCCCTGTAAAAACCAGTAGGCAGGATAGTTAAAGTTTGTACAAATGGACTGTTCACTTGAAGAACCATAATTAGACAGATTTAGCTGTCACAAAATGGAAAGTAAACAAAAAGAAAGCAAGAGAAAAGCACTTTTTTCTTAGCTTGAGAACAGTCCTGGTGTCTGCAAATTGGGCAGATGCACATGCTAACAACACTTGCCTGCATTAGATTTTCTCAGCCCAAAGAAAGGGTCTGCCTGAGTGGGAGGGCAGTTTGTAAATGGTCTGTTCAGGGCACTCTACCTAAAGCCTGCTGCTTTTTCATGCACAAAAGCTTTTCAAGCTCATCAGCTGGCAACAGCATCTCATCCATTTTGATTGATGGCTATGGATAAAATCTGCCTTCAGTTAGACAAAACCACAAGAGGTAGCTGGTTGTTGGGGCCTGCATGACTTTTTGCTCTTCTTTGGGCTTTTTCTGGTTATTCTCCAGTGGAGTTCTCAGGTGCTTCTGGGGACACTCAAATTCCTGGGCAGCAGCCAGAGCCTTCTGCACACCCCTAGCCTGAGTACCCTTGTTCCCCCAAACCCTGGGAGCTCACAGGCAGGGCTGCAGCTCCCACAAGGTGCCACTTGGCCCAACAAGCCAGTGGCTATTTCTGGACCAAGTAGGCTCTCCTGCCTAATGGAGATGTGCCCCTATTGCCATTCCTTTCACCTGCTGAGCCCTTTCTGAGCCAAAATGGTACCTGCCCACTTTCTGCAAAACCTCAGGGGAAAGCAAGGCTGGAAAATGGTGCATCACAAAAGTCCTGGGGATCTTTGCTTTGAGAAACTGTAGCGCATCTCTGTCTGAAGAAACAGATTTGACCTTTGTGCCAGGAATATGCATTCTTGTCACCTACATGAGGATCACCCTAAATGTAGCCAAGTTAGACACCCTGCTAAATAGCAGTTTCTCTGTGTTTTCTACATACTAGGAAAGCTGTAGTATATTTTAACATCAAAAAAACTTCTAACTCTCACTGCAGCTATCTCGCATTGTATACCCCAAATAAATGGAAGCTTTTAATCTCAAACCCTGCACCTTAAATTCTTTAGGCGGTAGGGGTAAAGCTCCTGGATTATTTCTTCCCAGCATAAGGGATAAGCAAAGACAAAAGCACTTGTACTCTCAAAGCTCTCAGACACCTCTGAAATGGAAAGATCTGTCTCTGGGGTTTAGCAGTTTGCTGTGGAGAAATAAGCCTGGAGTTTACCAGGAAGGGTAAAACTAAATATTGAGTGGCTGCTTGTGGCGTAAGCACTGTGCATCCTGGGTACCTTGGGAGACAGAAGCTTTAGGATAAAAAGCAAAGAAGAAATAAAACCAAAAGCTGGATGTGGAATGTACACATTAGAAAGTCAGAACCCGATTGCCAAGTGGCTGATGTTGCAGCTCAGACCATGTCCCTTTTGCCTCATTTTTGCCCATGTGTGATACATATAAAAAGTAGTTCAGAGAGACTCCATTCATACAAGGGGCTTTTTCACAATTCAGATTTCCTCCAGGGCTGCTNAATTGCCAAGTGGCTGATGTTGCAGCTCAGACCATGTCCCTTTTGCCCATGTGTGATACATATAAAAAGTAGTTCAGAGAGACTCCATTCATACAAGGGGCTTTTTCACAANGATTGCCAAGTGGCTGATGTTGCAGCTCAGACCATGTCCCTTTTGCCTCATTTTTGCCCATGTGTGATACATATAAAAAGTAGTTCAGAGAGACTCCATTCATACAAGGGGCTTTTTCACAATTCAGATTTCCTCCAGGGCTGCTGGAGCTTATCATAAAGAAGTACACAGAGCCAATGTCATCTACTCGCATCAAAATGTAGAGTAGAAATCTGTATTACAGGACGTTTTACCCTACTGGAACTTTAATCCAATGCTTAAATGCTAACAAGTCATTCAGAATAAATGCGGTGAGAATGAGAACAGAAGAGTCAACTAAGCAAATGAATCTACTCTATTTCCATTAGATCTCCACCACAAAGTTACACTCGCAGTGATGAGTCCATTGCTGCCTCCTGCACAACACCAAAAGTCTCAGCATTAACACAGCCAAGGATCAGACCAGCAGAGGTTTCACATCCCTGATGAAATTTAAGTTCCTAAGACAGGAGATGCATGGCCGTTTTCTGCTCTGTTTTGCCACAACTCCCATCACTGAAGTGCAGAGCACGGCCTGAATGGGAACTACTGGATCAGGTTCGTATTTTGTAAATATTATTGTTATTTTATGAAATTTGGCATCAATGAGAGCAAAGCTAGAGAGGCTGGAATATGACACAATGGTTTGGAGCTTGGCTGTTGTTTGTCCATCTTTTTAAAAGTGGGGAGGGAGAAGGAAAAGGATAGTTTGGAATTGTGGTTAAACACATTTTTTCTCTAGAGGCATCTAGGGTTTTGCCTTCACTTTGTTTATTCTTCTTTGGGACTAAGTAAAGTCATATTTTTAAACATAGGACATCCCCCCTTTCCTTTTTAAATACTGAAATTCTAAGAGTCACCCTAGACAGGTCTCAGGCTGCTCTGACTGCTTGGAGCCAAATGGATCTTTCAGAGTGTGTTCTTGTGGGCTGAGAAAGCATTCATTTTCCAGCCATTCCATTCAGATACTCACTTTCCAGGAGCAGTTCAGCTTCATGACTTTCTTCTTTTAAATCACAGTATACAATAGAGTTCCTAGTTTGGGTCTCGTATGATACTTCAAGCACATGAGTGATCGTTGTAATGCAGATATTTAAAATCTGACCAGCAATTCAGGGTCTCACTGAATCTGCACTTATATATTTCCTCATTTCTTTTTTATGGGTTTATTGTCTTTTTACTTTTCTTAAAAGCAGATGCATAATCCAGCTCTGATACACACAACACGCACAACTAAGGGCACATTTTCACCAAAGCATGTTTCAACAGCATAAGCAGTGAAGATCAGAGCCCTGGCTGAAAGCACACATGTAGCCCTTCACTTCAGGATGGATCCTGCCAAACTGGAAGACACAAGGCAACTAATCCTGAGCTACCCATAGGGAGGTAGTGGGGGAAACAACTTCTGCTGGCCACAGTGAAGGGAAAAATCACTTTGGGACAGAGATTTCCACCTCCCCAGGCTGGCTGTGACTAAACTGTGTTTCCAAACCCAAGGAGCTGCAGTGAGGATCCTGGAGGTTTCAGTTTCCTGGTGCAGATACGGGGTTGAGTATCTCTTAGCTGGAGCTGGAGGTCGGGAGTGCAGCACCCGAGTGAGTGCCCCGGGCACAGAAGGGCTGTACTGGGGTGGCCAAAGGGTTGGAGAGGAAAAGGCATATGGGAAGAAGCAATGCAGAGCCTGACAGCTTGAAAGCGGACAGATGTTTTCACCATTATGGAAAAAATCTGTTGGTGCCTCTTTGCCCAAAGAAACACTGGAAGAGGAAATATCCTCTTGAGCTCTGATCAGGGCTCTATATTAAAAAGGCAATGGGCCAGGGTCAAAAAACAGCAGAAATGGGAGGAAGGGATCTTTCCGGACTCCTGCTCTAACATTCCATGTGTAGGTGACCGGAAAGGCTGCACTGCCTCCCCAGGGATTTTTTCCCAAATCACTTTCCTAGAGAGCTGGAGAGACAGGGCCTGAAAGATGGGCCCAAGGGATGTTTCTCCAGTCCTCCCAGTGCTCCTTCATCCCTCCAGCTACAGCAGGTGCTGCCTCAGGGATGTGCAGCCCCAGGCACACATAACCCTGGAGTTGCACAGCTCTGGAGACCCGCAGCCCTGGGGTTACAAGGAGTCTGAGCACAACAATAATGCTACCAATAACGCTTATAAAATCAGCTCTGAAGGAAGCCTCCTGGCCCCAGGCACCCCTGTCCCAGTTCAAACCCCTGGCTTAGTGCTAGAAACAAGATCGGGAGACACCTAAGAGCCAGACAGACACAGGACCAGGTTTTCAGCCGCAGGGGATAGCAGATTCCCGGTTTTCCTTTCTCCCCTCCGCATCCCCTGCAGGTTCCGGGCCCCTCTCAACCCCGGCATCCCAGCGGGCTGCACTAGGATACGGCGAACTTCTTCCCTCGGGATTCATCCCTCCCCATGGATCTCCCCCATTCCAAAAGCAGCGCGGCCCCGTGCCCCGCCGGCTCCTCTCACTAATTTTAGCTTTCAATCAAGAAAGATACGGTGCGATTAAAACCCAGAAGTGACCCCCGAGGACCGCCAAGGAGAAAAGCGTGCAAAACCGTAAGAAAACCCCAACAGCCGAACCCAAATCCCTCCAATTTCTTTAAGAAATAAGCTCTATCCGCGAAATGAAAAGGTATTTAACGTCGAATGCATTTCACTTGAGTCTTTTAGTTCTCTAATTGACAAATAGAATAGGAGGGTGGCTTGGGAACGACCGGCAAACAGCGCAGACCTGGCAGGAACAAGGCAGGCACCGCGGGGGATGCTCCTTCCTTCCCTCTCTTTCTTCTTCTTACAGTATTGCTGGGGCTCCAAGGAAAAAAATAGGGCTGCCGTTTAAATAGTGCTTTCCCTTCTACAGCTGAAAAATGGGCTGGTAATTAACGCCGGAATTAGGGGGGAAATGCAGATCTAGTTTCATTTATGCGACTTTCCTTTGCAATTTAAAGACAGACTCGTGAAATTATCGAACCTTGGGGATTTTACACAGAAAAAAAAAAAAAAAAAAAAAGGGAAAAAAA
>NDXB01009136.1:139397-157292 GCA_002631895.1 Agapornis roseicollis
CCCCCTTTTTCCTTTGCCCGTTTATTTTCCTGTAGAACTGTGTTCCCTGCACAAGAGCCTGGAGCAGGAGAAGAGAGACCTGGAAGATCCTGAGCGCCCCAGACAGAGGAAAAGGAGGAAACCTCGCGTCCTCTTTTCTCAAGCCCAAGTCTACGAACTGGAGAGAAGGTTCAAGCAGCAGAAATACCTCTCGGCTCCCGAGAGAGACCATCTAGCGAACGTCCTAAAGCTCACCTCCACCCAGGTGAAAATTTGGTTCCAGAACCGAAGGTATAAATGCAAAAGGCAGAGACAGGATCAGACCCTCGAAATGGTGGGCATCCCTCCCCCCCGGCGGATAGCGGTGCCGGTGCTGGTCCGCGATGGGAAGCCTTGCCTAGGGGAGTCTTCTCCCTACAGTTCACCGTACAATGTCAGCATTAACCCCTATAGCTACAACGCCTACCCCGCGTATACCAACTACAACAGCCCCGCCTGCAGCGCCAACTACAACTGCAACTATCCGTCCATGCAGACCATGCAGCCCTCGGCGGCTGGCAACAACTTCATGAACTTCAGCGTAGGGGACTTGAATTCCGTGCAGACACCCATCCCGCAGGGAAACGCGGGCATCTCCACGTTACACGGGATCCGAGCCTGGTAGAGCCGCCCCTGCCCCGCTCCCCTCCGCGGACCACGGTCACCGGCGAGACCCCGGGGCCGGTGATGGAGGGGCCCCGGCCGCGCCTGCGAGCCGGTCTCGGGACATATCCAGGCTACGGGGGGGGTGGGGGGGGGAGGACAGTTCAATGCAGCATCCCGGCGGAGGTCACTAGCCTGGCGGCTATTTCCATGGGCAGAGGGGTCTCCAGTATTTCGTACGACTGCTGCGCTGCCGGCGGGAACAGCACTGGGAGCCTCCCACAGCTCCCGGGTCCCCCTTCCACCGGTTCGCCCCGGTAATTCCCTTCCTTCCTTCCTCTAAAGCAGCCGAACATTTCGCTTGACTTGATCCCAACAGCAGCTACCTAAACCCTGCAACTTTTATAAATTTGTACTCTATATTAATTATTATTGAGATCCACATTTAATAATTGCACTTCCCGTCCAGTCCCCGCTGTCTGGACAGTTCAGCATCCCGCCAAGCCCCCAGGTTTCCACTCGCAAGGCCGCTCACACCGACGCAGACATCGGCTGCGCCCCGGTACCGGGCCGGCAGAGGCTCCAGCCAGCGCTCGGAGGAGGACAGACCCTCCCCTACACACACCCCGGCCGAGAATACAGACATTGCGACCCGCCAGGTCCCCGTAGGGTTATGCACTAAACCGTGAGTTAGTATTGAAATGCACTGTCTGCCCCTTGCCCCGCCGCCCGTTCGGACGTGTTTCCCTTTGCTGTAGTAGCTGATGGAGATCAGCGAGTTGTCATTAAAGAGAGTGGCTTAACCTTACGCGTCCCTGGCGTTCCTCGCACGGCCCGGTCCACCCCAGCATCCCCCGGGCTAAGACCGCCCTTCCCGGGGGCTCTCACCGGTCCGCTCCGGGCCTCTTGGCCTGCCGGATCCCCCCCCCCGCTTTGTGTAGTCCTCCTGTAATTTCAAACAATTCGGTTTTTGAAGCCTGCAAAAGCTGCTTGTATTTTAACGTATTTTAACGTATTAAAAAGAAAATACAGTTTAAAGCCGCTATTTGAGCGCACAGCCCGGGCAGCCCCGCAATGCCCAGGGACGTGTCCCGGTCGCTCAGAGTCCCCGGGAGCGAGAGGCTGATTTCTTCCCTTCATAGAAGAGCGATGCAAGGGGGGGAATCAAAACACCCGCCCAGCCGAGGGGATCGGGCTTTGCTGGAGGGGAGCCGCGCACAGCGCACTTGCGGGAGGCTGCCGCAGCCCCTCCGCACCCTGTGCCCACCAGGGAGAGGAGAAAGGACCTCCCCGCCTGCCCCGACAGCGAGCGGGGCTCCCACCGCTGGGCTCCTCTGCCTCTCCTCGGCCTCAGCCCCAGCCTCCCGGCCGCTTTTACAGTAGTCGCTATCAAATGTCAATTATTGGGAGTGAGAAACAACAAACATTGTAATTGAGCGCAGTCAAAACATCCTCCGAGGGTCTGAGATTGTCCGGCCCAGTGACAAGGCGATTAAGGGAACCTGCAACCTCTCCTGCTTTGGCCATATCGGTCCCATCAGTAAACAGGGATGGAGACAGGGTGGCTGTGGCCCTGGGATATAGGATGAAAGGCTGCCGGTGAATGGGAGCTGCTTGCAGCTTCTATTCCTCCTTCCCAAGGGGACCAACCTCACACACACCCCAAGGTAGAATTGCACAGATAAGGAGCTTCAACCTCCTTCCTATCCCTGCAAATGGAAGAAGACCCCTTGGGTGCTGCTCACAAAGCCCCTAATGCAGGGTGGGGCATGGAAGGACACAGAGACTTCAGCAGATGTTAGAAAGACAGCAGGTTAGCCAGAAAATACTCTGCTCTAAGAGGGTCTGAGAGCCCCACACAAAGATCATGGGAGAGGGCAGGTAAAAGATGAGTTTAAACTCTGCCGCTGTTGGATGCAGTTTGGTGATTTAGTTTGCCCGATCTATAGAATGGGCACAGTGCTGCCACACCACTCCGTGACACTGGTGTCACAGGCAGTTGGATACTGCCACTGCAGAGTTTGGTACATTCACAGGGAGCCCTCAGCAGACAGGACAGTACTGAGTTAACATGAGGGAAAGCATTCCAATCAGCTAAAACCTGAGCCAGTACTTGCAGAAACCGGTTCTGAGTAGGGCTCTTTATTAGGGGGTCTACCAAGTTGGACTCCACTGAGAGACCAGGAAAAGCCACAGCATAAAGTAACTCCACACTTCAACACAGCACCCCTCTCCACATACTCAAAACATCCTTTCCCTTCCTCAGATCCCTTAGCTTCTCCAGATCTGTTTATTTCCCTCCTGTATCTCAGAGCTACAGCTATCCAGGAATTCAACTGTCCAGTGGGATTCAATCTGCTGCTGTTGCTTTCCAGAGGTTGTTCTGGGCACCAGCTTTGGGTCCACATCCCAGGACTGCACTGTGCTCATTCTTAATAGGGGTAGATATACTACAGCCCACACTGCTGCTCTCATGTTCCCCTCCTCCCCACACTTCACCATTCCTGCGGGAATTGCATCACAAGCAGATGCATGGCAGGATAAGACAGTGGCTTGGAACAGCAGCTGGAGCCCTGGAGCCGGTTCAGAAAGCGATTTGGACGGAGGACACAACCGCAGCTGGCTGAGGCTGAGCTGTGCCACAGCCCCACTCTGGCAGGGGCTCCAGCAGCCCAGAGCCAGGCACAGCCTTTAAACCTTTCATTAGCTGGATTAAGGGGAAGTGCAAGAGCATGTATGGTAGGAATTAACCCCCAGCACATCGATTTTGGCCAAAAGGGGCTCACATGCACAGACACCCCGCTGTTACAAGTCCTCCCTTCTGCAGCCCCACAGCAAGAACAGCCTCTGCAGCCAGTACAGCCACAGGGTCAGGTGGCAGTAAAAGGTCTTCCTGGGCCTGCTGACGGCACCCAGGCTGTTGGCACACATCACAGCACGCTGATGTGCTGTCCTGCACTCAGCCCTCTCATCAGGAAAATTCAATGCAACAACCTCGACACATTTCTCTACCTGAACCCGAAGTGTTTCACATCTACAGAGCAACGTGAAAAGCCTTGTGCTTGGGAAACATTATTCCAGAGGAAAATACAGCATACTGGCACTTCCGCAAGGGAACCTGAAATCAGGCATCCTCTCGGTGTGTGTGGGGGGGCATGCTAAGGAGTGTAGGAAAGGCGTTCTAATAAGATTTGCACTTGGATCTGATCTCAGTTGGCTTGGTTTGGATTATGCAGCCTGGCATTGGTACCATCGCTCTATGTTAGACCAGCCTTTTTAGAAGGCAGTGCCCCGACTCCACCTACAGGTAACAGGGCAAGTGCGGCTCAGCACCACTTGTCTTCTTGAGACAAACTGCATATGGTAGGGTTATACAGACTTCTTGGAATGCACACAATTTGTACAGGAACAAGTTGTCAGCTGTAAGGGACTGATACCAAATCCCTCGCCTTTAGCAGTGTTGTAGGAACTGAAGTAATTGTTTTTCCCAAATAACACCCCTGCAGTTCCTAAAGTGCATCTGTGGCCAGAATTCCAGTTCTTAATTCAAGGAATTTTCACATAGAAAGTTATTCTCTGGAATCAGAAAACAAGGAGATACGGTCCTGGAAGGAATTAGCTAAGTTTCAATGTTCCCGAGAAGCCCAGCAGGAAAACAACAGATCAACAAGCCTCTCTCCCCAATTCATCTCACTGGCAACAGTTTAGATCAGTATCAGCAGTAAGTGAGTTCTTGTTAATAGGGATTATTAAGAAGAATCAACACCTTTAAAATGCTACTCCATCTTGTCTTCGGAATTTGAAAGGGACAGGCTTTCAGCCTGGGGTCTGATTATTCATTCCTGGGTGGTTAGATCTCGACTACAGCACAAACTTAATGCTACATTTTAGTGCAAAAAGAGAGGGAAGTCGAGGAAGAAAAGATCAGGCTCTGGCAATACATTTGTGAAAGTTAATCAATCAAAGTTTAGCAAAGTGACAGGGAGTGAGTTACTTGAAAATCACTGCCTGTCTCCTGCAGTCATTTTAAACCCTTCCACTCCAGAGATTCACCCAGTAAAAAAGACCCATTTAGCAACACAATCGTGCTCAGAGCAGTCCATCAGACACAGGCCTTTCATAACCTCTCCCTAGTTCCAGTAGGTGTTTTTCCATCAGCTTTCCCTCTCTCAAAACAGCTTGCTTTATTATTTTAGTACAAACTCCAATCCAGCCTCAGCAGAGGTCTCATCCTTGCTGCTTCCTCCACTTCATAAGCAGTGCACTGAACACAAAGGATTTTTCCTTCTAGGTACGAACAAGGATCTCAAACTTACATCTTCTCACTTCCCACTGCAGTCCTTAGGAAACACAGAGCAAAAGCACTAGCTGAACTAGGATATTGCTGCCATTCTGGCTACAGTGAAGGTTGTTGCTGTGCCTTAGCTAATGGACTAATTTTAAAGCATCTCTACCATTTGTATTGCAGCACAGCACAGACTAACCACAGACTGTGGCTTGAAATGGCTTCTAGAGCTGACTGAGTAAAAATAGGTGAGTTTCTCTGTCTTTGCAAAAAGCAGTTACTGGAACTGCAAATCACATACAAGCCATGCCAATGGAGTCTGGATGAATACACTAAGAGGCAGGATAAGACAGAAAATAAACTGTTTTCCAGAAACTGAACAAGGGAAAAAGCTGACAGAAACCCAGCAAGAGAGATGAAAATGTAGCAACGCAAAGCAGGGCATTTTTAAACCAGCTCTTTGTGCTGAGCAATTGATGCACCGACTCCACCGAGACTGTAAAACATCTGTTAAGTTATTCCTGCTTAAAATAACTTGGTTTTGGTGTCAAAGGAGCATGGGTTAGCATGGGCTAAAACACAGGGCTGTAAGGCAGGAGAGCTGGGCACTTTTCCCAGCTCTGTTAGAGAGTGGCATCACCTTTACAATTGGGTCAGCACAGGCAGACCCTCACTCCTATACAACTGCAAGCAGGGGCCAGGCAAGTGCAGGGCTTCACCAAGACCATTTGCAGGGGTTACTCAACACTCGCTCAGCTTGATGGGCTGAAAAAATAGCAGCTGTCGAAAAGAAAAAGTAACTTGCCAAAGGGCAATGCTCTTGGTGGCCAAAATAACTTCATTTAAGGTTGAATAAAGTTGAATAAAGTTAATTGGTCTTGGGGAGACATCGTGGAGCTAAATTACTATTTCTGGAGATGAGGAGGCTGAAAGAGAAACAAGCATGAATGACAGTACTGTACAGCGGGCAAGGTCAGGAGTTAATAGGCTCAAATAGAAAAAGAAAAGCAAGTTTGTCAAATTCTGTGAACTGCTCTAACTCCTGTTCAGTAAGAAACATAACAATTTAGAACTGTAAACTCTTAGCCCTAGAACCAACAAATCCGGTTGTTTAGCAATTTATGAAGTTCCGGAGTTAAAAACACTCTCAGAAACGTTTTGTAGGTGTTCTATGTATTGCGAATAGGGTTTGCTGCAAGAACATACCATCGTTTCTTTTAGCACAGCAGACATTTCCTAAATAGACTGCATTGTCTTCCAGCACAAGCTTTGAATAAGTCACAGCACTGGCTCCTAGAAATTGCCCCCCAGATCCCATTTTCCTGGCCAGGGTTTTTCTTGTACTCCTTACTACCTGTGGAAAAGAAAAGCAACTCTGAGAGCAGTCACTGCAGCCAGTGGAGGTGCAGCGCACACACACATGGGCACAGCGCTGCCTGGCTGTCGTCAAGAGGAGCTCTTCACAAACAGGTCACAAAACCCCATCCAAATCCATTTCAGTCAAATAAAGAAGTTTCTTGTACTTCTAAATGCAAAAAAATGAAAGTCCTACTGCCTGGCTCCCGAGCTCCGTTCAAATGACAGCCAGGAGATGCTTTATGCTATTCCAGAGAAGGCAAATATAAAGCTTAGTTGATTGAAGGTTTTATGTCCTGCTCTTTGCATCGTGTGATATTAGCTGCTGCTTCCCTCTCTGCTTCATAGCCACAGAGACAAGTCCAGATCCATCCTGCAATTACACACACTTCACTTTACGGACATGGTTAATCCTGTTGAAGATTCTCATACCAACACAGGGTACAAGGGCTCACTGTGGAAGTAGACGGATATGCTGACACTTGGCTACATATCTGGCATCCTCCTCTGCTGAAGCTCTAGTATCCTTCTGCTGTTTATTTCTGGTTGTGAGGCTTAGGGGAGCTTTTATACTTGTTCTGAGTTACAGGTTATAGCTGAGTTTTTCTTTCCAATTACATGCTTAGAAAGCAATCCTTACCCTGTGTATCAGTGGGTATTGCAGGAGTCCCCATCCTACAGCCACTAAACATACAGAGATGCCATGCACACTGCCATGCTCAGAATGCAGGCTTCTCACTGGCATCTTTATAGACTGCCCTTTTCAAGCAAGGCCAGAAAAACTGCTTTACTAACCCTTGTTCTAAAGACATGAAAGCAGAATTGCTGCTATAAAAAGAGACATTCTGCCATATCTCCCATCCAACACTCACAGGCATCCAGTGTACTCATCTGGGACCTCAGGCTCATGTCTCCTTTTAGATGTACACAGAATAAAATAGAATCAGTGAGAGCTGCTGGTCACCAGCACCTCTGAGAGCCAGGCCAGAGGTGACCACCACTGGTTAGACACCAATGTGAGCACACCAGGATTTCATGTTGAGAATTTAAATCTAAATGATTGCTTACACAATGAGGCATTAGAAATGGAAACCAGATTCCTCTATTCAGTCCTCAGAGGTAACATTATACAGCATTTCATCTTCATCCACACAAAGATTATCTCCCATGTAACTAGGTGAAAATTAATACTCGGTATTCTTCCCTATCAAAAAGTAAGATCATGTGAGAGGATCACCCCGCATGCAGCACAGCACACTGGAATGACAGGGACAGTCATAGGTTAATTTCCAAATATCCTCTTCAATTTTCTTTCTTTCCTAACCACATTTCCAGTCCCATCGGCCTCAATATTCTGGTTGTGAAAACACTGTGCTCTGCCCCTTTGATCAGCTAGTGAAAAGCCCTTTCATGTCTTGCTGTCTTCATTACCTTACATTTTAATTGCTTGCCTTGCATGGGACAGACAGGTGGTACAAGGTCACAACAGGAGATGATAGATGGTTTTCGGCAGTGCACGTCCAGATTACACATGCTCAAATCAACCTGTGCGGCAGGAACTTGTCCTGTGCTGGGGATCAGCGGGGCATGCACAACATCTGATGGCTCAGACACCAAATACGTACTTTAGCTCCTACTGGAAAATAACAATGAACTACACTTCTTCAGTTCTCTTAGAGGGATGTTTCAAAGCACCACACACACACTAACCTTCACTTACCCAAGCACCACCATCCCTCCAAGCTACTGGGACCACCATTTCACACATCCAGAAACAGGGACTTGAGCTACTTAGCACATCAGGGAGTGCTGGAGGTGTAATGCCAAAGTCTCGCATCAAAGCTCCTGCAGAGATGGCTGAGCCCTGGTGGAACGATGATTTCTAAATAAAAGAATCCGTATCAGATGCCAATTTTATTTTAAATTACATAAAATCACTGGAGAAACAGAAAGAGTTTTCCTCTTACACACCCAGAACTTTTTATTTTCCCCCTAGAAGATGACAGTTCAGTGCTTCGGACCCCTGATGTACAGGAACTTCAGTTTCATACTGACTCCATCTACTTATGCTTAGCCAATGTGTACACCCATCATTGCTATGATACAGAAGGATTCTTCTCTAATCCATTTGATTTGCTAACTTCTTGGTCATGGCAAGAGTTACACAGGTTTGTTGCAAGGATAGCTATATAGGATAATACGTACCATACTGCTATTTTACCTACTCACACAGGGAAAAGGCAAGAAATCATAAGGAAGATGACTAAATTCAAACTATATTGTAGATATCAGGCTAGACCACCTTACTTGTCCTTTTTAGCCTTAGAAACCTTTAGATGGAGCAAGCAGGCTCCCAGAGCAAAGGCTGGATACAAATATGCTCCTGAATATCATGTGATTCAGACCCAAACTTGAGTTAAAGGCTCTTTGTAGCACAAAGAAGCCATGATGTCAGTTCTGGTGACATAGGATGCTCTCCTGGTGAATGTCAATACTCGCCTTGTGTAGAGATGCATTTTGGGGATAGATCCATTCAAACCTCAGTGTAAAACCAAAACAGAATGGAGAGGGTATTTTGCCAAAATCAGACACTTATTTGCTCCCCATAACAAAATGCACTTTACTGCAAACACAAAATTAACCGGTTTAAAGATACTTCTCCAGGAAGGCTAAACTGCTCCTCCAAGATTTGTCTTGAAGGACAGAGACCCTTGTCAGCTGCAGAGCAGAGGGAAATGTCTCCTGACTCCTTTTTTCCTTCTCTCCATGCCTCCCAGATGGCCATTCCTTTCATTTCTAGGCAGGTTCCTTCCCTTCACACAGCTGCTCCCAACTGCAGCTGAAATCAAGACACGGGGACTCATTAGCTTTACTCATTCCTTTCATCCGGAAGTCAACGTGACATGCTCAGGAAGCGTAAGTGACAGGAGTCAAGTTTAGACTGAGGTACAGCTGTCTGGGACTGAAGAGGCTGTTCAAGCGACTACAATTCAAGCAATTAGTTCCCACTTACACCAGCTTGTTCTTTTTTTTTCTTTTAGGTGAAAAAACATCACAGATTTTGCCCATTTTGGCGTGTGCCAGTTGAAGAGCATCATCCTCTTCAAAATACATTAGCCAGATGCTCTCAAATCCAATGTCTCCTTTGAGACCATTCCTGTTTTATCAACCAAGATAGCAGCATCCCACCCAGCTTCCAAGGGAAAATAAAAGCATTCAGAGGAGGTTAAGAAAACCAGCTGAGAAAAAGAATAAACCACCAGGCTTCATTCTGTACTTGTACCTTTCCTCAAAACCAGAGCTGATGACTTGGGAACTTCCGAGTCACTGACATCTTGTGGGGAATTTTGGGGGGAAAAAGTAATAAAAACCACTCTGAAAACACAGTCTTGCTGTACTGACTACTCTGCAGAGTGCTCTTTACCATTGCTCAGTATGCAGCGCTTGGTTTGCTTTTATCAATGAACTCTGAGTTGGTGAGATCTTGAAATTGGGAAAACCTTATTTTGACTGTAACTGACATTCATTTAATGCAGAATCTCAATATGATCATCTAACTTCACGCATTGCACTACAGGGGTGGAGAGTTCAGGCGAGGAGCACGGGTCCTCCATCACCCATTGAACACAGGCAGGCTGCAAGGACACAGACAGAAATCTCTGCTTTAAGTGCTTGGATGGAAAAATGGATAGGGAGGGGGTGAGTGGGGGAAAGCTTTTGTACAGAGAGGAACTGACTTTTCAAAAGAGAAAACACTTTCTGATGGCCCGAGCTAAAGATAGGATGAGCTCAACCAGCAGCTTTTTAAAGCAGCAGATCTCCTCTTATCGCAAGTCCCCAAGGAGGAGAATGGTGCTTACACCAAATAGGGTGTTTTAGAGCTCTTTTCCTTTCACAAGCATCACCCACAGTGCCAGCATCTGTGAGCCACTGGTCCTGCTGGAGACCTGGCTGTACCCCAAAAGCCTGGAAGGACCTTTCTCCAAGCAGCTTCCTCATTACCCCATGCTCAGCTTGGGTACCGCAGGAGGGTGCTTCCTTTATCATTTTGACTTCTGACCTTGAGATGGAAGGAGATTTGCCCTGCCACCATTACTGCTTCCATCCAGCACAAACCCCCTCCAATCCCTGAAATAGGGATTCTTTCAAAAAAGGACATTGTGGTGATAGATCTGTCAAGACCAAGGGTCAAGTTTATGTTGATCTACAGGTGTCAGAGGCATACTGATCCAATGATGAAGGTCCCTGAAAGGTCACCACAAATCCCCAAGGGGATGCAAATACCACATAACTTGCTTGCAGATGTTGCAGAAGTAACCAGATAAGGTAAAGCAACTGCCCAGCAAGTGTTAACAGACACTGCTAGAGCAACAGGTGACGTCACAATGTTATTTTGCCATAAACCAGGGTGGCCAAACCTATAAAAAGGTGAAAACATCAAGCAAACCAGGCCTTTGTCAGGGCAAAACAGGGACATTGGCTTCAACTTGAATTAGGGCATCTTTGACTTGCAGGAGAGGAGACAAACACTTTGCCCTTTATGGCCAGCACTTCCCATGCGTTCACCTGGCAGATGTGAATTACACCTAACTAAAAAATACTTCAGTGAGCACAATTACTTTAGAACAGAACAGTTCAGTTGGAAGAACGGATGACCTCCAGTGATCATCTACTCCAATTGCCCGATTCTGCTGACAGAAAGCCATTACATTAGGTACAGCCATAGAAGATACGGAAAAGGAAACTCCTTGCCCTAACTCCCAGCTTCTGAGCTAATGCTGATGCTGAAGTTCTCTGAAGCATTTGACAATGATCAGTGTGCACGCCATGAGCCCTGTAGTCAGGGACCCCATGGACCTCTCCAGTGCCAACTTGGGCTCAGGGTTTCCGTAACCTGAGTGTTTGAGCCCAGCAGTTACTGCAGAGCGCGATGCTCAATCCCTTTATCATGTCTCCTCTCCCTGCGGCAGCCAGAGCAAGGTCTAATTTTAAAAAGCAGTGATATGGTGCTGCTGCAGTCACACACGTTCCAGTTTGTGGCTGGGTATTTAAATACAAATGTGCATAAGCTGCCCTTCAGGCTATTACACAGTGGATGATACAGAGATGACTTCAACAAAATGCAGAACTTACTAACTTGTGGAAGCTCAACAGTTAAAATAGGTGACTTGTCAATTTTATTTTATAGTAACTTTGAGATTAATGATCCAGAGCACTTCTCTGATCTAGATAAAGTCATTTTAATAAGAACAAGTTAATAATAAACCCCCAATTTTTACATGACTTGGAAGAATAACTTTAAACATATTAAATCAAGACAGCACATTTTCCTTTCTGGTATATTCCAGTGAAAGTTAGAAATATAATGGATCTCATGGGAATTAATAAATGCTATTGAGATGGAAGAAACCCAGAATTTAATTGAAAATAACTAGAAATTGCAAATTAATATTACTCTTTGCAATTTGTCTATAAAAATGAGATTTACATTCCAATATAGAGAATTTTTCTGAAAGAAAGATGCTTATTATGAGAGTAATGTGCAATAAATCAGAGTACAGCTCAGTACATCTTGGCCATCGCATGTAGCTATTGCCGTCAAAGCACAAGGATTCATTTCAGAAACGTTTGCAGCATCTGTGTGGCAGTTTCAGTGCTTACACTCATTTATAAGCAGAATAGAACAACATGTATTTGTGCTTCCAAGTGGGGCTTTCATCTGTGCGAGCCCCGGATCTGCTCCGTAGGTGCAAGCAGGCAACTCACACACCTCGGGTAGGGACATGCAGGAGTATTTTGCTGAATAGTGCCCAAAGCATCTAAGAACACATATAGTGATGTTTGTGGTACAGCTGGTTTCTCCCGTGAGTGACTGTGGACCCAATACTGGAGAAGGTTTTAAACCCACCCGTGCTACCTTTACCCATACGGAGCCCGAACATGCTGGAATGTGCAGTGGCTTTGCTGTGCTGCGGCCAGCTGGGCAGGGAAGGGGCGAAGCGCTGCAGGACTCGGCAGAGCTTTATTTCACAGTGCTACCTAGTGGTTTCTGGAATAAACGAGCACTTTGTCGAAGTGCATTCTCCACACAGAACCTCAGTGCGAAACACATACAAGTGCATATAAAATCTAAACCTCCATCACTACCTGAGATGGGTAGGAACTATACATTAACACAGCAGGAGGGAAAAAAAGGAAGCCAATAAGTGAGTAAGAACACTAGCAAACTAATCCTGAGCTTTTGTCACTGGATATTTATCCACACATGCACATCAACAACCCCATCCCAACCTCCTGCAGCTGTATTGGATCACCACTGCCAAGGGTCAGCACAAGAACACGGAACTAGCGGCATTCATGGCCCATCATAGACTGTTCCTCCCCTTTTCATCCTCTCCCATAGCATCAGAAGATGTTAACGCCAGACTCTGATGAGATTTTCCCAGATTTCCTGCCAGCATGAGGACACTCATCAGGAAGAGCAACAAAACCTCCTCCCCTCCAAAAACCCTTCCATGCTCTTCTCAGACTTTCCTTTGCTCCATAACAGTGACAGTGGCTGCTGAACTGCTCTGCATTGCTCAGTATCACCTCCTCCCCACTGTGCATCTGCCAGCCTATATTGATCTATATACTGATATACATCTATAGCACTTCAATTTCCAAGTACCTTGGCAAAGGAGCAGTGCTATTATCCTGTGTACGCGCACACAGGAGATAACACTGCCTGCGTGCCAGGTTTAGGTGCCACGGCAGCACAAATAAATGAGCTCCTGTTAAAAACTGACCGAGCAAACCAAGAGCCAAGCCTGGCAGGATTCAGTGGAAGATGTTAAACCCAAGCATGAGACACAGCCGCTGGACATGATGGTTTTCCCATATTTAGAAAGAGGAGAATGGTACTTGCTTCCCTGGGCAATGCCTTATGATCGCCAGATGAAAGGAGTCATGTAAGTACTAAGTAGTATTAATAGTCACAGGCACAATATATATATATATATGAGAATAATACAGTCAAACAATACTTAACAGTTATTTCCAATAACAACATTTGTATAATGCCATTGACACTCAACTGCTGATAAGTTGGACACACTTAAGGAATTTTAATAAGCCTTTGAAAAGCTTTAACTGATGTGAATTAAGCCTCGAGATAATGTAACTGCAGGGCTATCATTCTCCAGTTAAAAATAATTGATCTTGAATGTAAACGGCGCTTCTTGCGCCCCAGCGTACAAAGGCAAAGAAAATGTCACTGTCACCAGCAGCATCTGGGGCTGACGAACACGTTTCTAGAGAAGCTGCAGCACCTCTGAGCCGTGCCTGGACCCACGAGGGACCCTGCAGCTCCGCTCACCCAGGAGAGCTTTTTCTCCTACACAGGGTCACAGACAAGGTACCTCAGAGGAATGGGATTCAGATGTGTTAATTAACAATACACGTGTGGTTATTATTACACTGGCACTAAATCCAGCGCCTTAGGGCACAGAAAGGATTGCTAAGACCTTTTGGCTTTAATCCCCAAAAATAGCTTTTCTGCCTCTTGCAGGGGCAGAGGCAAAGTCTTCACCTAGATTTTAGTACTGAACATAAGAGCTTTTTCTTTTGGAGAGGAATAGTCTATATTTACTGCCTGTTGTTCCAGGCATGAAGCCTTTCCTAACTGGCAGTTTCTCTCCCAAAGCTCGCTATCTTTCCTGGAGTCCCCTAACAGACTAAGGTAACGTCTTTTAGACAAGGTGCTAAAACCAGAAGCTCTCGTTGAAATCTGCAAACCTAAACATTCACCCGCATCTTCATAGAAATTACCTTGCAGCAATGAGGATGCAAATTCCCATTTTCTGTCATTCAGCATCAATATCACCCTGCTGTTTACAAAGTTATTTACCGTAACTCAGGAACCAACTTTGGGTCAAAGTCTGCAATTACCCAAGATACTGGGGCAAAGACAAGACAATTTTAAACAAATCTGAAGGTAAAGAGACTTGCTGGGGTTTTCTCCCCCCCCTCCTCCCTTTTTTTGGCTGGTTGGTTTTGAACAAGCAGAAAGATTACTGGCACAAACAAGTCAGTGAAAGCCAGGAGTCGCTGGCATTAAGCTACTTGCATTTTTGCTTCAGCTATTTTCAAATATCATCTCTGACATTTAAACAAATGGGAATAACACAACGACCCTTAGCAACGCTTGCAGTTTTATGTCCAAATGAAAAGCAGCAAAAGCAGCACGCTTTTAAGAACATGTCTTGGAAAGGAATTTGTCATTGTTTAATTCAAAATATACAGCATTGATATGCATATAATAGATCATTTTTATATATCTACATGCAACATGTAACAGTATAGAGAAAGGGGAATGCTCGCTGCTCTTGGAAACAGTAAGTATTTGCTATTATCAGACATAGGACAGGAGGCCAACTGGATCAATAGACTTAATATAGAAAAATCTTATCTTCATTTCTGACTAGCTAGCCATAATGTCAGCACCTAGATGCCACTGACAGAGTTATCTCCCATCAGCAGCAGCAATAACTCTTTGGTAGTTGGGTGACACCTATGGAAAAGCCAGTAACCCAAACAGAAAAATCTTGTCCTGCTGTCCATTCTGAAGATAAAGGGAACCCAATCCACCCCTCCTGGTCTTTGTGCATTTATCAGGACTAGGAAACTGTGCTTTGCAGCCCATGTGGGTTTCAGTTTCAAACCTCCATTCCCATTGGGATGATGCAAGCTTGCGGGTACAAAACCAGACCCCTGGAGGGGTCAGGTCCAAAAGCGTCCATGGATGTGATACTTAGCCATCACACTGTTGAAAAGAAGAAAGCAAAAAGCTTTCATGTTGTTCTATATATATGTGGTTCTATCTATAGGGCCTGGTGTGCACTGATCCCCGTGGAGACGTTCTCCCTGCCTGCCCTTTGGGCGCTTATCACGGGACCAGAGGGACGCACACAGCATTATCACCAGGCCAGGCTCAGAGCAGCCGAGTGGCATTTTCCTTTCATGCAGCCACTGACACCAACCGCAGGGCAAAGCGCTCAGCAGCACTGCAGCACAGCCCACGACCCTGCCTGGCAGCCTCTAAAAGCAGGAGATAAGTGGGATACGCAAGTCAGCTCTGATGTTGCAGCAGAGACAAAGGTCAGGAGCAATAGCATCTGATCAGCCTCACATTGTGAGGTTAAAAAGGAAGCCCAAGGGGAAAGGGGAGGCTGCGGTGGTCTTAGGTAAGGCGGGATGTCACAGCACCCCAGGGAGAAAACCCTCACCAGATTTGCTTATCAGTTCCCACCAAATTATTCCTTATGGTTTTGCTTGGCTGCAGGAACCTCACAATTTACCCAGCATTTTAGTACCCAAGATATCACTTTGGGGTAGACTCACAGCCATGACTACTGAAGCTTTCGCTTTACAGTAGTATCCAAGGTCTATGCTGGAACCTCAATACCACACAAGCCCAGGAAGTCCAGGCTTGGCCCTTCCTGCTCATAGAGTAAGTGGGAATAGCCATTAGGTGAGGATGTAGCTAGGCAAAGAGAAACCGGCACTTGCAAACGCTCCAAGGTTCTGGTTTAGGCACTCAACACTTACATGATAGGCTTAAAATTGCGACATTAAAAGCAACCCCCAAAGCAGAGGTAAATAAAAAGCTGATTTTTTTAATTATGCATTCCACAGGTTTACATTTAACCTGTTCGTTTGCTCAAGCAGAACTTGATACTTTTCATGATCACAGTGGCAGGAGCTGGGAGTTTATTCGGCAGTTGCTCACATGGGTGGACTGGCAGCCCTGGCCCATGGCACAGAGGAGGGATGTTAGCCTGGAGACACACAGGTGCCAGGTATCCTCCTCCAGGGACTTTGCGGAAGCGTGAATAATTACAGACAGTAAAGGACTTCAGTATTAACCACCCATGCTGTGTATCTGCTAACTTGGAGACCTCCATGCGATCCACATGAAGGGCCAGGCCCTAAATGCAGTTAAGTCAATAAAGATTCCCAGTTCCTTCCTCAGACTGTTGCTCCCTTTTTCTGTGGAAGAGGGCCACATCTTCAAGACACATCTACAGTGCACAGCCACATCCAGAGCATCTCTCTCAATACATCACCTCAAAAGTCACAGACTCTTCCATCACTTGTTCCTGGGAGAAAACTAAACCCTCAGCTCCATGGGACCACCATTTGCCCTGTTGCTAGAGCAGCCCAGATCCTGTTTGTACCATTTATACAAGCAAGCAGACAATATAGTTCAGTTTATTATTACTCAGTGTAACAGTGCAGCCTGAACAAGTCCACAGTTATCTGCAGGGACAGACACCTGCATTAAGCCAGTCCCCAAACAGCTTTAGATAATAGCAGGATCATGCAAGAGCCCCAGATGCGTTTTATACACCTGAAAACCTGACAGTGCAATGGGACAGACACAGAGATAGCAGTTGGAGTAATAACCGGTGACTCGCAGTTGCAATTAATCCACAAGGCAAAGATCCCAGCACAGCCTGCATTAGTTTTCAGGAATGGGTTATCCCTGCTTGACCAGCTGCTTGGGAAGTGTTTATTCAGTGAATATTCATTGCGAGCACGGACATTGACAGCACGCTGGGCAACTGGAAAGATAAAGATGATACTGCTCCAGGTACCGCAGGAGCTAGTTGTGCGAGAAGCATCATATGAACTCAAATGATGTGATGTGAGATTTGTTTCTAGAAAGCACTGGCATTTTAGTTATTTTCCTACCAAGCTCTGAGCAATGCAGTACACAGCAGAGAAAGGTGAGAAGTCTGACTTCACCTGTGAGCATTTCAGGTTCTATTAACCTTCTTATTCCTTTATAGGCATGACAAATCCAACAGCCATCAAATCTTGGAAAGATTACATCAACTGATCCCATTATTCCCTAACAAGTGTCCCTTAAGATGCACATGACTGAGGAAGACCCAGTGATACCAACTGCTGCGTTACAAGTCAGAACCAAACGTTTAAAGCACAAATTCAAGCTCTTTCCACCTCTTTTAGGTTAAAATAATTTCTTGACTAATGTAAAAGTACAAGACCTAAAAGCACAAATAAGCCTGAGAGAGCTTAAACCTGCAGACCTCCAGAGGCTTCTGCCAACCTCAACTGGCTTGTGACTTTGAGAAACATGGATAACCAGGGGAACTGAACAGCAGCAGAGAAAGCTTCCAGCCCTATTGAAAGGGCCGAGTTGGGAAGCGAGGTTCCTTCTCACCAACTTCCCTTAGAGAAAGAACTGCATCAGTCTTCCAGCAATTAAAGAAAATTAATTGGGGAACACTTGGCATACACTGACCCATACTGCAGCCGCCAACCTGCTCTGGCACCACTGAGAGCGCTCTGTTGGGGTACAGCGCCTGCTGCCTGTTTGGAGAGCACTTCTCACCTTTAAGGGACAGAAACAGGGCAAGCACTCAGACACCAATTATGTGAAGGGCTTGGTGCACTTTGCAGCAATAAGCAATCACAAAGACACCACATCTTGCTAAACCACTCGCCTAAGATTTCTCTTCTGGTGGAATCACACCATTACAAACAGGGAGGTGAAGCCATGGCAAGCTGATTTCTGTGTCTCCCCCCCCCCCCCCCCCCCCCTCTAAAAAAGGCCACCCCCAACTCCC
>NDXB01009136.1:157398-384109 GCA_002631895.1 Agapornis roseicollis
CCCCCATCCCCTTTCAAAGAAGAGCCCCACATATTTGCAGACAAGTATGCACATGCCCCCTGGATATTCTCAGCCCCCAAAGATTCCAGCCTGACTTGCTCTGGACCACTTGGTGTGCGATAGCAGCCACGCACATTTGGCAGAGACATTTTTAGAAGCGTCCAAGCTATGAATTCACCCTTCCATTTTGGTAAAGCCAGTTATGCGGAAAGCATTTCCAGAGCAGGACTCCAATAGAGACTCGAGCTCCCTTCGGTTCTTGGAAAGGGGGGGGGGATTAATTAAAAAAATAAAGTCAGTGATATTGCACTCCTTTGTTTTCCCACAGAGCTCCCCTGCAATATTCCTGTATTGGCCCACACTGTAGCTGATAACAACATAAAAGTCAGATCAGTCTTCTCAGCACAGTCACACCTCAGAACGGTTTCCAATTCTTTCCCGCAGATCCAAATTTCACTATGAAGATAAGAGGCAATTTTCCTTGAAAACAAACATGCAACCAGATGCTTAGGAAGTGACCTTCACACTTCAGGGATGTACTGGGGAGATACCGATGGATAGCAACATGGATACCTGGCAGGTGCCCACTCCTTGACGTTTCCACCACAGCCGTATTGGAATGGAGACCAGGATCCACAGCCTGCTAACCACACACACTGGCAACACAGCTAAACATCCAACAATGCTGTTTGGCTCCTGACACACTGGGGTCAACTTCCCATCACCTTCCCCTTTCCATAGGTGCTCAGAAACAGCAAGCCAATCTCAGTGGTTGGACTCCATAAGCAGGAGCTGACACAGACTCTCGCAAACCAGCAAGCTCTAAAACTCTAAATGTGCTGAGGCATCAGAACTGCCCCATCCTCACCCCCAAGTGGCTCCAGCTGCACAGCAAAACACCCATAGTCCTTTAAATGGCCTCAGCCCCCTTTGCTGGAGGACAATTCACCACCACCCAGCTGATGAGCAGGAGTTCATTAACCCACAGCTGCTTGATTGCTCCCAGCTGCTTGTCTCAGACCCTGAACTCCACAGCCATATTTCAGGCCATTTTTAAACTCACAGTAGCTCCTTGCTCCTCATTTTGAAGGAGCATTACTCTTTGAAGGAAAACGATTTTCACTAGAGTGAATCCCACCATCAGCTTGCAGTGACCACATCTAATACCTGTTTGCTTTTGCTTGCACACAAACCCTCCCGCACAGCCCTAAACACTTCTGCAGAGCTCCCTTTCTTCCTCAGAAGCTCCCCAAACACCTTCTGCAGTCATGGAGCCCCTGTTCTCAGGAGGGCTCCAACTCTTAGCCCCAAGTCATGCCCGAACCCAAAAGTGCAGAGGGAGCAGAGGCCATCTTTTTCTCACCATCCCTGATGGATCTGAGGCACTTGTCAGGGCAAAGCTGAAGAACGAAGCACCTAAGAAAACATTACCCCCTTCCAAATAAACAAGCGTGATGCCAGTTTTTACCCTTCACAACACAACCTCAGGCATACAGCAAAAGCAAGACCTTAAAACACACCAACCTGGGTGATTCAAACCCTATCTTCATCATCAGAGCTGCCCACAGAGACCAGTGGGCTGCCTCAAAGGCAGACAATGCAAAGTCCCCCTGCAGACACAGAAGAACTGCACAAGCCTAACTTTCCCTGGGCAAACACTGCAAATATCAGACAATAAAAACCAGGCACGAACACCTCCTCTTCCCATGGTGCTGCTCCCACTCACTTCTGCAAAAAATCAGATCTAGGGAACCTACCTTGAAGCTAGGAACAAGGTCTGCAAGTGAGGAGCAAGCCAGACACCATGCTGCAGCCTGCAAGGACACCATATGAGCACACCAACCCAACCACCCCCAGCTTTAAGCTATATGGGCTGATTGAGGCATCCCACTGTGCTTTGAGAGGAACCCAAGACACCTACCACCTGCTCCAGCACCCACCCATCAGGCCAAGGTGTCTGTTGAGATACCACTTGGGGTGCTTGGCCCCACACATTAGGGATTCACCAAATCAACCCTCCCACCACAAAGAAGAAATAACATTTATCTTCTTGTCTCCACCGATTCTTTCTTTTCATTCTGTGGCTCATCAGGAGCCTGGATGCTTTGTGGCTGCTGATGGAAGGAAATGGGTCAAGTACCGAGTGCTGCAGATCAACCCAGGGATTATTTCAACTCTTCCCCTCCCCCAGATTGTCCAGTTGTCCTTGATCTTTTTTCACGTATTTCCCCTGTCTCTGAGGACTGTAAATTGACAGTTTAGACAGAGCAGGTGTTTGCAAAGGGACTAGATTATTTGTTTAATGAGATCCAGATGCAACACAAAGCAAATGCCGTAAGGAAGGTCCTCAGAAGTTATTTGATTGCCCTCAGTGTTCCAGCAGGTCAAGGTCTGAAAGCTACAATTTCAGTAACAAGAGGAGAACAGAGCAAAGCCGGAGACATTCAGCAACAGACCTTTGATTTTCCCACATTACAATCCCCACCCCAAAATATCATCCCTTTGAAACAAACTTTACTGGAATTCTGAGTGCTGTGAGAATGCTGCTGCTTTTTTAAGGTTGATCTGTTCTGACGGGAGCATGCTGCAGAGATAAACCCAGCGTAACTTCCTGCAGACAGTCCCACTGCATTGCTGCTGAGCGTCCCGGTATCTCAGAGATTAGCAACAACCTATTTTTACATTGCATCCACATGAGGGAGGAAACAGTGAGGCAGCCACTGCCTGACCACCTGCAGGGACCGAGTCTCACAAAGATGAGACTGTTTTCAAGCTGCCTGAAAAAGCTAAAGCTGTGCCGCTGCATCTGACCTGGGAGCAATCTTAGAATCATAGAGTGGTTATGGTTGGAAAGGACCATAAGATCATCTGGTTCCAACCCCCTGCAATGGGGAAAAGAAATCCTGAAAAGGGAGCCTTATTGATGTCTCTGGAGTTGCATAAAACAGCACTGCACTGCGGATATGGAAAACAGGAACTGATATGCAGCAATTCATTGGAAATATATTTATCATCTCAACGACCTTCATATCTTAAATACTGTGTTTAAACCGTATTTCCCAAGACTGGGGGAACAAGTGGACACACTTTTATCACCCTCTGTATGTTTGTACCCATCTGTGCAGAGGGGCACAGGGACAAGCAAGGTTCCAGCAAGGGCAGGAACCTGATGCTAGAGATGATACGTGTGAAATGCAACCGTCCATATCACTGAGCTGAATGAAACCTGCTCCACTGTAGCCCAAACCTGCAGACTACATGATGCTCCCCTTGCTTAGCAGTCTGCTCATCAGACTTCCTCCAAAGCAAGGCTTTTACCACTATTAAGAAAGCACACGTGTTGACTTTGTGCAATGTATGTTTTTTAAGCTGAGTAATTTCTCCCTTATTCAAAAGAAGATCTGCACACTGTCAGTTTATTTAATCTGTATGTAATTCTGTATCCCACGAAAGGCTCTAGGAAGGCTGCACTGAACTACGATGAATAAAGGATCAGAAAAACCCACATCCATTCTGTCTATTACATGACTTCCAGGGCAAGAAAAGGCTCCTGAATCCCATGCAGTGGTGCCCTCTGTGGGATGCACTGACCCTAGTGCAGAGGTTTCCAGACCCTGTATTACTTCCCCAAGAAGAGGCTCAGGTATCGACTCTCCATACAAAGCCTTCGATTTCAAATTCCATTCCAAATTTGAGCTTCTCTTGTTGGTGCACACAGCCACACAATCGTCACTTCAACTGCCCCGGGCTCCTGTCTGGATTACAACACACCACCACATCGGTGTTTAACCAAGGTTGCAGCAGCTGCCAGCAAAAGGGTAAATCACCTTTACTGACAAGACTTAGCAAATTGATATTATTACAGTGACAAACTAATTGACCTCTCTGAACACACTATTGAGAACTACAGGGGTAACCTAGTCTCAATTGTCACAAACTCCTATACTGCAATTTGCTTGATGATGTATTTCTTCGGGCACCTACAGCCCCGCCTTTTAAAACAGTTTATTTCTAACTACTAAATGAAGGCAGTATCTAAGCTTTCTGCGAGGATTTCCTAAACACAATGGCAACTTTACCAGTCAGCTCTGAGAAATACTGCAACAATTTCCAGAGAAGATTTCGACATCAGTTTTAAGAACATTGCAGCACAGGTTTTGGTACTCCAAGGCACTACATGGAGGATGGCAGCTTGGTATTTCTGGTATTAAATCAGTTGCCATTACTAAAGCGTAAGAGAGAGGGAAGGTAATCATTGTAGAAGATTTTACTCAGAAAAGATCAACTGTATTAGCAATAAAAACTTTCCACTGCACAACCTGGCAGTATTTTGCAAATGCAGGGTATTAAGTAGGATTTTAGGAAGGAGAAAAAAGGCTTTGGATTTCAGCAGATGGGCAATGTGATTCTCAAATACAAATTCTCAAATGAATTCATAGTTACAAGTACAGCTCCCAGTTTTGCTTTGTGCAGAGCCCTCCCAAGGCCAGAGGAACAGAAACAGACTGTTTGCCACACTCCCAGGAAACATAATCCATAAGCAATCACTGCTGTTAAGTATTAAGCAGAATATTCAGGCTCTTTCACTCCATTAGACTTTGGTTTTAAACAGAAGTCAGTTTACATGGATACAATAAATAGTTTATTAATGGAATGCATGCAAGTTTCTCTCTTCCATCCTTCCTCTTACTCTCAGCACCTTACACACAGATGTCAAAGTAGCTTCAAGTCCAAGCCAAGGACCAAAGTTAATTTCAAGGCAAAATGAAGAGAGGTTGAAAGTTAAGACTGGCACCTTGACTGCCTAGCTCCTCAAGTGTCCATCTGGCTCCTCAGACTAACAGGCAAATTGGTGTTTCTTCTTTCCACACCTTGATCTGCCTGCTTCTTCCTGATTCGTGTTCATTTAAGCTCTTCTCAGACAGGCCACATGCTCCATGATGACAGTATATAGTCATGCCTGCTCTAACGCTCTTTCAGCTATTGCAATATCCCTTTTTGGTTTAAATTCAAAAGCTCTACTGTTATGTTACCTCTTTGAGATCTTTTGTAACAATTGAGTTTATCTTTGGAATTTTACAAAAAGGGAAAGAGTCTTTTTTTCAAAATATAGAGCACTGTGGCCAGGAATAAGGCAAGGGCAAGGAAGATGAGCAGCTTGTCTGTCAGCTCCCTGCGATTGTACTTGGTTATGAGCTTCCGCCCCAGCTGGATTGTCCCAGACATGGATTTAAATTCTTCATTTGCTTCCAGGATGGTTCGTGAAGAATTGGCTGAAATTGAGGAGAAAAAAAGAAAGTATCAGCTGGTTGCATTTAAAAAATACCTGACAAAGGATACAAGGATGCAGGATTTGGTAATACAGATAGTGCCTGTGAGCTCCGTCTGGGTCAGACTGACTTATGGCAAAGACAAATGCAGACTCTGTTCTTACAGAAGCTTTCACACCTCAGTCGTCCTGATGTGCTAACGAAAAATGCAAAGCAAAACCAGAGTACTGAATGGCTTAAAGGCTCTATGTCCTGTTCCTGGATTTTTCAAGTTTTAGCTTCCTGGATAAAATCCAGTTCACATATTTAATGGGGAAAAAAAATAAATCAGTACTACTTGAGAGCTCACTGGAAACAAGCGAGGTAAGAATGATGCCAGAGACACCAATTTGATAGCAACATCACCATCACTGTCAGCATCCATTGCAGCAGCAGGGACAGGTCAATATTTGAGTATAGTAATTGCACAACTCAAACTGTTCCCCCTTGCCAGAGCAGTAAATCAGCGTGATTCAGATGGGCTTGCTGACAGTGAGAAAGCAGCATCAGCAGTCATGCCTGGTTCACAAAAACAAGCACAGAACTACATCTGTGAGGTTCTTCAAACCATTACATCTTAAAAAAGAGCATTCTGATCCAAGTGAAAATAGAAAACTTGTTTCTCATCATTCATAACAAAGCAGAGCTTCCCCACTTCACAACCACATGTATTCACTGTGTGCTAGCAAAGGACTTGATAAAAAGACAAGGAAGTTCTAACTACTGATTCAGAATTTGCAGCTGGGGTTTGTAAATGACCTTTGGCAGTTTTCCCCCTGATGAACTCCAAGTGCTGTTCAGTCAGAAACAGGGTGAAAAAGTGACTGCCAAACTGTCTCTTTAATGGGAGAAGACACATGCTACTTTTGCAGGAACAACCAGTGCCCAGCTGCCATCCTCAAATGGGGGCAGAAAATAAGGAGGGAAAAAGTTGTGTTATTTATCCTCCTCTTTAAACTGTTCCCTCTCCTGCCCAAAAGCAGAGCTAGTAAGAGGCCCAGGCAACACAGACCCAACATCCAAATGCTTCATGAATCACCAGTTTTGACAGGTCACTTGATTTATGGCCTTGGGAGTCTAAGCCAAAGAACTGGGTGAAATCTTGGTTTCACAGTCCCTGATGCACTGCTGACAGAGCAAGTGACCTTGGGTTCAAGTCACTTGATCTCCTCGTCTCTTAGTTATCCCAGCTGGAGACTGGGTGAAAACAGTCTTTCAGCCATACCAAGTTTCCTCTGTGCATGGACTTGTACCTACGCTTTTATTTTCTCTGCTGTTACCAAATACATGACAGGACAGTAGCACTGAGAAACACCAAACACGCTCTCCGCACTGTGAGCTCACAGTGCTTTTACAATTGCTTCAATGTGAAACTACAACAAAACATCCTCATCCTGCCCCCTTTTCATGATCATGAAACAGAAATCCCAAACAGCTCCACACAATGTACACTATTATGTTGCATTTATGTCCAACTGTTAGAGGAGTTCTGCTGGATGATCCTTTAATTATCATCTTAGTACAGTCTCCTACAGCAAAGCAGGTTTCCACTATACTTCACACCATGTCAGTTTGCCTCTACCCATCCTAACAGGACGGGTGAAAGGCACTTCAATGATCCAAACCATACCCAAACACCCAAATAACATCCATACCGAGGGTTTGCACAGTCTCCTCACTCTGCTGGACTTGCTGCGACATCATCCTGCTAATGCCCATCAGACTCTCTGTGATGTTACTTGCACTCTCTGCCAGACTTTCCTTTGTAGTCTTCCTGAGAAAGGGAAAAAGTAAAGCAGGAAGGGATAACATTATGCCTCCAGGTACTGCAGGAAAAACGCTGCTGCCACAGAGTCTAGAACAGAGCTTGGCACCATACATCTCTGCCAGAGTACAAAGGACACAACTAGTTTTTACTGAGTAATAAATTCAGATTATCTTCACTAAATAATCAAAACAAGTTACAAAATATTAAGGCCACGAGCCGAAACAATGGCTAGTGGCTCAGAACCTCATGGGAGCCCATACTGCACCACTTATTCATCCATGACTGTGCACCTTCATGAGCTGCTATGGAAGCACTGATGCAAACTTTATTATCCTGGGTATCCTATTTGTTGCTTTCAATACAAAAATGATACATAATTATGTCTAGTATTGCATGTGAGATGAGCTTGTATAATGATCCATTACTTGTTTATAATCCTGACTGGAATTAACATAAAGGATAGACAGAATAACTCTGAAGGTTAATTTATCCCTCTTCTGCTTAGACTTGACAATGCCAAGAAAACCTTAAGTTATCACAACCCTTAACAGTTTAAATCTCTATCAAAGGTAAATGTACTCATAAATAAAAGTTATGTTCCAGATACAATTAAGTAACTTAAAACTGTTATGTTACTTCTATTTAAAACCAGCACACACTGTTTAAACATCAGATCATGCAGTGGGATGGTCCAATACCTTTGTCTTAAGGAGTCTCTTCCCTGCAGCAGTTGATCTTTCTCAGAGTTGTCAATGGCAATTTTGCATGCTAGATTTGCCTTTCTCCAAGCTGCCTGATTGCTGAAATCACACAAGCACAATGTTATAACACGATGGTATCACTTTGCAAGTGAAAACAATTTTCAGAAGGCCATTACCACTGTAACCGAGCACCCAGATATGCACATGGACTTTATGTTACACCACAGAGTAACAATATCCCATCATGTCATTTCTGCTCCTAAGTGTATTGTTTATGGAGCAAGGGAAGAAACTATGCCAGCTGGCAGATGACTGACTCTCAAGCCACCTACTTACTTCTCACCTGCTCAACGGGACAGACCACAGTTAGGGAGTCAGGACAAGAGAGAGGAAAGGAAAAGGGAGTCCTGCTCTTTCCATCCCTGATCCTTTCTTGGTCTTGGGCAAAACAGCACCGTGTCAGCAGTTGCATTTGCAAACAGGATCCGAAAGCCGCTGCTGTACAGAAGCCAGATTATCTCTGGTTTCAGGGGCCCAGCTACCCGACCCACCTGAGCATTTGTTTCTTATGGTTTTCCACTTCCCGCAGCAAGGCTTGTTTCTCTGACTCCTTATCCTGCTCCCTTGCCATCTGTTCGAGCTCCTTTGGTGGGAAGCAGAAACACGAAAGCCCGATCAACCCCTGCTGCCACCTGCAACCCGCACAACCCAACCCCGGCCAGCGAGCGCGTTAACAGCGGATCGGTACAATAAACTAACAAGCCGCAGCCGGGACACCAGCCGCCCCAGCGCAGGCCGCACGGTGCAGGCCGGTCACCGCAGCGGCCCGGGCCGGGAACCTCACCTGAATGCGGCCACGGAGGTGGCGGAACTTCTCCTTGACGGCGGCATTGAGCTCCGTGAGGGCGCTGAGCGGCCCCGGGCAGTCCCGGATGTCCTAGAAGACAACGGCCCGGTCAGCGCGGCCTTGCGGCGGGCATCATCCGGCCTGGCCGAGACCTCCCGTACAAGGCGGCGGCGGCCGCCCCGCAGCCCTGGCAGCGGAGATCCGCCGCGGGCGGTACCTGCACGGCGGTACCTGCACGGCCGCCTTGATCTCCAGGTCGAACCTGACGATCTCCTGGTGGCACACCCGCACCGGCACGCAAGCGGCCGCCGCCATCTTGGGAACGGAGGGGGAGGCCACGGCCCTGCCGCCCGGCCCGCGGGCGCCCCCTGCGGGCGCCGCCCCGCACAGGCGTAGCGGGGGCTTGGCTGAGGGCCGCCGGTGGGGCGGCGGTTCCGGTAGTGCTGCGGTGGAGCCGGTTCTGTCGTTACCGGGAAGTGAAACGGGGAATTCAGGCGATTCGTTAGCAGATAGGGGCTAAGGTGGGCCCTTTTGCCCTTATGAGCCAAGGAAGGACCCAAAGCAACACTGCCCCACGGCACTGGGAGAAGCAGTGTTCACAGCGTGGCTGCACAGTTCTGCACCCAACAGAGCGCCCCGGATTCCCGGGTGGATGGGAAGGTCTCTGACCCGCGGTAGCAGGGGGTGGCCGGTGTCCATGCTGGGGGAACAACATGAGGTTCCACTTGTGTCCCGGCGAGGAGGAGCGAGGAGACAACGCAACAGCCCCCTTGTCTTTTCCCTATCTCCCCCCTCCCGGTGCTGTGCTCCCCTCCTGCCCTCAGACCCTGCTCTGTGACACACCAGGTTTGCACAACTCAAGCTGGTGTTGAAGATGGAGACGAACCAAAGGAGCTACTGGGCTGCATCCCGGGCTCTCCCGATGGTCCTACCACGCTGGCCCTGGACAGGCAGGGCTTGGCAGGGGCACCGACCAGGGGGCACACATTCCTCCCTTCCTTCCCTTGCTCCGCTCCGCTCCCCTCTCCTCCCAGGAAAGCTGACACTACCAGGAGGCTGAGGGCTTTTTCCCGACGGCAGCACCCGCTGTCACTGCACACAATGATTCGAGATGGTCTTTCCTCCACAAGTTTTATTTTAAATTACAAAGGATGTTGCATACATTGATGAATCTGTATCTGAACAGAAGTGCTAGGGATCGGGGTGACAGAGTAAACAAAGAGTTTAATTGTGCCTCTTTGAAAAGAAAATAACTGCACGACTATTAACCAACATTAAACATTGCAACTCTTTAACAGATCATGCTTTTAACAAGGTAAATTTATTTGCTAACAGAGACAAGACTTTCAGTAAGTGTTTCTGAGCTCCAGTTGGAAGTTGATTATAGAATACCAAGGACAGCATTACAATCATGACCCCAAGCACAGGCAGAATAGGATGCCATGTTTTGTTTTCAAATGCTTTGATCTTTTTGCCTGTCAAGCACCTACACCTGCACGTGTCATCAGCCTTAAGAGTTCACCCAACCACAAATACTGAGCAACAAATTTTACTTGGACATGATGTTCTGCAAGGCTCCGTGATTCCAATCGGAATGTGTGAATATGCATCACTGTAAGAAAGATTAGTAAAAATTAAGTGCTGCCACTAGGTTTTGCTTCTTAATCAGAGGATTTTGGAAGGGCAGAGCACGCTTTTGCCAATAACAAATCCAATCCAGATTTCCTTACAGTAGCTAGTTAATTTACCCAAATTTGATTTACACCCAACTGCTGAACAGAAGAAGTCTGAACATGACTGATGTGCTCTAAAAAGCTTGGAGGTGGTTTGGTTTTCTTTTTTAATGGAAAAAAAAGAAGAAGAAAGTGTGGCTTAAAATAGCTCTGGCTCCACTTTTAGCTCCACAGCTCATTAGAAAGACAATAAATGCATAGTCAGTATTTGCTCTTGTGGAAGTTCATGAATGTCTAAGAGGCTGAGGATTATAATTCAGTGCGCACACACACCTTCTTATCATGCTAGAAGCATTGGGGGAAAAACATGGCATATTGTGAAATGTAAATTGTAGAAGGATAGAGACATTTTTGTATGCTGCAAAGAAGATACAACCTAAAAGTGCCATCTTTCATTAATGACACTGAAGAATCCCAATTTATATTGGGAGATATTAAAGAGTGGTGTTTTCTCAACATACTAATGCCCTTAATACAGTTACACAAAGAATCAGTCACTGAAGCAGTAACTGTTTGAAATGTGCTTCACACAATCCCTGGGGTAAGCAAAATAAATCTCATCTGTGTGCAAGGCTGTGTCAATAAGCCAAGACCACATCTAGCAGCACACTTAACTAGATGATTCCAACTGAAGCCTCCGACTCAAGAAGAAAAGAAAATCATGATTAGATGCGTTGTTGAAATTCAGGTCTCAAGGCCAAAACCAGATCCTAACATTCACGGTACATAATTGGGTTATGCCTCAACAGAAGTTCAGGAAGACTTGCAAGCACATTTGAGGAACAGAATTGCATCTACTATTTCTGCTGAAGGCAACTTGTATACAACCCTTTGAAATTCTCCTGATAAAGTCTTTTAGAGCCTTAAAAAAATAGCTATGTTTAAATGGTTTATTGAGAAGAAAAGCACATCCAGTCTATTTTGTGAATAAGCTACATGTCTTATTAATGAAGGCAAATATCAGATAAATATTGGAGGGGGGGACGACACTTTCTGCAATAAAATCAAAACTGACACCACCGTATTTCAGAAGTATCTGGCTGCTTCTAGATGAGTCAAAAGACCCTTTACCCATTTTAAGTTGTTTGTCTCTTTTTAAAACCACTTTTTTCCTGGCTCTTTCAGTATGGAAAAAACATCTACCTATAAAGATTAGGAACTCAACACAGCAGAGCCCGACTCTCACATCAGCTTTACAACAGTGCAACTTCATCAAATCACAATGATTTCAACTGGTATGATAAGAAAATCCAGCCCATCCACACATAAACATAGCTTTAGTAGTAAGTCTCTTTTGTCCAAAAAAAAAGTACTCACCAGGTATCAGTATATGTGTTCAATAAACCATAAAAGGAAGTGTTAGCAAAAAGGGTTTCAGGCTAAAAAACACCCTTCACGAGTACCCCCACATTTTGCAAGGCCATTCAAAAACTGGTCTTCCATTGAAATACAAAAGGACTACTATTGAGAAACTGAAATCAGATCTATCCAGACTTTCTTCAGGATGCTTTTATGAGTTCTGATTCAATTTCAGAAGGGTTAGGTTTGAGGAGTTCAGATGGAATGAAAAACATTTAGTCCTAGATGTACAAGTAAGGCACAATATAAAGCCACATTATCATCTGTTATGAAGGAAGTAGGAAAGGACAAGAATCATACATGGTACAGTAGAACAAGCAGTCCATCAATTCAAAGTGTGGCACCTAAGTTCAGACTGACGAGATCTCAACAAGAGCAGTTATGACAGCATGCTTTTAATATGGAAACAAATTCTAGAGAATCCAGTGTATCAGAAAAAGGAAGAGCTTTTGTTTGTATTAAATCAAAAATATATCATTGCTTTTGGATATAGGATTAAAAGTGAATACTCACAATGCCTACACTCAAAAACAAACAGAAAAATCCAGGACTTCATTAAGATCCACATACCATGTATGAACACTGAAAATCTTTAGAAAATAAGGTCTTCTCTAAAGATCATCCAAAAATGCATGCCACAATTGCCAAAAAACAGAACATGTACATTTGTTGGTTTTTATACCCTTATAAGATTTTTGTTTGTGATAAGTATACACTAAATGTATATATTTTAATGACACTAGAGGAAGCAGATTGTTACTGGCATTAAAGTACAACCATTTCTAGACGGTTTAAATGCCACAGAGTCCCCTGGTTAAAATGTAAAGCTGCACAGCTTGCCTATGTCACCTTTATGATAAAGTTAAACCAGCAAAAGGTCTTATCTTTACTCTACATTTTACTGCCAGGTTTTATTTATATCAAGTATCGCTGCAGCATTCTGACCAGCCCAGAGTTAGCAGCAAGTGGCAGGAATCATATAAAACGCAGTTTTCTTTTTTTTTTTCTTTTTTCTCCTTTTTTTTTTGTATTTTTTTTAAACAAAGTGCTTTTCTAAGGTATACATACATATAAATAGTTACAAAATAAAGTGTCAACATTAAAAAGCTCAACTATTTCAAAGCTTTTAACTTAAAATAATACATAGAAAACACGAAATGCAAAGGTATGGAATTCACTAAAGATTCAAAGACTACTTTGAAATGCTAGACCAAAATCATATTCTGGTTTTCAGACAAAAATAAAAAGCTATAAAGTTGTATTTGCCCAGTACTTCTGAGCAGTAAAAAAGGGGCTTTTTTAATACTTTGTCAGTTTAATTTGTCACAGAAGTTTTTACCTGATTGCAAAACTGCTCTCAACGTTTCGAAATGCTGCCTTGCCTACACGGTTTGGATATAGTGTAAGGAGCTCTCATATCAGAGCAGTGCAGCAACACCATTCATGAGAAAGGAACAACAGTATTCAAATCCTGGTACAGACATGGCCTTAACTTCACAAGAGACATTCCTTGTCGGGGTTTTATGGGCCATATGTATCTCCGGAATAACTGCAACATCAGCAATAATTACAATAGGAATACATCTGACCCACTGTGTAAAGCAGCAGCCAACTCTCACCTCACCTTGACAACAACAACAACAACAACAACAACAAAAACACCTGAAACAAAGCCACCCACATTCCACTCAGATTTTGCAAGTCTTAAGTGGATTTACAAAGTTTTACCTAAATTGCCCTGGGTATTTGTTTAGTCTCTTGTAGGAAAGACTTTCTGTACAGCTCAGTAGTGGTATTTTGGCCTCCTCCTCCCTTTTGAGTCTTCCAAAATATTTAGACATAAAGTAAGCTGTGTGCACGCTCACAAGTATGTGGCAGGAGTGCCACCTTCATCGGCCACTCTTACTGCACGATTACAGATCCAGACTTTGTTTTTATAGTACAAGCTTGGATATAAAAATAATCTACTTATAAACAAAAAGTAATCACAGTACAAAACAAACTCAGACAAACTAGAAATGAAGTGGAGAAATTCCCCAAAGGGAGCGGGGAAAAAGCCTTCATGGACTTTTGCATTTTTCTTTTCAGCAGCTACATTTGAAAATATTTGGTATTTCTATTTTCAGTAAACAGTGTTTTGTCATCTTTAAATAGGGAGAGAAAGAACAGGGAGGAAAAGGAAGGGGGTCCATGAAACCAGAGAATGATCTTGCCTTGAGATAAAGGACTTTCTCATCGAAGGCTAAAGCTTTTAATCTGTACGTTAACACTGACTACAAAGCCAAGTCTTATTAGCAGAAGAGCAAATAAGAACTGTGTGTTAATAGTCCTCAATCATAGAAACTACTGAATCAACAAGAATAAGTCACATAGAAGTTTGAAGAAGCTAGTTTCGAAATACCTGTACAAAAATATAAAAGTCTATAAATTTCTTTTTGTTTCGTTTCGTTTGAAGCCTGTGTTGATCCTTGGAAACATCACATGCATAATAATACACCAACTGGAAAAGTGGCAACTAAGGAATTAGATATTTGTAGCTCTTTTTTCTCTTTACATATATACACGTTACAATAAAAATAATCTTATTTTGGTTGTTTGGCGGAAGTATACTACAACGAGCTAAAGAATCTTTTTAAAGTCTCAAAGTTGAAAACTATTTTCCCAATAGCTTACTAAAATCCAAATATATTAAAATCTCCTACAGTAAGTGCAGAGAAAAAAGATTTAAAGACTCCGAGATGGCCACCAACTTATCTACCATGGAAGCGAACTACAAGAACAGCAAAATAATCTCGTTATGTATGAATGCTCCTTCTGTAGATAATTGGACCCAAACAAAAAAATTCACAGTTCTGTAAGATCCCTAACCCTGACCTTTAATTTTTTTCTTGTTTTTCATGTGTTTTTACATTCAGTACAGTATCAGAGAAGCTGTGCAAAACTTTACTTAGACTGGCAGTTCGCCATAGCAGTTGCATTTGTCTTTGGTACAAAAATAAACAATCGCATTAATGTGCAAGTATTTGTTTTCTTCCGGCCAAAGTACCGAAATTGAGTTTTCTAGAGCCATCTTTTATACAATACATAGACTCTGTGGCATATATCTACATTTTCAACATATTCCTATATACATTCAAAAAATTGTAAGAGCTGGAACAAATACATTAAAACCTATAATCTTACCATCTATACATCTTGGTTTTTCCCCTCAGGGTTTTCTTCATACAAAACTTTACCAGCTTATACTGATAGCTCTCCCCCCAGAATACAAGGCACAAAGAATATACTTTTTTTCTCTTGCTTGCACAGACATTTAAATACTCTATTAAGATCAGAAAATTAAAGTCTTCTATGGCACACTAGCTCTACTGCCATGTGTGCTATGTACAAGTTAATGGTTGCAAAGAAAGCTTACTGGTTTGTAAGAACAAATGAAAATCCATCACCAAAAAACAAAACAAAACAAAGGATCAAAAATCTCCCTAAACTGACAGCTTTACCAAAAAAACGCTTCCTCTCGCTTTACTTGGAGCATAAACCTGTCACAATGTCCGGCATATGCTAACATTTTTTACTAGCAACCCCATGGTTTTGCTTCTAAATCAAAAGTGATATATTCTGGTCCTAAAGAACTTAATTTTCAAAAGAATCCTCATCTCTGTATTTAAGCTTAAAGCAGCTTTGAAACTACCTGGTTTGTGGTCCAAAAATGCTATTAAGCATTTTGTATCATGCTTTGATTTGGTTTACTACTTTGTTATTTCAAACCAATGGAACCTAATTGTGTGTACGTAATGCTAAACTGACATGCAGACCAGAATGCAATTTACAATGAAGTACTTGACAACACAGGTAGAATCTGACCGATGAGAACGGCTGAAGTTGTGTCCTTAAACTTTTGACATTGGTATTCGTAGCCCTACAAGGCCACCGGTGGGGTCTCCTTCTGCAGTCTTCTCTAAGACTTGATTCACAAATTCTGATGTCTGTCCTGCTACAGGTAATCCTAAGAAAGGGTGAGAAAATGTGCTGTAAGGTTGCTACTCACGGCACGTACTCATGAATTCCTATATGTAATACAAAGCCAATGAACACTTTGGTTAGTAACCGACCAAAAGGCATAAATAACTGAAATCAGGAAGCTGCTTTTTCTTCTCTATTCCAGAAATTGCAATCTAAAGTATCACAGATCATATGTCTCTTCACATACATGCAAATACATTAAGTTTACAGCTTACCAAGAGTGTCTTTAATAAGTATGTTCAATTTCTGTTCCATGTTGACTCCTCTATCATCTTTAGGTACCTGCACCCGATTAACTATTTCTTGTTTAATGGAGTTGATCACAAACAGTAAATTATCTGCAAAGAAGAAAATCTGGATTAGATTTACAGCACATCGCTCCTGGAGCAAAAGAGGTCCACAGCTGTCCACACACTGCTATCTGAAAGTGCCAAAGGTGTCACATCACACTTACTGTAAAACTAAGATGCAATAATTTACATCACTAAGCATATTTTCATAAAGATTTATATGATTCCATGATATTACACATATACATTTAAATAATTTACATCTGTAAAGTAGCTCAACACTGCAGGTAACCCAATCTACATACACTTTATGGAGTGAGTGGTTTTGTACCAACAAAACTGTTTGGTTTGTACCAACCCTGTTTTCTCTATAAACTGCCAGGTATGACCGAAGTTACATGATGGGAAAACACAGACTTGTCCGAACAGAAGAAAAATTAAGATGTGAAGAGTTGTATTTACCATATTCCGTGTTGAGACCCCAGAGTTTTACTTTATTGGCTTCATACTGGGCTTTCTTTTTTAGTCTACAAGCCCTATAGTAAGAAGAGGGGAAGAATTAGAACACTAACAAAAACTCCAGAATACTAAGAGCATCTGTTTGCCAAACGAACTTATCAACCAACACTCCTAGCGCTGTGATGTACAAAATCATCTCTCTACTAACTCAGCTTCACTGAAAGCACTCTTCTACCTGTATTTGCTTATACTTCACACTAGTGGATTTTATCACTGTATCAATCATTTGCCCTGCAGCTAAGCAAGCCAGCCTCCAGTGGAAACACATCATTATTTAGGAAACAGGCAAATTACAACTCCAAAGTGCCAGTCTCCTTGCTTTTTGGTAACTTGGTAATTATCCCATTGCAGGAACTGCCACGATGAAGCAGGATCTCTTGAGCCAAAAATTAGTTAGATCTTAACTGTACAGTTGCAGTAATCAAAATTTACTCATCCGTGTAGCATTATTTAATGCATACCTGGAAGCCAGCTTGTTCTTTTCTTTTCTTGATCTTGGTCTGGCAGTTAAGGGCAGTTCACTGACTGGCGTCAGGTCACTGATCACCTTATTCAGTTTCCTCAGTTCATTACCAATCTGTAGAAGTTTTCTGGGGTTGGGAGTCAGGTCTTCTACATCAGTCCTCCGTGACTTCTTTGCTGCATATTTCCCTGTTTTAAATATGCAGGAAACTGAGTTGGGAAGTGATACGATATATACACACGCTTGTGGAGAAACATTCTTAAATATGTAGTTTTTGGGGGGCAGCTGAAGTTCCTTTGTTCATTGCAAGAGAATGGGCTGGAATCATGTGATCCCCATGGCCTTTCACAAAAGAAAGAACATTTCCAGACAAACTGCATTGTACAATTCATATTGTATTCAGATCAGATAAGAGAAAATACTGCTGGCCAAGCTACTGGATGTCACAGACAGTATTCACACACAACTGCTGAAGAACAGATGTCACAAGTTCAAATGCAGTTGTTTTGCCCCAGCTGTAACTTGCTAACTTACATGGTCAGCCAATATATCCTCTTGCACACTCAAGTTGATGAAATGCCTCAATAATCTTAGTGCTAAAGTTCTGTACTAAGAAATAGTGTTGAGGCCTGGTATTGAAATGATCTTCAGTGATACAGAGCTTAAATTATCCACACAAAGGTTAGTTAATCCCTTCTGTGTGTACCTGAAGCTATTTAAGGCCTGGTTTTCCTATGGAAATACAAGTATTCAAGACCAAATCTTTATTTCTTAAGATTCTCTGCCACTCCTGTGTGTCTTTTTCTAGCAATTGATCCTAAAAATCTCTTGCATATGCACCTTACTTAAAGGTCACTTGTTCCTCCAAGTATTTAGTGGGACTGCGTTCTCAAGGCATGTCAGGTTATTTGTTGTTCAATAACAGGTATAGATATAAGCCTTCAGAAGGAGTAGTAATATGACTTTAGGTACTGATATTTCACTGCAAAATAAATAAGAATATAAAAACTATGGAGACTTTAAATAGACTTTTGAATAGATCTACAAGTAACAGCAACAAAAAAATCCTTTGCTTGAACAGAAGGTAAATTGCCATGTTAAAGACAGCAATTTACAACTGTAAGGGAATGTTAACATTACAACCAGAGAAGCTGCTTTCATTTTCTCCTTCAAAGCCAAAATCAAATGGAGCAGCCTACCAAAGAGGTCCTGTGACAAAAAAGCAAACATTACTCCTAAGAGTAGTTTGTTCTGGGTGATATTAGTCATGTCTGTGGTCAGCAAATTGCTAATCAAAAAGTTACGGGAATAAAACACAGTTATGAGACCAATTGGTTCAAGTTTCTAAGGGGGTGTTTTAAAGAAATAGTTTATTCACGGAAGAGTAACTGCTTCACTGTGCTGCATTCACCTAGGTGGGAGAAACAAGGAGGGAGGAGCAAAAAGAGACAGTCATGCCTTATTGCTTGTCCTTTGGGTCATAGTGCGGTTAACATGAATTTTGCATTTCAGATCACTTCCAGCTTACTTCTAATGCAAGCAAGACTTAAACTAACAGCTATGAGGAACAAATCCCAGTGAAGCAACCCATACAATATGTTTACAGTATTGCACTGAGAAAATTTCCAACTTTTGGGGTTTACACTGAAAACCCTTGGAAGTTACAATTTTCAATTCATTGACCTTCCTGTGAAGAAACCACACTGAAAGTTACCACTGTCTGTTCACTGTGCCTTCCCTGGACACTGTGCAGAGCTCTGCTAATTGAGCAACAGACTTCCAGTGTTTTAATGATTTATTTTCATGGCCAAAATACAACTTCTCAGCAATTGCAAGTAAGGGAATTGGGCTACGGAAGGTGTCAGAATGACAGACATTCACTTGTAACTAGGACTCTATTCTTACCATGATGGAGACCATTCTTCTGATACATGTTACTTGGTAATGTATCCCGATTCCACTCGGATGGCCTCAGCATTCTTTCTTGCTGCGATGGTGTTAATTGCTCACTGTACTCCCAGAAGTATCTTCGCTTGCCTCTTTTCCGGGAGGATATTGCAGTCATTTCTTTTAAATCCTCCACAGAATCATTTTCATACCCTAAAAGGATGCATTGCATTGTTTATATGAAGTTGACAAAACTGTTTCTAGCCCTTTAACTGTGGACTGAGTATTCAAGTTAAAAGCAAAACCACATACAAGGCCTGTTTTACATTATCTAATAGACTTGTTTTTTATCATCAACTACTATCGGGTATTTGCCTTAAATCCAGAGACAGACATTGAGCCAGTGATGTTGCTTCATTAGTTGAAAAGAGACAAATTATTTATGCATTGAAAGCCCCTTTATATTCTCTGACTCCTTAAGCTCTATTGCTGTTCTCCCCCACAATCCCACCACTGCAGAGTACAGACAACAGTTGTTGGAGAGTGTTCTTCCATTTTAATTAATCTCTAATCAAAAAGTATGGAACAGAAGCAGATAATAAAGATGAATTCGCAAAAGACTAATAAAGAAAGCAAAATTATTCAAACATAGTATATTCTGAGTTGGAAGGGACCCATTAGGCTTATCGAGTCCAACTCCTGCTCTTCCTTGAGTTTGGATACTTTTGGGAAATAAATCAGATCACCCATCTCTGTTAGACTGGAGAAAGGGGGCTGTGTTATCAGGACAATGACCTAAAGCCCTGAAGAAAAGACCATCTAAATTGAAGGTACCTGGACACAAGCTGTTCAATCTCTTCCTCACCTCTTTAAGTGGGATGAAATGATCCACAGTAAAGCTACACGAAACTTTAGAGGTATAGTATGACGCATGTGCTATGATGCACTGGTCATGAAGCACATGGACACTATTATGCCACTACCACCATTGCATAAATATTACACTATAATTATGTAAAGACAAACCACAGCTTTTAAAATCCAATGTGAGTTTCAGAAAATAAAGACAATGTATATTAAGGTTAAGAAACCTCAAACCATTGCATCACTTTGTGCGCTAAAATCCTATATAATAGTTTACGTTAAAAAACATCACATACACTGGTGAAGCTTAAAGAAAAGGTTAGAGAAAAGCCAACCACTGAAGGGACTGTAAGCGTAACAAGCCTTGACCCCTGCCTTCATCCTTTAACAGTAGCACAAAGAAGACTTTCTTCTTTTAAAAACAGACCATTCAATTAGAACGTTTGTGCTTGAAAAAACAGTTGAAAGAGAAAAACCAACCTTCCTTGCCTTGGTCTGACTCTCACCTCTCACCTCGTAACCAAAGGTATGATTAAAAGCTGGGTGCCCAGAGGGGTGAAACCAGCTCTAAAGTTCTGTTTCTAATAATTTCATCAAGCCCCTCACTTTGATTCTCTAGTTCAGTAAAAAGGCAGTATTTTAAAGCAAATCAAACAATGAAACAGGGTTTCTGAAACACTTTTTCTTGTATAGCCAAAATGATTATGACAATTTACATTCAATGTAGTCTCAAATACCATAAGTATTTCTACTGTATTTCCATTTTACTCAAATGCTGTTTGACATAAGTATCAAAAAACTCTTAAAACCCCCACTTACTTTCCACGTGAAAAAACATGTCAAGCTATGTAACTCATTTATATAGATGTGTATAAATTTAGCCCATCTTCATAACACAGAATTAAGCCAACCGATGAAAACAAATCTCTTGGAGAGCTGATGTGTACAAATGTACAAGGTTAAAATCAAGACTTCCTGTTTGCTTATTTAAACTATAATTAAGTTAGCAAGTTAAATTACGTTGCCTTAATGCGTCCTGCCTTGCAACTCTAACATTGACCTGCTATAATTTTAAAGTTACATAGAATAATCTAGTTCTTGTATGTACCTTTCAAGCCCTTCATTATTCCCTCCTAGAAGTCTTTGTTCACATCCCTTACTATGGTTTTAGGTTTAAATTCATAAGGGTTAAATTAAGTAAAACAGAGAACAGGACAGACATGACTTCTGCATCTTACCACATGAAAAGCAAAAATAGCCCCAACAAAACTAAACCAGAAAAACCTTTCTCTTTAGCACTTAGTCATACCGACTTCTGTCAAACTACTTATGAGTCTTCTTCCTCCAGCTGATGGTCCAGGTGCTCAAAATAGATGCAACGCAGCTTCTTTAAACCAGCTCCGTGTCTCTACACACACTTTTCCCTTTTGGCTATTTCTTCTCCAGTACTACTGAAAACTGAATCAGTTGCTGCATCTCCTACCTCTGCAATCTTTTGATTTCTTGAGTGAAGAAGCAGTCATTTACAAATAGTTCTATTAAATGAGGTAGGGAAAATATACCAGTAATGGAAGGAAAAGTTTAACTGTTAGAAAAGGCCGAGGCTGATAATTCACATAATAAATTACCTTTGCAGGTGACCAAAATTGCTACAGTTGTATCATCATGATAATAAGAAAGTCTATTGCCCAAACTTGCCTGACAACTAGTCATGTTGTGGCTATTTCTCCAAGTTCCTGAAGTTCGCTGTCTCCTCAGACAGCACTACTTTAAGAATGCATTTCATGCACTCCAAAACCATAACTGAAGAAGAATAAACAAAAGCCAGCTGTGCATAAAATACATCAGAGAGGCAGCAGTAACGACGAGGTTTTTGTCCTTTCAATGAATTATGTCTAAATTCATCAACTGATTTTGGTTTCAGCACTATGGAAGGTTAAATCTTCCTGTGCCATGCCTATTTTAGAAACTATCAGTATTTACCTTTGCTCTAAAGGTAAAAAACCAACACAAAGTACAAGAGTGACATAATTAAAACAGCTGAAGACATTACCTTCTAATAGAATCAAAACATACAGTGAAACTTTTAGTTATCACCTTACTCTAGGTGAATAGCGTCATTTCAAGTCCTAGCAAGCTGGTATAAGCCAAGTTCCTCTGTTACTGCATGATGTAGATGTAGTTAAAAAAAGAGAGCTTGGCAGTAAAATCTGAACAAGTGATAAACAGTTAATGTAATTCCACCAACTGAAATCCAGCCTTTTAATATGACATCTCTTTCTCAAGGTTACCAGGCTTCCTGTGCAACGTGCCTCCGTGGGCTGCAAAGCACTGTGCAGCACAGCAGTCATTACAGAGCTCTAATACCTACTCAAAGCCCCAAGAAGTAGAGGGAGTTGAACTCAGAAGAAGGGAGGAAGAGGTTTTAAAATGCTAACAAAAATGTGTAATATACATGTAAAAATAACATAAAGGGTATAATGCTTAATAAGTTTAATACCAACTCAGGAAATCTACTTAGAAAATAATTTAATCTGAGAGTTCATTATGACAAACAGTGACAAGCTTTAGGGAAGCTGCTGTTTTTAAAAAGGCAAAATTTCAGCTGCTTTCCCCCCTGAAGTTACATATGCCAAATGTCTGAATACCTTAATTCTTATGCTCCAAAACAAAGCATTTATAACACTTTCTACAATGAAACTAATACTTGGTTACAGTCCTGTCCCTTTCCCTTTATATTTTCTTTTCACACAACATTACCGCTTTGTTACCTTCTAGGTGAAGGTTAGTTCTTATTTCTGTTGTTAAGGCTCCATTTCTACATGCAGAAGAGAGGATTTCAGTATCCTTTGAAGACCCACTAAGTGTTACTGCTGAAAACCACCAAGAAACAGTTCAATTAATTTCAGTAGTAGGTATGCTCTGGATTCTGTGGAAAACTATACCTACAGCAGGACTTAAGAAATGATGAAATTATTTCACTCAGGCTATGGTTTCATACTAGCTATCAACAGCCACAAGTCTAGGTAAGTTCAAAGCAGCAAGCACTAGAAAGCTCCACACATCCCATCATTAAGCCACACATAAAAAAAAAGAAGATAAAACCTGCAGGGAGTTGCCCTACAACCTTAGGCTACAACCCAGGTTTCCCGTATTCCCTGCTATTATTTTTGCGCATGACCACAGCTTACACAGTTTTCCTTGAAACATGGCAATGTGGAGACCTTGTCTAGTTGTTGTTAACTGTGTTTTGCAAACACTCAGAAAATCTGGGATGGAAGTTCCTAATTTAAGGTCAGTGTTGCTCATCTGTAACAATAAAGCATTCAAAGCCTTCTTTCCCACTTGGCAGACAAATCCATTAACCTTTGTGTTAACAAAATGTGACACTGCTGGTACCTGGTTCTGAGAAAGTATCGCTGATGTCATCATCTTTATCATCCTCATAATCTTCTTCCTCATCATCATTTTCAGAGAGCTCATGCTCACTGCCGAATCCTTCATCATGGTCCTCATCTTCAATATCATCCTCATCATCCTCATCTTCCTCAGGGTCTACTTTGGCTGACTGTTCACCCAAACTGTCTGTTACAAAAAGAGAATAGTTGTGCTCTTCTTTCTTCTGTGAAGAATCTGATACCGATGTGCTGGCAGAAAGACTGCTCTCCCCAACAATGAGCCCTGGGGTTTCCTGGGGTGGACTGAGGAGCAGTTCTTGAGTCTCTTTAAAAGGCAAAATAGGAGTTGTATTGTGACTGTGCGGGGACTCCATTCCTTTTCTTTCTTGTCTCTTTGCTACAGCACCACAATAGCAGGTGTTTTCCTTTGCTGCATCAGTATGTGTCTGGCTCAGCACTGGTCTGCTCTGTGGTAAAGGATTGATCTTTACTTTTGCCTTTTTGACATAGTCTTTACATTCAACGTGAATGTTCACCTTTTCATTATTGTACACATTGGCCTTCACCATGATCTGTGTACTGGAAGCAGGCTGAGTTGCAGGTTTGCTTGCCTTCTGAACAAAGTCCGACAAAGGTGCCTCAGCCTGAACGTTCTTGGAGGAACAGACTGGGGCTGCTGCTCTTGTTGCAATCTTTTTGCCAGGTAACAAAGGATTTAAAGGGTTTTGTTTTACGCTAAAGAGCAAATCAGGGTAATAAAGTGAATCAGAAACAGGTTGGGAATCTTCACTGTTGAGCTGAGCCAGTGTTGGTGTTTTGCTTATCACCTCTTCATCTTGGTATGGGCTTGAAAAGTCATCAAGGCCCAGGTAATCCACCTCTTTTGTTCCCCAGATGTCACAGCTGGTTAATTTAGTGTACTTTGTTAAGTCTTCACAGTAGGTGTCCCACTGCTCCCATTTTGAAGTGAGAGCAGCTTCTTTGTCCAGGATGTCTGTAAAAGACTCCAAGTTCTCAAGGTCTTTGCAGTCCTCCATTGAAAGTAAGTTGTCTCTGGAGCTTTGCTGATAGTCCATTTCTCTGTCCTGTGCATAATATGACAAGTTAAACATTATTACAGGAAAAAAAAGCATCAATCATCTCTGTCCTCTACTTAATCTAGTACGGTGAGCTGAATTCCAGTGAAGTGTAAGGCAGTGCTAACATATGAAGATACCTCAACTTCGCTTTTAAAAAGCTACCAGAAGTTTCTTCTGAGGGTCAGAGTGAAGTCTAGCTTCAATACTTCAGCAGCAGATCCTTCTGAAGAGCTTGCTAAAGATACAAGTCAAATGCTGCTGGCTTCTTTTCCTGCTATTCAAATCCCTCTAGCCATCAGGAACTAGACTAGTACCAATATCCATGAAAGGCATCACAGGCAAGCTGCTCTAGTCTCTATTAACCTAGGTCAATCTGCTGTGTGCTTAACAAAATACGCTGAAGTTTACCAGTCCCTGGAAAAGCTCATTCTAACACGGTCAGTTAACAACCATGAGCTACCGATAGAGGGAAGAAACACAATAAAAAGGTTGCTAGTATAAGTATCTCATGAGTAGTTTTTTATTCTCCTTCCCCTGCATTCACAGCTTGGGTGAAGCAGCACATAACTGCTCTTGCAGAAAATATTGTAAGGAAGAGTCTCAAGCACCATGACTAAGGTCAACACAGCTCTATTTGAGACTCATAAAGCCTCTCCTGATGGCCAGCTTTAACAAGCACTTATTAAGGAAGCATGGCATTAGTTGCACAAGCAGTTAGGCTCTCCCCTCATCAGCAGCTAGCAGTAATGAATATCTTCTAGCATTCTTGAATAAATACCCCTTTACTACACAAACTCAAGGTATTAATCAAGGAGAGGAAGTTATATAGACACACAGAAAGATGACCTACCAGTTCATACATGAAGTCTGGATCTGAACTGCTTGCCAAGAGATCTGTGCTCATCAGAGTCTGCTCTGAAAACACATGGCTCCGAAAGGCATCCCCAAAAGGAGGGTCCATTCCACTCACACTGGGCTACAACAGAATTGATACTGACATTTGAAGCATGATACAAAAGGGCATAATATTTTCTTTAACAAAACACAGACAGCATTGCCATTTCATCCAAGACTCTGACTTTGTGCTATAATTGCAACTGGAAGGTTTTTACCTTCCAGATAAGCATGTCATTTCTCCGAGTGAGAGAATGCTTTAGGAGCAGCTAACAACACGCAGCATTTTAATCAAAGGACACATTTGTATTCATCATATAGCTGCAAGAGCATTGCTCATTCATTCTTTTTTGTGGGTTTGAAATTCTCATGCATTTGCCAAGTTTAGGGATCTGTTAGCATTCGTAGAAGAGGAGAGTGAGTACTGGCAAGATGTGTGAGTGTCAATAGGCTCTACAAGCTTGCAGGGCCTTCACCCTAGTACAAACTATTTTGTACTAAACCAGTGTTGACTGTAGAACCATTGGAACTCATAACATTTCCACCTGAGGTTGTAAAAAAAGTAAGATTTATTTCAACTCAATCAAGAGCGTTATACCTCTTGAGAGCAAAGTGGAACTTTGCAAACAAACATTATAGAGGATGACTGGGCATGCAGGGAATGGGCAGCAAGGCTTTCTGCTACACTGAATTCCAGACCTCTTCCTCTTCTAGACACACTCATCCTGAGGGCTGGGAAGGGAGAAACACTGCTCTGCTGAAAGTCATTGGGTGTGCTGATGTGTGAATCACTGCAGTAATAAAAGGCTGCTCTCCAGGCATCCACCCTCATCAAGGCAACAACTTTGCTCAATCTTGCTGTGTGAACAAATACAGCACCAAGAGCACAGCTTCAAAGCATAGACACTACTGGGACCCTAAAAAGTACACACCATTTAACCTCTTCTAAATTCTGCCTTCTAAAGCCAATCAAATTTGCTCTTAACCCCCCCCCCTTCTTTTTTTTTTGTCCTGTAAACAAGGAAGCAAGTAAAACCATTAACTGACTTACCTGAGGCATTTCCAAGCCCAGATTCCCCAAATCCAATTCCAAACTTCTTGGTTTATTCACTTGTAGATTCCTTTCCAGCTTTACTTCAGTCTCAGTGAGTTTACACAATCCATGCAATGAAATTTTTCCTTAGGGTAACTTCAGTTCACCCTGATGGAGCTCTTTTATTTGTAGACTTCTGTGTAGAATAAACACAGCAAACCCCCAAGGAGGTAAGTAAGCCTTCACCAAAAAGGCACTGCTTAAAAACCAGCCAAAGTGAAGTAAAGACAAGAATTTCCCCTGAAAAGTGGTTATTCCTCATGCTGGAATGTGTAGCAATTTTCTTCTCTTGCCACCCTTTATCGAATGAAAAGCCACAGATGCTACAGAACAGAGTTCCTGCAAAACCCTTTTTGGCTGAGTTACATTTTGTTGCCTTTATTCCTCGGCGCAGAGACCAGGGGCTCTATAGACACATGAAAAGAAAAGCCTGCCTAATTGGAAATAATGACTAGCACACTGCTGGGTGTTCAGGAGAGAAACAATCTTTATGACTAATAGAACAGAGCCAATAAACGCTAAAAGTGTCGCAGGCAAACGTCTCACAATTTGAGACTAAAGAGCAGGCACTAATACTGTTTCGGCGGTTATCTCCTCCCTTCTTAAGAGATGAATCCTTCCAGCATCAGATAAGATTCTATCAATCACTCACACAGCAACATCTAGTGGCAGAGGATTACAGCAAGAGCGCTCCCCGGCCAGCAGCAGAGGAAGGGGAGAGACAAACCTCCCCGACAGAACGAAGTGAAAACTGTGCCAAATTCAGAGTTGCCCAATAATGATCTATTCGTAATTCTTCTCGATTGATTTCAAGTAAGGTGCATGTTGAAACTGGTCCAATTTGCCTCGCAGTACTTTTACCAGTTTAGTAGTTTCCACAGACCGGCTGCTACTTCAGATGAACAGCTGAAGACTCTTGCAAGTTTTGTATCTTGCGTTTTTAGCAACATTAAGGAAAACCTGAACTGTAGAAAAGCAAGCGCCTTAGCACAAACATCAGTAACTGTATCTACACTAAAGTATAACAGAAGACTCATGAGTAATAGGAAGTAAAAAAGAACAATGTTATACCAAACACAGTAATAAAAAAACCATCCATGGTATCAAACCTCAGTATCTAATGTAACTACATTGTCTTCAAGCCTGCTGCTTGCTTACTCTCTTGCCTGCCTGCATGAACCTTACCCTTATATAGTCTCTTTAACATAAAAGCAGCATTAGAGGAGCATAATCTAACCCCTGAACCATCACACTTGTACAGGTCTTCAGCATTATCAGTTGTGCTGGTTTTGTCTGGGGTAGAGTTAATTTTCTTCATAGTAGCTAGTGAAGGGCTATGGTTTGGATTTGTGCTGGAAACAGTGCTGATAACACAAGGATCTTCTAGTTACTGCTGAGCAGCACTTATACAGAGCCAAGGCCTCTTCTGATCCTACACCTCCAGCGAGCAGGCTGTGGGGTGTGCAATAACTGAAGGGACCCCCAGCTGATCCAATGGATATTCTATTACACATGGCATCATGCTCAACATAAAAATCTGGAGGAAGAAAAAGGAAGGGGGAATGTTGGGAGTGACGGCGTTTTGTCTTTGCACGTCACTATTACATGTGATTGAGCCCTCCTTTCCTCGAGGTGATTGAACACCTGCCTTGGATAGGAAATGGTGAATGAATTCCTTGGTTTGCTTTGCTTGTGTGTGTGGCTTTTGCTTTACCTATTAAAGTGTCTTTATCTCAACCCACAAGTTTTCTGACTTTTGCCCTGCCGATGCTCTTCCCCGCCTGTTTGTGGGGGAAGTGAGTAAGTGCCTGAGGTGCTGCACTGGGGCTGGTTGGGGTTAAACTGCAACATCAGTTAAAATGGATTTCCTTCTCTGAGCAGAACTCTTCACTCAGCATTGCTCCTAAGTCAGACTTTGTGCAGTCTGCTCAGGCCACTTACTCTCTTGCTTTGGAAAAACAAATAGTAAAGTAAAAGTGTTCTCCTACAGCAAAGCTACGCTCAGAACCCTCCTCCCACCAGCACATGACAGCATCCCCGTGATTATTCCTGCTTTCAGATAGTATCTCAGCTATTTTGTTAAATATAGGCTGAATAGCAACGCCTCAGCATATACACCATCAGACTGTGGTAAAAACAGACATTATGCAAAAAAGACTTATCAAAGCAAAATATAAAGAACCACACTTACAAGTGCAGTTATACGCAAGATGTCAGTAAAACCATGCTACCACTGCCAAAGCAAGCCGCTCCTTGTAGGGCCCTGTGTCGAGTAAGTGCCAGTTCCTTCTGAGAACACTCTCCTTCCACTCTAAGACTTTCAGAGAGTGCTATTCACTTATCTTGAACTGACATTTAAAGTTACGCTTCTGTCCGAGCGCAACGTGCTTCAACAAATCGCATCCCCTTTCACCCAGCAAAAGCCACAACACGGCAGAACTAACCCTTCTTCTGCTGTTAAATGCGGCATGAATGACTTACTTTTCAACGTGGCCTGATCTAGGCTATCTGTGTTCTTTGACACAAATAAATGATGTCCCCAAATGCAAAGAAAGAGGCAAGAAAGAGATAATCTTTAATATCAATCTACACCCTCATAGTACCTTACTCCCTTTCCATATACGGTGACAGAGATTGATGCCTCTTTCAACAGAATATCAGATTAATACTTCGACGTCAACACCAGAACACCACCATCACCATCTGCGACCGGAGACTGTGCAAGTTCTGCCACTGCATGATATAAAAGGACAAGAAGGGAGATGTTTGCTTCTCCTTTACCAATTATCCTTTACTATGTTTTTGCTAAACATGAACCTGAAGCCACTCCACTGTGTTTCATACACAACTAGGAAAGGTGTGGTGGTGAAACTTACTGTACTGACACTGATTTCACCAACAACCAACTGATACTTCCAAGTGTCAGGATGAGGGAGCTTTTGGATCGTTTACAAACCCTCACAAAACAGACATTAAATGTTCAAACACTTCTAATGTCTTAAAGACTGGAGTGAGTGATCTTTTAGCTATAAACTTACAGCACTATCTAAGAATGACAGTGTATGCCTCCCAGGTCAAAACAGGGTTTCAGCCAATCTAATTGTTCCCATAATTCTCTTCAGATTTCATTCTTGACATTTTGTAATATTAATATTTAAATGTGTTTTGAATCCCATTAGGATCTATTCAAGCATTTTACAGCAGAAGATCTTTCTTGGTAGCTCTACCGACGGAGGAAACTCATTGAGTCCATAAAAAGAAAGACTCGGGAAGCTGCACAATCTAGGCATGCTTCATGCTCCCTGCAAAGCAGACCTATTTCCAACTGCTTTCTTAATTCCCCAGGATCATCAAGTTCTTCATTAAAAGCCTCCCAGTGTTCACACTTAGCTGCCAGTATTTTTTCATGCAATGGTAAATAAAGATGTATGGTAGGAATCAATGACATATGGAAGCACAGATGTAAAATCTGAACTTGCTGTGAAGGAAAATAACTTTGTATACTGCAGTTCAAGTGCCATTTCTACACAATTTATCATTATTGGCACTCTCAGCTCAAGACTAAGTTAGAATAGAATAAGTACAGTTGCTATCTCTAATGAATACAGATTTGAAGGAACTGAAAGATCTGTGGCAGACCTCAAGAATAGCAGAATGAGAATTACTGAAGATAAATACAGCAGAAATTTCTACTTCAGGCCAATTTTCATTGATGCCTTACATCAGCCCTTCCCAAATGAGGAGATACAGAGGTGAAATCCTGTAGTTACTTCACAAGAACAGAAGCTGGAACACGCAGCCGCAGGCACTGGGCAGGCTGCCACCCGCCTTTTGGCAGCAGCCTGCGGTGAAATCAGATTAAGGTGATTAAGGAGCCAGTCCCTGGGTTTGGTTCTGTGTTTGCAGATTCTTGAGCGCCAGCAGTGCAGAGCTGTGCTCCCAGGAGAAGGTTTGCTCCTTCCCTGGGCGTGAGGAAGACAAGACATCTCAGCAACTGCTGTGCTTCTAACATTTAAGTATCTGGGGTACTGATGGAGGCGTGCATATGCACACTGGTTAAAATCCTCCTCGGTAAGTAACCAAAACATGTCCTATAGAGTTAATAATTCATTAATCCAATGGCAAATCCTAATTTTTAAAAAAAAAAAAAAACAAACCACAACAACTCTGCATTTATGTTTACTTTTTGAAAAATGCACATTTAGAATAGTTTAATAGTGCTCCCAAGACAGCCAAGAGACTGAACTTCAAGCAATCGAATGGCATCACTGATGCAGCAGTATGTTTAGACTGGCAGAGAGGAGTACCTAAACCCAAACCATGCAGCATTAAGGAGACACACAGCAGTTCCTGTGCCACCACCCCAGACCAGTGAAACCTGCTTGTGCCACAATGCATTAGAAGCCCCCACAAGAGAAATCCAATCTTGCAGCTTGACAATCCTGAAAGTCTTCCTCAGTCACCTGCATGAATCACTTGTACTGTAGTTATAACTAAAGTTGCTATTTTGGTCTCAATTCAGATGTGCATTCTGTTCGATTTGAAAGGCACACAGAGCGTGGCTATGCCGTTTTGCTGATTGTACAGTGCTTATTATCACAGCAGCTAAATGCCTGTTCTAAATACACTACAGGAACAATTACACTCTTCATGATGGTGACTGCATTATGCAGTACAGTTTGTCCAAGTTACATTTTTGATGCAGATAAATAACCTGCAAGTCACGAGAGCCTGTCAATGCTAAACCTACAAGCTCAGGGTAAAACATTAAATACGCCGAACTTTGAAATTCAGGGAACGCACTATTCCAGGTACTTTAAAAGAACTATTATGTGCTATGCAGTCTGCTGTATCTGGACATTTTACAAAGTACAGATAAAGATGCAGGAAGTTCTCCTACACTTCTCTTAAACCCTTTTTCCCTTCCACAGTTTGTGCCAATTTGTCTCCTATCACAGAACACATCCTGCTCAGCGCAGTCTTCGCGCACAGAACATACTCTTCTTAGTTTGGTTTTTGAGTGCAATGGTTTTTATCTGGTGCTGGGGTTTTCCCCCCTTCTTTTTACACGATTCTTCAATTATTAGCCAGACTTACAGAAAATTGTTCCCTTTTCTCCCCCACCATAATGACACTAAGTTGGGTTTGTTTTTTTCCTAGCAGATGAGCAAAGATACTCTTCTAAAAGGTCGTCTTCTGCTTCCACCCACCCCAGCCTCGTTCACCTGCTCATCCAAAGCAGCCAAGTGCCTCTACCTTCTCAGCGATGTATCTGTATTAAAATACCAGCATAAGCATCCCAGACACGATGCCCTTTGCTTCCACTGTCCCGGAGCACAAACAACAATCTGCTTAAGACACTCAGATCCTAAGTTTGATGGAGCATTGCCAGCTACAAGAACTAAAGATACAAAAACTGTTTCACTTCTTCTAAGCCTCTTCCTTTCAGGAGAGGGAAACTGCTACTTCACCGTCTTTGTCCCTTTTCCTCTGCTGACCTCCCCTTCCTGCCCAGTATTATTTTTCTAATCCTACTTGCCCACACGAGACAGACTTCAAGATCTTGAAGTGACACCACTAGACAGAAGCTCTGGTCTCTGGTAATGGAGCTGATGAATTATACAGCACTACATTCTCTGTCCGAATTAACACCCCTACATGTCAATGCCAGCTGCCCAACTTTGGAGGGCTATTCCACTTCAACGTAACTGCATAAGCAAATAGACACATGCCAATAACTGATCAACATGCAAGGTGCTGAAGAACAAAAGTGATTCTTCTTAACCCAACAAACAACATATTGCATCTACGTGTTTTATAACAATTATGCACAGAAATAACAATAGAACCATAGAACAGTTTGGGTTGGAAAGGACCTTAAGATCACCCAGTTCCAACCCACCTACCATGGGCAGGGACACCTCACACTAGACCATGTCGCCCAAGGCTCTGTCCAACCTGGCCTTGAACACTGCCAGGGACAGAGCATAATGTACTCCTGTGTAGCAATAGCTTTTCTGTACATTCTGGAAAAAAGACTGAGATTTTCTTAATGTTCTAGTGCCAAGAGTGGGATGTGCAGCATGTTAAAACTTGTCAGAACTGTATTAACACACTTCAAATCACTTTTTACAGTTAAAATGTGAGTTGGATAAACCTTTACTCAAGCACCGCTGTGAAGTTAGGAGAGTTGTTTGCACAAGAGAATTAACAGTAAGACTAAGATTCAGAATTTTCTTGAGCCAGATTTCCCCTGGAGCAGAATGCGGCCAAAGCAAACAGAAAACAAAAGCAAAAGCAGACAGCCATTTAGCCGACAATCCCCAGCAATATTCTCCATTCCCACATGAAGGTTGTTTCTGTATTTTTTCTGACAGTGCAAATTCTTTCAGGGTAAGAAATAATTCTATAGTTCGCAGGGGAAAAAACCTCTTACGATGAAGGGCATGGTACAGTCTAGCCTGCTCTTCACCCTGGAGGCACAGCATGCTTCAAAGTCAGCAACACATCAGAAAAACGCATCAGGCAAACCAGTCCAAAAAGCAAAATCAAACACTCCCCCATCCCCCCAAACCCTCAAAACCCCTAAACCCCAGCAGATTTCAAAACCAGGCGGCTTCTGGGGTTTTTAATATAATGCTATAAGCAGGGAAATGATCAGAGCGGGCTCTAAACCTTAAAATCCACAACTTCCATAAATTTTTTGGCTTGTCTTTCAAGCCAATGCTGACTTTCAAGCACTTCTTACGCAGCGCCAAATACCTTTATCAATCTTCTATTTTAAACCACATTTTAATTAGGCTTCACAAACCACACGGCATGGACATGCAAGTCATGGAAATCTAAACCAGTTCCCTTATTTATACCATGCTATCAGTCTACTAGTCAGCCAGAAGCTTCTATTTATTCCTAATTAATTCCTGCTAATGCGGAAGGGACTTCAAACCTTTGTCCTTCAGAAAGCTCTTGGCCACTCTCATTAGTTAAAAAACAAAACCCAATGTGGCAAGGATGGTCAATGGCTTAATGCCTCTGCTGCAGGTTTCTCTCGTCAGTTAATACTCCCATCAAACACAGAACAATTCTTTCTTCGCTCGGGTAAACCACCAGCTACTAAGCACTGTATGGGGGTCCTGGAGTTATTATCCACGCCTCTACAAAGTACTATCACTGAACATTGATACCTCTACAATAAAGCCTTGCCTGCTAAAGCAACCACCCAATGTATCTGCAATAGAAAATCTGACTTCTCATTTAAGTTGCCAACAATAAAAATCAACCAAGTTTCTAAAGCAGCTGTGTCTGCTCTTTATTATCCTTACTATGAAAACATATGTGTAATAACAATAATTAACCCTCCCCCCAACTCTGCTTAAAAGCACTTGGTTAAGTGACCTTAGGAAAAGAGCCTTTTTATCAATGTCATAAAATACTTTAAAGTGTTTGAAAGAATCGATGCTTTGCAGGTTAGACGTGGCATGATTTCAACAAGCTACCCTTGAACGGCAACAACACAAAGGTGACGCTTTCTTTAAACCAAAAGGTAGTATTTCAGCTGGCATAGCTGATGATTGAAACTGTTGTGTAGAGGCTTGGAAAATGGCATGTGTTTATACTGGAGCGTGACACAGTGAATTCTGGCCATTAAATTATCTTTGATATCTGATCAGTGTCACCAGATGATGCCCTGAGAAGCCCTGTGGGCTGCGCTGGCCACGCTGCACGTTACAGGGATGAGATTAGGGCATGCCGGCAATGCCACATGCATCGTTATAAGAAATAATGGCCAAGCCGTGGGCCTTCTGCATGGAGGGGAAATAAAAGTTCAAGCTTGGCTCCTTGGTGACATGAGGGGCTTTGGGCAAACCACGCTGACTCAAACCATGCCTGAACTTCATCCAGACCCGGAAAGGTGTCCAAGACCCGTGTGGGGAGAGACCAGAGACACACCGGAGACGGCCCGAGGAAGTTACCGCTGTTTTATAAGTAAAGTTTGTGGGAACCGCCTCACGGCAGGAACCAAAGACCGGGAATGGGACCGCCAGTGCGCGGCCATACTCGCCCCGGACCGTGCATCGGCCGCTCTGCAGACCCCAGTGGCGCGACCCTCAGAAACAAGAGACCCTCCGAGGCAAAGCGCTCCGTGGGGACGCTACCGGGGTCACCCTCCTCAGTCAGCGGCGCCGCTCCGAGCCCCCCGTTCCACCCGCGGGCAGGTACCGGGGGGACGGCCCCCGCCCCTGACCCACTAACACACCTCCCAGCCAACATGGCCGCCCCGCCAGCCACCGCGGAGCGCAGCCTAGCCCGGACACCGCCGCGCTGCCCCGCCCTCCCCGCCCGCTCACTGGCTCGCTCCCCAGCCACGCGGGCTCCCATTCGCCGCCGCCCCCGCCGCTCACCCGCCCAGCGGCCCTTTCAAGCTAGGGTGAGCCGACATGTAAACAAACCCCCTTCCGCCGCGCCGGGCCCGACCGGCCGCCGGACCCCCTCCGTCGAGCGCCCGCCCGCCTGCGGGCCACTGAGAGCCCGCCCCGGTCTCCCCCCTTCCCGGTTCCCCGCGCACCGACAAGGGACAGGATGGCTCCCCTGCCCCGCGGGAGGCTGCCCCCGCCCCGCTGCCCCCGCGGCCTCTCCGCCGGAGCGGACTCCCCGCTGCCTGGGGAAGCCCTTTCTCAATTGGCCGGGGCTACCGCTCGCAGCGGAAGGTCCGCACCCCCCCGTCCCAGTCAGTTACATAAAAGTAGTGTCAGAGCCGGTAGAGTCCTTCCCGCCGCCCTGCCCCGCCACTCGCACCGGCCCGGGACCCCTCTCCTCCTCCTCCCTACGGACCGCGGCCGTCCCGATGGACACCGACGCGCCTCAGGCAGGGAACCCCCCGTTCCCACCAGCCACCCCCCCGAACATTCGAACAGGTCGAAAGCGGAGCAGGGGACGCCGAGCCTGAAAAGCAACAGAGCGCGGAACAGCCGAGCCTTTCTGCACCCGGCATCGTGTGCCCGGGTGGCAGAGCCGCCCCTCCACCCGCACAGCCAGCGCGACCGGTCTCCTCAGCGCTTTCGTTTCCCGGGCGCTAGTTGCGAGTCACTTTCCTTGTGGAGGCACGGGCCGCTCCTTACAGACGGAGATTAGAGGGGACGCCGACAGCTCCCTGCTGAACCCGCGTACCCCCGCAGCCCCTCTACCGCGCCCTTAAGTCACATCAGTGCTGTCCCTCCGGGCGCGCCACCTCAGCTCCGTGAGCCGGACACCCCCCGCGCAGCACTGCTCTCCCGCAGCACCAGCTGCCACACCCCCCAGCGCAGCCGAGCGCTGGGAACCGGGCACCATCCCCGACGCCTGCCCCTGGGCGCCCCGCAGCCGGGCTCACACGCCCGGTCCCTGCAGCCCCCTGCCCGGCGCACACACGCTGACACCGCCTTCCCCCCGCCGGGACGCCCCTCCGCCGCCTTCCCCCCTCCCCCCTACCCCCCCAGCCGGGCAGCGGGCCGGCAGCCGCGTCCTCGCTGCGCCCTGCGGCCCCCCCCTCCCACCAGGCCGCGGCCGCCCCCCTTGTCCCGCACTCACCGCGCGGCCGGGGCTCAGCAGGGGGCGCCGCCCCGCGCGCTCGGGCCCGGACCCTCCATGCGGCTGCGGGTTTGTTTTGTTTATGTCCCTTCCTGACGGGTTCCCGGAAATCGCGTGACTCGCCCCCCTCACGTGGGGAGGGAGGGCGGGGCGGGAGGAGGCCGACACAGCCAATCGTCGCCCGCCGCCAAGACGGGGGAGGAAAGGGGGGGGGGGGGGGCCCCCCCCCCGGCCACGGNGAGGGCGGGGCGGGAGGAGGCCGACACAGCCAATCGTCGCCCGCCGCCAAGACGGGGGAGGAAAGGGGGGGGGGGAGCCACCCCCTCGTCACGTGACGGCGGGAAGGCATTTAAGGAAGGGTCCGTGCGGCCGGGGCTGTCCCCCTCGTGTGGCCGCAGCTTTGCCCTGCCCCTGCCCTCTGCTGCCATACAGCCCTATAGCCGTACAGGGAGAGGGGCCCGGCCTCCAGCGCCCCAGTTGTAAAGAGCATTTAACTCCGGTAAAAACAAGATTTCGTTCCTCTGACCCCAAACCCCACCGTGGCAGGCAAGACAAAATAAAAACCAACATTGGTTTTGCCCCAGAGTTGGTAACAGCGTCTGGAAGCAGCAGCATCCCAGCTCTGACAGCTAACTTAAAGCCCATGTGTAAGCAAAACGCTTCCACAATTTACAGCAGATGAAACATCAAACTTCCATACACACTCCAGAGCAAAATAGCCCATAAGGGGCACAAGTGCAGACATTTGAGTTTCCAAAACAATATTAATGTAAGGAGTCAAAAGTATTTGAAATGTCTCCAACCTGAACACTTGCTCTACCTGCTGCCGACATTTATGAGTTCAAGTCTTCATGACTTGATGGAGTCAGTTTCTTCAATCTTCCTTCCCCCAAAGTATCAACACACAGATGAGATCAGACTGATCAGGGCAGACCCGGCTTTCCATCTATGTCAAGCACCACCGAATTTCCTCCACATGTGCCTTAACACTTGGTGTTCTGTTGTTGCAGGAACAAAAGGAAACTGTTACCAGCTTGGATACCTGCAGTGTTTGTTAAACACCAGTGTGTCCGCTCTGATTTCCTGCAGTCATGCAAAAAGCAGAAGTTACCTGAAGCAGTGTTAATTCCTGGCAGATATGGAGCAGACCATTCCATAGTCACAATTCAGACCATAGGTCACACAACATTCGGGACAACAACACCTCATCTTTTCAACTTCTTAAATCATGCCACCACCTGGTATCTGCCCCAGAGAAAACATTAACCAGTTGGACAGAGGGAAGTGTCTTTAGCTGGAAAACACCTAAAGACTCAACTATGGCTTGTTGGCTCAAGCTTTGAATAGCTCTTTACATTAAATTCACCCACATTCATCTCTGTTTCACTTCTGTATCTTCTACAAGTGATCCCTTAAAACCTGAAACAGAAAGGTTGTTACACAAAGTAGTAACACCAATAAGGCTGTTTGTCACAGCAGTTTCTTTTCTGATTTCTCACTTTAGGGTAAAAGTCAGGCAGATCAATATATTTTATAACTGTTACCTACCAAAAATTGTTAACGTCTTGAAGCATTTCTTCCTCCTCCCATGAGGTCAACATATCTTATCCTCCACATACTTCAGAAACACCAACCAACCACCACCTAAGCTTTTATAAGATCATTTCATTGCCAACTTTCTTTGGAATTATTTGCCAGACTATAGAGCAACTTCTCACGTTCAAGTACGGCTCTCAGTAGTAGGTGACTGGAGGAAAACCCCGCTATTCCAGGCACAGCAGTCGCTCTGCTGATTTGTATCATAAGGGACATGTCTGTACTTCTTCTGCAACTCACGCTGTCCAGTTTTCAACCACTGCAAGTTACAGCATTCTGTCAGGATGCTGGCATTTCCTGTACAGTAACAAGTATTATCCCACTGAACAACTCAACAGCGCTATCCAAAAGAAAAAGCAAAAGAACCATCCCATTCCATCTAGTACATAAGAATAGAACACAGGAAGGAATAACTGCAGTTTATCTGGTCATGACGTAAGGAGGCAAGAAGTACACATAAAGACTCCCGTGATGCAGCAGTATTTACATACTGTGAAATGCTTCCTTAGCACACAACTTGCTAGGTTCAAGTCCCAGCCCCACAGACTCAGCTAGCACCAAGGAGCCTCAGCAATCTTTCACCTCTGGCCTCCATTGCCATGTGGTTTATCAGGCCTGCAATTTCATTTGCAAGTGTCAACCAAGTATATAAAACAATTATGTTTGCTGTTCAATTCAAACTGCTTGTTGCTATGTTTTGTTCCTACAAAAAGGCCAGGGAGTAAATCAATCTCCTTTCAAAATTACTATTCACGCTTCATTCAAACTAGTCACATTCTCTCTGCTACTGCGTCCCCCCAGTATCAGACAATGGGAAGTACATGGAGAAGAGGCTTGAGCTAAGTAAGCATTCAATTCTACCTGCAGACCCTCCAGCAAGGTTAAATTGCTGACTTAGTCCTATTTTAGAGCTACCTGAGAGGTCTTGATACAGACAGCAAAAGCATCCTCATCTCATCACGTGACATGAACTTATTACAGTTTATCCACATCATCTGAAGTATCCCCAGCTCAACTTCGGCTAACCCACTAAAATGCACATCATAACAGTTAAACATGGCACAAGAACTTTTTGTATAAAGCAGAGATTAGTTTTATTTCCAGGCATGAGAAACTTAAGGCCAAATTTCCCAAGAATGCAATTCATTTAAAAGAAGAAATGCCACCAACATGTGGCACCACTGTTCGTCCTCTCCTCATACAGTTTATTGCAGACATTTTACCTATTGCAATCAAACACAACAGCGGTGAACAGCAGCACAGCAATAGACAACCTAAGGCGTGTAACATATACACAGTCCTCCTGTACAGTGAGAAAAATGAACAGGAAAGCTATTATCCATAAAAACTTTAGAAATTTTCATCACGTGAAGTTAATAGACAAAAATTTACAGCACCAAAGAGGAGTATAAACTGCATTAGGCACACTGTTCAAGGTATAGTAGGAAAAAATACAGGGCTTTGAACAAGCCATTTGAAGCACAATAGAAAGGTTAAGGCATTAATGCAGGCTTGGTATCCAATCGACTATGTTAAGGGCATCTTTGGGCAGTGGAGTGTTTCATCTGAAGAAAATCTCTTCTTTACCTGCAAAGCAAGAGGCAACTTAAATTACTGCTTTCCATGGAGACAATTGTCTGATTGAAGACCTGGTTGGCAGCCACAACAATTTCCATTCCACAAACGCACTGAGAAATAGTGAGGAACTGTAGATAATTCACCTGTATGGACATTCTAGAACAATATCTACTTCCTTGCTTTCTTAGCAGTTTCATTTCTTAAGGTACTGCAAGTAGTTAGTTACATTACAAGCTGCAGAACAACTATTTCCTAGAAAGTTTTCAATGCTGCAGCAGCATCCAGTCATCTGGATCATACTTCCTGCACTTAATAGCATGAAGAAAGTTCCTGGTCTAAGAACACAGATTAAATCGACAAATTTGCAGAGAAAAGGTGGTGTTGGGTCACGCTGCTTAGAAGAGGCCACAGCCCACATAACCACAGCTACAGAAGTCTGCAGGTTCTTATGTATTGCCATTTAAGCCATTAACTTGATTATGCAGACAAGTCATCTGGTACATCATCGTCACTTGAATTGGAGGGATACTGACCTAAAAGAAAGGCCGATCTGTAATCTGGCACAGCTCAATCAAGCCAATGTCTGTAGAAGCTCCTCTCCAGAATGCTTTCTGTGGGCATTTGCAGCCTGTTCTGTTGGTCAAGTAAAACAGGTGCTGGAAAAACATCTTAAATGCCAAAAATAACTGACCAAACATGAAACAGTAGCTATATTTATGGGATTCCATGCAGTGTCAGATGGAGTCTAATTCACAGCTCCTGTCTAGTGACAAACTCAACTGAAGGTTCTGAGTGCAGAGGTACACAACAGCACAAGACAGGACACTGCAGCCTGATCAAAGCAGCCACCTCCTTGCTGCTCAGCTCTCTCAACACAAGAGTAATTCAAACAAGATCATGGAGAATGGTATGTCCTTAATCAGCACATTTCTAGCAAGAAAACATAACATTTAACTAGGATATTTGAAGACTATGATAGGCTTTTACTTTTTTAAAATCATTCTGTTTCACGATGACAAGAACTTTCATTTTACTGCAAAATTAAGGCAATGAGATCAGACAGATCGAAGGTTAAACCAATCTGTTTCACAGAATACAACAGTGTGTGCCACACAGGCTTCAAATTCTCCACTAATACATTTAAAAAATGACAGCTCCTCACATAAATGTACTGGCCATCCCACATTAGCTCCCCCTCTTCCTCAGGAGATCTCTACCTTCAGCTCTCTGGAAGGGAGAGGGAAAGCCTGATTCTTTCATCAGGCAGCTAGAGTCCAGAGTTGTGTCTCATCTCCAGTTTCACCTGGCTGCTTGCAACACACAGATCACGTCAGATCCCAGGCAACTGAATTATCCTACAGGATTCAGAGATCTGTATGTCCATTACCAGAATATACTGGTCTCTGTTTTAGCTAGCTCATTATATGTTAACACACGAGCAATGAAAATGTACCCAGGAAATTCAGCTTGTCTGCCTTGGCTAATTCCAGGCCTCGAAGCAGAGCTGAGTCTACCTTTAGCTTCTGCTTGCTGCTTAGAAGATACAGACACATACACATGCCACTTGGACAACACCACAATTCAGATGAAGCCTGCTTTGCAGCAGTGGAGCTCTGCTTCAGTGTAAATGTTCAGGATGCTTTACAGACAGCATTTAACTGTCATCTGTTTGCTGCTATTGGACTTCTGTAAACAGAAGTAGTAACAGCAAAGGGGTAGGCAGTTAAACCTAAAAGGACAAAAAACCCTACCCCAAACACGTAAAAAACTAAGCACATCTAAGTTATTCAGTTACCAGCATAAGAACTAATATCATGGGTACTTCTTTCCACAGTTATCCTTCATTTAAACCTTCAACTCCAAATGCTTCTGTTCCAAAGAAACCCAAAGTCATCGTGGTACTTGTAGTACAAGACTTTGTATTTAATGCAGAACAAGTCAGAAAGCATGCCCAGGAACCGCAACAGCAGCATTCCGATAGCACTACCTAAAGAGCAACAACCAGGCTTGTCTATGATTAAAGTTACACACAGGCTATTATTAAAAACCAAGCAAACAAAACCCAAAACTCAAAGCAACATTCATCTGTAAGCTCAGTGTTAGTGCTGTACTAACTAGGAGAGAAGAACCATTTGAACTACAGTTCTCACTCTGACTTTCCAAATGAATGAAAGCAACTCTAAATTGCCTTGGAGATCAGGCCAGGTCTTGGTGAAATGGTCGTAAGCTTAAAGAGAGGTTTAACAGTAGTTCCAGTTTAGGAAATCCACTTACGCCAGCTAGTAAAAGACACCCCAGCCTGATTTTCTTTTTATTGGTAGAAGAAACATTCTGCTCTCCTTACAAACCCCTGCTTGCTGAACATAGCACTGCATGACATGATAGCGGAGAAAAATAACTGGACAAGAATTCAGATCAAGCTTTTCATGGTATCCATTCAAGATTAACATCCAAAAGATGTTTTGTTGCAGTCTATATAGAGGTAAATTTCTCCTGCAAACAGCTAGCAATTCTGAACACACTGCCTATGACTGCTCCATTTCTCCTGAAGCTTTAATGTACCAAAAATATTAATAAATCTGATTATACTCACCTAGTCAATAGATTTCAGCATAGGACAAACATCCTTAAGGCCAGTGGTATTTAAGGTACCAGATTGTTTCATTGCTTAACTGCGGCCCAAAGAGAGGGTTGAGTTGAGCCAGAATCGCAATCAGCCAACTGCAAGACAACCCCCCCAACCCAAAAGAGAGAACATCAGCCAAATCACAAAGCTTACAGTAATGGAAAAGCTTGTCCAAAGCACAAGTACTATCAGAGATAAAAAAGCCTATTTTCAGGAAGGTCTAGTATTGAGTCAAAATTTCACCCAAGCTCAAACATAAAGGCCAGGTACCAGCAATGAAGAGGTGGTACCAAATCATTTTGCAACTGAAACGGATTGGCCTGTTCAATTTAAAACAACACAAAACTGCCTGACAGCATCTCTCTCATCTTTTATTTTTGACAAGTGTTTTGAGACATCTAAAACTCAGATATCCGTGGGCTCAGAATATAGAAACATAAGAGAAACAGCCTTTTCCTCAGTGCTTTTGAAGCACCCTTTAAACAGAAACATTTCATAAGCATTCTCTCTCATTTGCTCTTATATTCACAGTGTATGACAATCTACCCTTGCAGATGTAGTATATTTTTTCATCAGAGATTGAACAAATGTGAATTTAAACCTGACACAGAGGTCAAGAAACAGGGACCCAATGCAAAAGGGTGCAATACTGCAGGAACACACAAACAAACCCACAACAAGAAAACCACTACGACAACACTGCCAAATCTTCAGCAACAGCAGCCTTGTCATCAGAGCAGTTCGCAAACTAATACTGCAGAAGCCATAGCCAGAACAGAGAACAAGAGGAATGTAGTCTGTGGAAAACATCCAGGAAAACTAAACAGAAATAAATATTCCACTATTAAAATATATATTTGCTTTGTAAATATTACAGGATTCAGAAAAAGCAATGGATGCTTCCATGGATTTAAATCTATGCTAAATACTAACTATATAAACACATTTAGCGAACACACAGGCTCATCTGTCTGCTATTTCTAGAATGCTTTGTAAGGAGGAGAAAAAGCAGAGCAGCTTTGTAACGAGAGCTGCCACAAATGTATCAGAGTGCTTAGGCAGTCATGGAAAATTCCACACAAACCTTGATGCTCTGACCAGCAGATGAAGCGCAGGTCGGCTGCAAAATGCCCAGGGCAGCCAGGGGCAAGAGACTTCAAGAAACACCTCAATCCTCTTCCAATTTACCAATATTTATTTCCAATGCTGCTTTCCGTTTTGCAGGGAGTAGGACTTGCTACAATGATGTGCTGAGCCTGCAGCCCCCTTATCAGTCCTGCAAGCCTTGAAATACACAGCAGGCTCTACAGAGCAATTAAACCATCAGCAAGACACCACCAGGAGCAGTCAACCTAAAGGTTATTGGCATGTTTCTACTTTGCTATCCAAAGTGATGACAGCAGTGTCTTCTGAAAGCACCTTAATCATGATGTTACATTTACTTCAGGGAAAAGCAAACTAGCTCTTAAAAATACCATGGCATTTATTTTGCAAGGGGGTTAATTTTCAGATACAAAAGAGAGATAGAAGGATGCCAGAGCACAGTACCATCTGCCTTTAGCATCCTGAACTAACAGAAGTGGGAGGAGGGTAGGAACACTAAAAGCCTGCTAAAGCACATTATTCTCTCACTGCATGGAAGGAAGGAACTTAATGTACAAATACCTCACCTCACTGCTCCCTAAGTTCAGCCCCAGCATGGCTGTCAACTAAATGAGCTGGAAGCACATTGAAAACATTGATGTATCCCAGCTGTATAACCATGCTTTAGGCAATCACTGCACAGTTTTCCAAAGCTATTTTTTGGGACCATGCTGGATATCCAAGCTCCGAGCCACAGTAAAATTCCAGGTCAATAGTATATTCCTCCTTCCTGCTATGCTAGGGCCTAAAAATTCAAAACAATAGTTACGTACTGAACTCCACAACTGCCTTGTATTCAAGGTAAGTCATGAAAAAGCTTTAGCTGAAGTGATGCTGCATTATACAATGTCCTATCATGACAACGCAAAACAAAACACAACATTCCAAACAAAACAAAGCAAGCCTCTGCACTGAACGTGTAACGCTCTAGAGCTGCTAAAAATCAAATACAGCATTCGAGCCACCCACAGGTCCTTAAATTCTACCAGATACCGCTTACAACACTTAGTGTTAATTACCCAGCTCAAATGGGAAATTAAAGTCCCTTATGTTCTACCAGGAAGATTGTTTAAAAGGTCTTTCTACCATAACTGCCATCTGTCCATGTTGCTTATTACAAATTAAGGTCCTGCTATCTGTTTAAATGTCATTTTGGGCAACTGTACTTTAATCCTTTCAGAATCATCAGTAAATACCATTTTTCAAGCACCCTGTACTCTGTTAGGACATCATGGTTCTGTTTCAGGAACTGCTTTGGAAACATCAAAATAGATTGAGACTTCGACAGTATCTTAAAACATGGTGTAACCTGTAATTTCTGCAGCAGTAACTCCTTATCCTTTGCCTTATATTTTATCAGGTTCCCAAGGCTCATGTAATTCTCCTTCAAAAGGCTGCTGGGTACAATATCTGTACACAAACAATGCATTGTTTGTGTATTGGACAATGGACATATGGACAATGCAAAATTGTCCATAGGACAACCAAATTAACCATATTGATCATGGGGTGTTATTCAGAATGATCACTGCTAAATCTAAACACAGAAGAAAGAGTTTTAAATTGAAATGTGCTTGATTTCAAATTCAGTTAACACAAATTCAGTTTGATGCAGATCAATCTGTCAGACCAGTGGTGTTCAATGAAGACAGGAAATGCTTTTCCCTTATTTTTAACTGGAAAGGTAACTCAGAGTATAAAAGCAGGTCTAGCAGAGTTCTGAACAACCCTACAGAAGAGGCAGATAAACAGCACCAGCCACCTACTAAGGACACACCAACAAAGCTATGTCTGGGACAACACAAGTTATTTTAACCCTAACACATCTAACAAAGAATCCTCAGAAACCATTGTTTCAGGCTTCCTTCAAAACTAGGATGAAAAATTGATCTCTCTTTAGTCACACGAATTAAGGTCTGAAAATTGTTCAATGCTTCCTCTGAAAGAGGAAAATAATATGGGAAGAACAAGCTGGCAAACACTTGAGTAAAGCAGAGGAAAGAAAGGTTAGACCGGATGATCTTTTGAGGTGCTTTCCAACCAGGGCTGTTCTGTGATTATACACAAAATTCAGGGGAGGAAATAAAAACTCTGCAATGAGGCAAATTCTATCTTGGAACATGAGAAGAAAACCCTGCTTTTTGTAGCAAACAAGATACTATATACGTAATTAAATGGTTGGATGTAAGTACAGATGGTTTAGAACATCGTGTTCCTTCTCTTTTTCGAGGTGTAACTAGCAAAAGCCAAACAGAATACAGAAAACAAGTCTGAGCTCACAAGATTACAAAAGAAACCCCTCACTGGACATGCAAGAAAGGATTATAAGTAATGACAATGCCACTAGATTTATCATAGGCTTGTTTCAGTACAAAAATCATTAAACTTAAAAGTGAAATACCATTGTACATTAGAAGAGTTCACAGCATTCAGTCAAGAAATTCAACAACAAATACATTTCACATCCTAATCCAGATTCTGCAGATGCTATGAGGCCTTGACTGCAAGGAAACTATCCTTCTTCAACCAATAGGGAAAACAAACCCTGAGCTGTGAGGATTTTGGAAGAGTAGAGCATTGGTTTTGTTAAAATGCATAGTAGGGAGAACTTAAGTGAGAACGTTAACCAAAACAACCCCCAGAACACCAAACTGCCTATGTAGTCAAGGAGGCCTTCACAGCCCTGAGATCCCCAAATTCCAATCCCAAACTCAAGCTGTTGGTACAACAAATCTCTGCAAGCTTCTACATCTGTTCAACGGTAGTTTTCTGAATTAAAAAAACTGCATAGACACAAAACACAGAACCAAACTGCTGTACTTCTGAATCATCCAATAAAATTATGGAAGACTTCATGTGTCAAATACTCAAGAACAAAATAGGCTTAAACTGTATAAGATCTGAATACCACATTGTTAATCTAAATCAAATCTGCATAAGCCTGTGGCACAAGCTAACCCAACGTGGAGCCTAACAGGCCTCTCCTGGAACATACCAACACTGATAATACAGCTTTTGACTGCCAGTTCCTAAGAATGACTCTTGAGATTAGAGATGCATTTCTCTAAATATTCATGTTAAGCTCCTTAGAACAGCCTAAATAACACCTAAATACTTCAGGAAATTACAAATACCGCTCCGGTGCAAAAGGAACTCTGAATAATGATTTTATTACAAGTTCGCCTTAAAGATCTAAGCAGACTTTTGGTTATTTTTACTAATTCTCTTGCAGAAAAGAGGCAGCCTGAAAATATACCATGCATTTAAATAGGAATGGTCTTAATACAGCAAAGCACACAAGTCTGTCACAAAAAACGTCATATACAAAACCCACACATAGAAATTTTTCCACCCACTGCCCTACCAGATTTTGAGACTATATTAAACCAAACTAAGCAAAGCCAAACTCATCAGTAGGTTTAAATTAATAGCACCTCATAAATAAGTGTAACTTACACAAAACAAGAAAGGCATAAAGTCATCACTCTACTGCGAATCAGCAAACTTGTGGACCTTACAAACTGCCATTGTATCTGTGAGTGAACAAGCCAGTGAACTGGAAAGGAGCACCATCAGGCCAACACAGAACACAATTCAACAGTTACATGTCAGCGGACAACAAAAGGAATTCAGGTTTGTTTTCATTCAGTATCTCCCTTCAGGAAAATGTTTTCTTCAGTATGCTGAAAGTTTTTAGAACTAAGAATTCCAAGACCTGTCAAAGAATACCATTGTGTCTACATCTATGACACATTCGAAACCCTGCTTCCTAAATGTTTTGAGGATATAGAAAAGGAACTTCTGATTACATCAGAACTGTGCCTTGGTTAAGAGGCAAGACACATTATTGATACTTACAACAGGTAGCAGCAAACAGCACATGTCACCAGCATTGTGTTGATAACACTGCAAAAAGGAAGCAGAGAAACATCTGATTAGGTGTCATGTTATGACTGACCACAAGATACACTGGAAAAAAAGCCCCAGCAAACAAGAACAACTTCAACTTTGATCATGGGGAAGGTGACTCAATACAAGTGTTCCAACTTCTCCCAGCTGAATACTTTGCAGAGGCACAACTAAGGCTCTGCAGAAGAGCTGACACAGCTCTGACAAACAGAAGTATACAGCTATAGTTAACAAAAGTCACCCCAAAGAGCAGCAAAATCTTATACACGCAGCGTGCTCACCCAATTTCATAGTCAATTCCACCAGCAAGTAAACAAACTACTGAGGCTGGATGCTGTAATGCTAACGGTAAGCGATGAACGTGTTCTCCTTACAAAACGGCAACATTCGCCTTACAGAAAACTTCAGTATAAAAATAAATCCTTTAATTTTACATCATGAGTGAGGGGTTTGCACACAGAACACAAAAAATCTGAGCGACAAGATTCGCCTTTCTTTCTGAACAGAAACTGCAGCAGAAACCATTATTAAGCTGCAAAGAAGCAAGAACCAAGCAGCTCTTGAAACTGAAAATGGTAAAATGACATTGTACACACATATGACTTTGAAATGCGAGGAAAGGAAATGACATTTCCTAGCAGCAACTGATCCATGCAGCTAATGGAACTCTCTAACAAAGGAGAGGAGTGTTGTTTATGTGGGCTTTTTCTAATTATAAAAAGGGGTTTCGCTCTAAGTATCTCCTCCCGCAGGCCAAGGAACAAGGCCTCATGCCAGCTTAGTTCCTTCTGACTCCTTTGTGACACGGGTAACATTTAATATCTTCCATCTCTCAATACACACCCACCTTATCCACTTTAAAATGAACATTACAAAGCTCCAGGAACCCATCCTTTCCAGGGAGTCTCAAGAGTCACTGTTTGGGAGCCTTAACCTGTGCAATGTGAATTCTTAGGTCAGCTAAAGTCTGCATTAACTTCNCCACTTTAAAATGAACATTACAAAGCTAACACAGCCTTGGATTAAGCTCCAGGAACCCATCCTTTCCAGGGAGTCTCAAGAGTCACTGTTTGGGAGCCTTAACCTGTGCAATGTGAATTCTTAGGTCAGCTAAAGTCTGCATTAACTTCTTTTGTTAGAAAAAGAACAACTGTATTCAGAAATAGGCTTTGGGTAAAGCGTTCTGGAGTTTTCTTTGCTGTTGTTTTGCTGCATGCTACAGAACGTAGCAGTGCTCTGTATCATATTTGTTAAACAATCACATTTTGGCATAACCGCAGAGCATCTGTTGGTGACCCACATACTTTCAGGACACGCCTGGAGGACGGATTTCCACGGTATTTCTGAGGGCAGGCAAGTTTTCAGGCACAAAACACCCTCCAGGTTTGACGTGGGGGCAGCAAATACCAGAGCTAAATAGAACTTGAGGAAAATTCCTCCGAGTTCAGACAAACAACTAAGAGAAAAGACAGTCGGTACCTGTGGAGTAGAGGGGATATCAGAGAGAGGAAGAGAGGTTAAGAGGTCGTTATCTCCTAGGGAGAAGAGAAAGACAAACACTTGTCTACTTTTAATCTGAGCAGCCATGACCACTGCAGGAAAAACGTCTGCTTAGATGCCCCCGCTTTTGTCCATAAGGCACCAGCATACATTTAAACACACAAAGGAAATCTACTGCAGTAACTGTTTTCACCCTCATCCAGCGCGAAACTAGATGGTGAAGTGAGTTAGAGGAGGTCAAGTAAGGAAACTAAAAGGAAGTCACTGCTCAAACACCAGCTGAACATTAGACGGCCTCACCACAGGACGCCGTGGATGCGGATGTTTACAGGGCTTGAGGGGAAAACTCAACACCGTAACGGATTACTAAGGCACGGAGACACCGCTCCTGGCTCCGGCCTTCCCCGCGGGCTGGAGCCCGGCTGGCACAGGCGCCTGGGCCCGCCCGCCCTCCGCGCTGCGCCAGCGACGGGGAGCCCGCAGGAACACTGCGGCAGGAGGCGGCGGCTCCGCGCCCGGCGGACACGGCGCTGCGGGGCTCCACGGCGGCCGGCGGGGCTCGGCGGCGAGGGAAAGGGGAACCCGGGCGAGCCGAAGCCGCAAGGCCGCTGCTGCCCGGCAGGCCCGCAAGGGCACGGCGCACCTCCGCCAGGCCGCCGCCTCGGGGTGCGGGCTCGCCTCCGCCCGGGGGCCTCCTCACACACTGCCCGATCCCCAAACCTGAGGGGAAGGGGAGGGCGGAGGATCGCTGAGCCCCTCAGCGCGACCCCAACCTCCCCCCAGTCACTCACCCTCGGTTGGGCCCCTTGGGTATGAGCCACGGCAGGACGCCTCCGACCACCCCCCAGAAAACGCTCATGACGATGATGGGCACCGTGAGGCCACCGTACGCCATGGCCGGGCCGGCGGCGGAGGGAAGCGGCTCGGTGCGGCCAGGCGCGGCACCTCCCCACCCCTTCCTCACGGCCGGCCGCAGCACCCCGCCCCGCCGCCTGCGCCAATCAGCGCCCTCGACGTCACCGGAGCCCGGCGGGCGGTGCCGCACCTGGCGGCGCGACGGCGCTGTGGGAGCGGGCCTGGGCGGGCGGAACAACGCGGGTCCCGAGGAGCGGAGCGGGAAGGAGCTGTCCGGGCAAGGGCGAAGCTCCTCCGGGGACAAGGGCTGGCTGCGAGCTCATCGGTGACTGGGAAGAGGGAGAAGCCTCCGGGAGGAGCAGCGGAGCCGACGGACGTGCTCAGCTCGCTGGTTCAAGTGACTAGAAACATCAACCAGCAGCGTGTGCGCTCGCATGGGCTGCGGGGGTACATAAAAGCTCTGAACAGGCATAAAGGAAGGCTCAAGCAGCCTTCGAGTTACTGCCTATAAATGGCTTCAGAAGTGCACGTGTGGTCCTGGGGCACAGCAAGGTCAGTGCGACTTGAACAAGGCTGCTGCGGCAAAGCAAGCCAGCGTCAAGGGCATCACCGGCAGAGATAGAGATGTCATTGTCCCACTCAGTGCTGGTCAGGCCACACCTGGAATACTGTGCTCAGCTTTGGTCCCCATTGTACAAAAAGTGGGCAGGCTTGAAGGGACCCAGAAAAGGGCCATGAAGATGATCCAAGGACTGGGATGTGTGTGAGGAAAGGCTGGAGGCTGGGTTAGTTCAACCCTGAGAAAAGGCAGCTCAAGGGAGGCCTCATCACCGTGTTCCAGTATTTAAAAGGTGGCTACAAAGACTGAGACTCCTTTTACACACAGTCACATGGAAAAGACGAGGGGTAATGGCTCAAGTGACTCCTGGGGAGATTCCGGCTGAATAGAAGAGGAAACTTTTTCACAATGAGCACCATCAGCCGTTGAAATAATCCCACCAGGGAAGTGGAGGATTCCTCACCACTGGACACTCTCATGATTCAGCTGGACAGGGTGCTAGGAAACCTAGTCTAGGCTTTGCGTAGGAACCACATGATCCTTAAGAGCTCTTCCAACATGGAATTCTGATTTTCCTCAATCCTCAGCATCCCTGTTTTCACAGTAGTGTGATTCAGCAGGAGCTGGCTTGCTTTCCCTCTGTACCAGCAATGAAGAGGGTTATTCACTAAGCCAGTAAATTCACTTAATTGCAGGCCAGTTTTCACCATGCTGGGGCAGCTCTCAATTATGTGTATAAAGTACTAAAACCTAATTTCCTCTTACAGAAAGTGCATCCAAAATAGTGTTATCAGCAGCATTGAGCCTGCCTTCACTCCTACCCTTGTCAAATCAGGCAGCTCTGCTGCACACCACTGATGAGGTAAAGCCCTGTCCTTAAGCTCCACCATTAATCCAAGAGCCCAAGACATCATACAGCAAATTCAGTGCTATGTCTGGTCACAGTGTGCCTGGTGAACCTCTACAATGTGATCTCTAATGTCAAATTTGTAAGACAGTTGAAAAACCCCACATAATTTAAGAGGATTACAGGAGATTCATGGAAAGAAATAGCTTAAATTCCTGGTAAAATATTCCATATATATGGTGCACAGAACGAACACATTCATTTAAAACCATTAACCCATCTAAGTAAGTGTTAAAGATCAGTGGAAGAAAAAGCAGCACAATGGTCACTAGATGCACATTTCAGGACTGCACTACTCTAACATTGGTTGAAACATTCCTTATGGAGAAAGAGTTTTTAGTTTCTTAAAAGAAAAGGTTCTTGATTTAGTGGAAGTATTTTTTACGTAGCCAACATCAAAACATGAGAACACTTAAACACAAACCAGACATACGATATAAAGACTTTCTAAAGAAGACACAACAATAGGTTTAAATTTTAGCAGTTCTTTAATGGTTTCAATAGGAAATACTCTATTCTTGCATCTTTTCGATCGTTTCTTCCTTGTATTTGCCCTTCTCCTTGCCAACCTGGCGGGATTTTGCTTTACGCTCCAAGATCTTTTTGCGATCTTTGTCCAGTTTTAGCCTGGTGATCACCACCTAGAGAAAGGACAAAGACTTTAGTGTCACTTCCGTGTTGAAGCACAGCAATCTAACAGAGCTGTGGTAACACAGCATGGTCCCAGAAGGTCAGCCCTGGCACACAAGTGCTATTTCCACACACCAACTCATTTGATCCAGGTAGGACTGAGGTACTGAATTGCCTCCGTATGTCATAGAATCATAGAGTAGTTAGGGTCGGAAAGGACCTTAAGATCATCCAGTTCCAACCCCCTTGCCATGGGCAGGGACACCTCACACTAAACCATGCCACCCAAGGCTTTGCTCAACCTGTCCCTGAACACCACCAGGGATAAAGCATTCACAACCTCCTTGGGCAGCCCATTCCAGTGCCTCACCACCCTAACAGGAAAGAATTTCTTCCTTAGATCCAATCTAAACCTCCCCTGTTTAAGTTTGAACCCGTTACCCCTTGTCCTGTCACTACAGTCCCTAAAGAAGAGTCCCTTCCCAGCATCCCTATAGGACCCCTTCAGATACTGGAAGGCTGCTATGAGGTCTCCACACAGCCTCCTCTTCCCGAGGCTGAACAGCCCCAACTTCCTCAGGCTATCTTCATATGGGAGGATGCTCCAGTCCTCCTATCATTCTTGTGGCCCTCCTCTGGACTTGTTCCAACAGCTCCATGTCCTTTTTATGTTGAGGACTCCAGAACTGCACACAATGCTCCAGGCGAGGTCTCACAAGAGCAGAGCAGAGGGGCAGGATCACCTCCTTCAACCTGATGGTTACGCTCATTTTGATGCACCCCAGGATATGGTTGCTTTCTGGGCTGTGAGTGCACACTGAAGCTGGCTCATGTTCATTTTCTCATTGACCACCACCCCCAAGTCCTTCTCTGTAGGGCTGCTCTGAATCTCCTCTGCCCAACCTGTACCTGTGCCTGGGATTGCACTTGGCAGGGTTAAACTTCATAAAGTTGGCATCTGCCCACCTCACAAGCATGTATGCCACAACTGTCCCAGGTACACTCAGGGATCAGGGTCTGTGGACAGTTGCTTTTGATGCACAGCCAAATGCACAAACTGAAGAGCAGCCAAATTTCCATTAGCTACACAATAAAATAATTCCTTTGAAGTAAATCTCATTTCCATTATGCTGCTCAAGCATCCACCTGAAATACAGTACAGTGGACCCCACCACCACATAAGCAAGTAATGGACCACTATTTTAATTCCTCCATGTTTTAAATAGTATTATGTAAATTTTGGGACACTGGAAAGCCATGCTGCTGTTGCTGGCTGTTAGCATCTCACTGCTGTACTGGCTGAACAGCCAATGCATCCATGTGGCCTGAACTACAGGCCACAGCAGAAGCCCATGCACCACAGTGACTCATGTAAAGACACAGATATGAGGTGGCCAGGCAACTATCAAGTACTACTAATGAGGACACATCAAAGATAAACTGCACAGACCACCTGTTATCACAGCCTCAGTGGTTTTCTAACAAAGCCTAATTTTTGGCCTTCAGTGTTTTCTGTGTCCCCTCAAGTTGCTGAAGATACAAATGTGCTGATATTACTGAGAAGAGTACCTTAAAAATCCAACTGACAACCAAATCCTACAGAAACCATAGAGACTGCAGCAGGCCTGCACATTCCTCCTCAGTTCCACTGTGCATGTAGGCATCCATAATTGGTATGAATTCCTACCTCTTTACCTAAGAGAAGTAAAAACTGTTCATCTACCCCACTACATTCTTCTGTTCTTTTTGCATTAATAACCAGAATCTTTAAGGTCTGATTCCCAATTAGAGAGAACTTCACAGAAATAAAGGACCAGCACAGAAGTCCTTCACTGCTATTTATCACACAAGCAATATGCATACTGCCTCCACTGCAATGTCACCTTGTCCATCAAATGTTGTTACTGCACACAAGCCATTACGTTGTTTTGGAATGACCCTGCTCTCCCTCTGCTGAACATACCAACCATTTAGATCAGAAAACCTGTTACAACTGGATTTCTTTCACCAACACTTCAGTACGCATCCCCACAAGGCAAGGCTGAAGCAGGCTAATTTCATCTGCTTCAAACCAGGTTTTGGCTAGTTGTTCTGTTTAACCTGAAATGTCTCCCTATTATGATCCCAACAGGCTTTAACTGGTTTTCATGAACATTAAACATGTTAAATGGCTTCAGGCTAAAACCAGATTCAGAACTTGGTTCAAAATAGCACACAAGAACAAATCACGAGTTTGAGCATCCATCCAAACATTTCTAACACCTCCTTAACCAGTGCAAATGCCATGAAGTAAAGATGAAAGATTGTTCTAAATTATCCATTTTGTGCTTTAAAAATACCAAGCTCTTCAAAGTATTTAGCATGACCCTAAAGTCTGTAGCAGCATCTCCACCAAATGAGACCTAGAAACATCAAGGTGTTCTTGGTTTCAATTCACTTCTCTACTCTCATGACACCGTTTTCCTTGTTTTATTATCCCCCAGTGCTGGAGTATCTCCATCTGTTACTTCAGATGCCATGACAGAGTTCAATTCCTGCCAGCAGCAGCATCTTCCTTTGCCAGCAAGGTCTCCTCATGCATTTCATATCCCATGTCATGCACTGTACCTTGCTGGGATGGATCCCCACGTGAACAGTTGTGCCGTTCGCCTTCTCCCGCTGAACACGTTCAATGTAGATGACGTATTTCTTCCTGTACACCTGGACCACCTTGCCAATCTGCTGTCCTTTGTAGTGTCCCCGCACAACCTGAGCACAACACAGGAAGCACCCCTTACACAATTACCACATCTGCTTATCCCAACAAAAACCCCAAACTGCACAGGCTGAAATCCCAACTCTGCTCTTTGTATACACGTGCCACAAAAACATCAGTTACTGCACAATTTCAGCAATGGAAAAATACAACGTGTTCCTTGCATGTTCCTTGTCGCTGATGTGACCTCAACAGCTCAAGTCTATGATGCAAAACTTGTGGCGCAGCTACAGCAACAACGTGAATTTGCCCAGCCCTTTCCTTTCACACAGGCTATACATGAAAACTAAACCAGCCAGAAGTTCACACGTGCTGGTACAGCTCAAAAGACAGACACTGCATATACCTGGACTTCATCATCCTTCCGAATGGGCATAGAGCGGACGTTGTATTTCTGCCGCAGCTCCTTGGAGAGAGGGGAGGACATTATTTTTCTCCGGATGTGAGAAGGGGCATTGAAGTGACGCTTGCGGTTCTTGCTGCGGTCTGAGGTCACAAATGGATTGAACTTCATTTTGGCTGCAGAAAGAAAACCAACAGTTTGGTAACCTACATGCACTGCTCTATCACCTACCCACACAAAAAAAGTAACTTTAGCTTTTGTAACTGGTTTAAATCGTACTCCCAATTAATACACCTTACACAGTGAGCTTCAAGTAAGGTTTAAACCTCTTCCTTGATCGCCAATGACCCTGTGGTTGCCAAATGAGCTACACACGCCCAACATGAAACATCAGACCATTCTTCCTATTTCAAAGCTCGCTGTTCTCAGAAGGCAGGCCATCCAAGTGACAAGTCTCAATTGTGCACTGCAGCATAGACCAGCTTCATTCATAGAGCAAATGTGTATTTTGGACTGAGGGAACTCGTGCTGCTCAGGGATCTCCTATAAAAGCACACCACCAGACAGATGCATACAACAGATCAGGAAATGCTGAATGCTTTTGGCCTTCTCCAAATCTTAACCTCACTACAAGCCTGTCATGGAGTAATTCATCCTGACAAAGGCATGTCCATTAAGCGACACTTTTGCTTAACTCCACCTCCTGCGCAGGCTGGTCCGGGCTGTGCATCAAGCCAGGGCAAGCCGAAGGCCACACTGTGCCTGAGCTGTGTTAACCAAATAACCCTTTGCCACAGAGCAGGCCCGAGCAGCGGGAGCTCTCTCCTTGGAGTCCGAGCCCCACGGGGCACCCCCGAGGGCAGCTCGGGCCAGGCCTGCAGCCACCCCTGCAGCCACACTCCGGGACCGGGATCCTCCACCGGCTTACCCGCCGCCTCTGCCCGGGACACGCTCCCACCCTCAGGGCAGATCCGCCTCAGGGCCGGCGAGCCCGGGCTGTCTCCTCTCCAGACAGCCAGCAGCGCCGAGCCGGGCCGCGCTCCCCCCAAAACCCCTGCCCCGCGGCCCTTCCCGTTTGCCCCGGACCGCCCCCGCCGCGCCGCGGCCAGCGGGGCACAGCGCACGGCCGCCCGGCACCGGATGGCGGTGGATGTCGACAGCCCGCACCGGGCCGCCCTTACCCCGCTGCCGCCGCCGCCACAGTCACCCGGAAAGAGGAAGTCAGCCCACTTCCGCCGCCGAGAGCGCCCGCCGGGGTCTCGCGAGACCAGCGCGCTGAGCTGCGGCCGCCAGCTCCCCCTGGTGGCCGGCGGTCACAGCTGCACCAGCTCTGCTCCTGCATCCTTTCTGCCAGCGTGCCTGGAGCGGGAGCGATCCATCCCCCCCCGGCCGCGGATGAAGACAGAAGCCTCCAGCCACCTTCCTGGTAGATTAGGCGCTGCTAGATCTTGCCAGGACATAGATGAATTTATTCTTAAGGAAAATCATTCCCGGTGGAGGTGGTGTTGGTCGGTATGAGTCAAGCAGGGGGGTCAGCAGCAGGAGACACTGGACCAGGTTTTGGGTTTATATGGAAGAGTTTCCATAGTGTTGAGTTGCATCAGGGTGAGAACTGGACAAAAGCCTGCCCCAGTGCCTCAACTCATTCTGTAGACAGAGTCAGGAACCTTTAGCACTACCCTGGCCCTACTGGACATCCAGTTCCAACATGTTCTTGAGGTTCATTTGGAAGGGGGTAGGATCAATTCCTTCCCAATGATGTTGTGTGGCAGACACTAATGTGTCAGAACTTAAATATCAGAACAAAATATCAGCACTTGCGAGGATTTGGTTTCTTAATATGGCACAGACACACAGTGCCCAAATTCACTGTGTTGTAACCCTTTACTGTTTAATCAATAATTGCCTCAGATGCTTATTCCAACACTTGGTGAAGCAAGGCTAAAAGGAAATTAAAAGGGGAGGTGTAACAAAACCCAGGTTATTTTATATACCAAGTGGCCCAGTGACTGAAGTCAAACCCAGCAAGTTCCAAGCACAGCCCACTCACCTCTCATTAAATAAGGGAGGTTGGGACAGTTGGTACTGTTCAAAACAGAGCACTGAATGTCCAGACATGACTCAGGGCTGATTACAAAAGAGCCTCATGTTAACTTTCTACACAGTGACCTGGCTTACAGTGATTTCATTGTGTGATAAGGCTTAGTTTGCTGAAATGATAATTAAAAACAACTACAACAAAAAAAGCCCTTTTAGATTGATTTTGCAATAGTAGTGCAACAAGAAGCCCATCAAAACATGAGTTTTATTTTTAATTATAGAACTAAATAGACTAATATTTTATCAACATAAGGTTGCAAATTAGAAATGCCAAAACTCCTTCATAATCTTCACTGTAAAAATGCAAAAGCTTTGTGCTTTGAACATTGCCATAACATACTACAGGGCTGTGTCCTCCCTCCCCTGCCCTCCTCTTCCTTTCTTCCCAGGACTACTGAGAAATACCTCATTGACATATTTCATCTGAAACGTCAGACCCCTGTTCTAAAGCAGATACTCATCAGAGCCATTTTAATCCTGAACAGCTTGTGTATCACACAAATAAGAAATAACTTTAAATGACAAATATACTGAACCTAACTAGAGACATTACAATCTATGCTGCAGATCTTTACAGAGCAGTGGTTGGTAAGTATCTGATAAATCAGATGAAACACAAATATCTCTCAATTTTTTCTTACACCATCTCCAAGCACATACCCAAGCACAGCTTTCCCTACAGTGAAACATTCTAACTCCACCACTACAAAGCATCCTATGCCACAGGTTCTCACCATATGATGGAGTGTCCCTTTAGAAAGATTAATTTAAACTGGAAGTTCTAAATATTTTATTTCCTACAGGGATGCCTTTCCTGGAAAACCATGAATACTTCCATCAAAATACTGACTCGAAGAGCAAAGACAGGAATATGGATAAGCACCTCCAGTTGATGGTTTTCCTTCCACTATGGCTTGACATTATCTTTGTTTGCAATGATGTTTAAAAGCATAACTAAGTTCATTCTAGAAAGTGTTTGAAAATACAAGTGAAATCTAGTGAGCCATGCATGCACGGGGCAGGACTGCCACAACAGTAACCACCTCGCTTTCACATTTGAAGGGCAGATTCTTCTGTAAACACATGATGTAGCATCATTACATGACCCAAGCCAGCCACATCTGATGGACAAGCTTCCCACAACTTAGAGCAGACCCAGAAGGTAGCATTAACTTGGCAATTACTCAATGGCTTAGACCTGGTTTGTAGAAGAAAGGTACGGACCGTTTCTTCAGCAGGGTTTTGCCAGAACTTGAGTACAGTTTTGTTTCCACATCTAGCAAAGGAGTGATTTATGACGTTATTGCAGTGGACATTTTGGCAGAGAGAGCAGGCACACTGAAGTATGCATCTGTCATTTCCAAAAAAAGCCAAACAATTTCACTGGTCTGTTTTAGAGAAGTGGCTTGGACTGCACATAAGGCAGCATTTTAATACAGACTGAGGATGGAGAGAAGGCCAGAAATAACATGCCAGGGGACACAAGGGATTTGCAACAAGCTCTGCTTGTTTGTGTCAAAGACATTACACCAGGGAAGACATTTTAGAAAACTAACAGTACAATCCATTGCACTACAAAGATCTTCTCCTGCACAGCTCAGGAAAAGGGTGCACTGCTCAGATACGGATAGTTACATCCTTGTAATCCACTGGGTTCACAAGCTGCGAGCAAAGACTCAACAAATTCAGGAGGGAAAAAAAGGACATTTTTGCTGTGAGCTTCAGGTGGTCACAGTGGATTAGAGGAAATCCTTCAGCCAGCAAGAAAGGCAATCACAATGGAAAAACCAACTTCCACTGGGCAGCTGCCTCCATCCAGTGGGTACCATTCACGAGCACACGGACGCGCACACCGAAAGGAAGACAAGCATCTCATTTTCAAGTTGATTTTTGTAAATGGAAAAAAAATGTATAAAATCTATCCATACATTAACAGATACAGGAAGTTACACAATCCAGTTTACACCTAAAGCAATAGCAATCAGTCCATAATAAGAACAGGGAAAAATTCCAATGCCGTAATTTGTCCAAAGTCACTACAGGGCAGAGGACAGCAGGGGACTGTGGTTGTGTGGATAAACTGGCTACCTTCCCTACTTCCAAAGCAAAGAGACAATTCCAACAGACATGTATTAGGAATACTTTTGAAATGCATTTGACTCTATCATTAACACTGAATATTCAAAGATTCATATTATTACAGTATAATGCTTGCCCGCTTCTGCCTCCAGGAAACGGCAGTGGGCAATAGACACTATTGAAGAGAAATCCTGCACCCATCTTAGAATTTACAGCATTGACTGAGTAGAACATTTTTACTTTATGGTTTTTATCCATCCTGGAACACTTAAAATTTATGTATCCTCAGCTCAGACATTTACAAAGCATGCGGAGACTGTTACTACTCAAGGAACATTTAGGAGGCTATGGAAAATGTGCTGGTGGGTATTGGTCTAATTTTAGTGAACTCGTGTCTACCATTACATGCAAGCCATACCTGGAGGTAGCTTTCCCTCCATTTATTGGGGGCCCCAAAAGACAAGGCTTGAATGAATGGGCATGGAAGCTCAGGTACCATTTTAAGGAATAAAACAAAGCAACTACTCTCAGGGGCCAGCTTGTGGGAATGCCTGCCCTGCTACTGGTGTACCTGTGGGTGAACAGTGTCAGTCTAGGGCTCAGAAAAGATGCCTGACTGGATTTTAAAGGTAGAGGGAGGCACCTTAAACCCCTGAAAAGACAGACTTCTGTGCTTGACAGGTGTATTCAATATGCACAAATGAAGGAAGACAGTAAGCTGTGCTTATCCACCCGGAAGACTGCACCATTTTTCTGAACACAAAGAACATACAACCCTTTCCCAAACTAACAACAACAACAACAATAATAATAAAGCAGAAGTGCAGAATCCAGAGTGCTGGGTGGTCTGTGTTTAAAAAAACATATGGAAGAATAAAAGCTAATGCTGTAAAGACAACTATTCCCTTTCAAAGCAAAGGCCACATAAAACTGTGTTGCTCAGTTTGGTTTTTTTACTTCATGCCACCTGTAAACACAAGACTGGATATTCAGTTTCTGGGAAGAAATGAAACCACTTTTACATTCAGAGTAAAAGCCCTCCACTGCCTGGATCACAGATTACCCAGGAAAAGGTAGCTGGGGGAAGGCTTCCTCTTCTTGTTTACTCATTTCATTAGAAAGGTCATATCTGAACAAAAGAGCTTTCAATAAAAACACAAAATGTTTCTTGATGGTATTTCTGCTCTCTGTCTCTAAAGTTTGCTATGGGGACTAACATTTTCCATTCCTCACCAACAGATACATCATCACCTTTTTGGCAACACAGGTGGAATTTCTTCCTAATGTATAATTTCTGCCTTATACAAAAGTCGATTGTCTAATCATGCAAATCCAACAGAATTCCAAAAAGTGCCACAAGACAGCTCAACTCTTTTCAATCTACTACCTAGTTTGTACACTGCCATAGGATCCTCCCAGAGAACAGACTGTCATCCTTACTTAGATCTGACAGTGTATTTCGTATATGGCATTTCAACCTCTTTCTGGGGGGAGACAATCGAAATCCATGCCCTGGTTCCATCGATTTTTCACTCTCAGAGCTCTGAAATGCATGGAGATTTCTTTGATTTGTTGAAGTCTTCACTGAACAGTCTGATCAGATCAAAACTTACTGATTCAATCAAATAGAAAATAGAGACAAAAACAGGTAGTGGCAGATTTCTTAATCTTTGCTCCTATCCTTGGAGACTAGGGCAGAGTTTCACTGCTACTGCATTTTCCCCAGCTGGATCTTCTTCCAGGCCTCTGATGCCGTGAAAATGCAGGAGTCGAGGATCCCAGCTACAGTAAATGTTCCTCCAATGATGGCACATATCTGAAATGTACAGAGAGGGAACAGGTTTGTCGATGAGGCAAACTTTTACACAGCTTGAAACTGGGGGAAAGGATTGCCTACTGCTAGGGTATTTTCTGGAAGCACGGTAAGAACTGGGTAATGGTACAGAGGACATAATTACATGACAATTATTCAGGAAAACCATTCCCTACAGTGGAATAACTTAGTGCTAATCTGAACTCATCATAGCCAGAGCCAACCATAAATCCCAGCCCCTAGGAGCATACAGGATGAGTGCTGCTTCTTTCTGGGCTAAACTCCACCTAACAAAGTTTCTAAAAGCTCTGTGTTGCTCATATCTTCCTATTACTGTTTTCTATTACAAATACCATGGCCTTATAGTCTTTTCCCTGTTTCACAAGATGCAGCATTTGCAAACAGGCAAAAGATACTTAAATAGAATGTGAAGGACAGTGACTAACAGAGAAACCTAGCTACCAGTGACACCTCCAGCTAAGGCTGTCTAACACTTTCCATTACAAGGGCTGCTTACAAAAGCACGGCCAACTTAACTCTTTGTGGGCTGAAGTTTTCCATGCAAGATGTGTTGGGTTGAATTATTTAAACAGCAGTAAAACACGTAATCATTTTCAAGAACAGTGTTAAGGAAATAAATAATCTCCTGATGAGCGTAAGAGCCTCCTTCAGGTTCTCGAGTGATAGAAAAACACAAAAGTATTCTGACATGTCCAACCAAAGTACTTTGGCTTGGAGCACCTAAACTCAGAGGCCAGCAGTTACGGACTTTGCAACACGCTCCTTTGGTTCCCTTTATCTGTGAAATGGGGGCATTGCCAAACTTGACTTCCAGGGAAACTGTGAAGCAGAAAACATTTAAAGGGTTCAGTACCATGACAATAGCTGTCTCAAAGTCCATTGGAAACATGACTTATATAGAAACATAAGACTTATATAGAAACGTAAGACTTATATAGAAACGTAAGACTTATATAGAAACCACCTGCTAGTAATAAGGCAGCAGTCAAAATACTGTAGGATGGGAAGAAACTTTCCTCAAAGGGTGTCATCCCACCCTGTGCAGGGCACAAAGCAGGGCTCACATGGAAAGTATGATACACATAATGTAACTCAATAATGATTAACAGCCAAGTTATAATTAAACAGGACCTGGTATTTCCTAACTCCTACATTTTTACTCCAGAACCGTTGTGCTCTTTTAATTTGGTCTTTCACTTTGTGTAGGATTAGGTGCCTCTGGAATAAGAGACATCAGTCAGCGAGAAGGGGACATGATATACAGGGCTTATCTCCTGACAAGGGCCTGCCTAGGAAAAGGGGGATTTTGCTGTGAGCTAGAAGCCAAGAGAGAGAAAGGAATGCCAAATCAGTAAGCCACCATAGCAGACTATCAGGGAAAGACAAAACAACTGACACTGAGGGCACCCAGTGCCATGCTAGACCTACCAAGCCGTATCTCATCCCATACAGCACTACACCAAGTGGTCAGAGTTACGAACCAAAGAGTAACATAGCAGCAGTGTTCAGCTCTTTCAACTCAGAGGGAGGTAGCAGTGGCAACAGAGCAATTAATAGACAGCACATGCAGCAAGAAATAAAGCACTCATTTACATGTGTATTTATAACCAGGATATATGTGTTTAGTGAGCTCAGTGAAATGAGGAGCGGCAGAAAACATGGCTCTTGCTGGACAGTTGGCATTACAGCAGATAAAGGCTTCAAAACCCAGAGCACCAGCTGAAGGCAGAGTCAGTACTTTTAGGGGACAAGTCCATCTCCTGCCCGCTGAGCCCCCCTCCCTGCTGCCCCTCAGAGCATGACGCAGGGTGACTTTTCTGGGACAATGACCGCAATGGAGTTGAGTTATTTCAGTCCACAGCAGCTCAGCTGATGGGAGAGGTTACACCGCAAACAACAGAGAAACCATCCAACACTAAGATTTTGCATCATATGGTAGGAAAATGTGATTTCAGTGCAGCAGGGGGGTGGGGAATAGAAAAATAACATATATTCTTCTGCACAGCTCGGTACTGCTGAGTGTTTATGAGTCACACACACCTGGCACTCGCTTGGAGCCTGCCTCCCAGCACGCACACAGCCCTCTGCTTTCATTGAAACAGAAAATGAAGCAGCACCAGGGTTGGTCTCTAGGTCAGCACAGAAGCTGCACCACCGTGTTTCCTTATCATCACAGATCTAATACGTATGGAGCGTTGCTCTTTACCAGCGTGGAAGGAAGTTCGGCATCATGCACTGATTTATATTTAATGGGAATAATCTGCGTTTGGCTTCATGAGGTTAGTTTGACTCAGGCCCGACCATTAAAGGAGGAAGGAAAAGAAATACAGAAGTGTAATAATTACAGCAGTGAGAGGCCATGCAGTGCAGGGTACACTTGAGGGTTTTGCACAGAGTATGATTACAGGATAGTGGATGGGATGCAGCTGAAGCAAAACATGAGTGGGTATGTAGAAGGCAAGGCTGCAAGCAAGACAACAGAAAGGCGGGTGTCAGATATGTGATTGTGGCCCTCTGGGATGTCTTAAAATCTGAAAATTACTTTTAAGGACAGAGGGGAGCAGTAGAATCCCCAGGTAACTCCTAGCAAGGGAACCTGAAGAAGCTCACCCAGAGATTTGTGCAGTAACGCTGCCCTGGTTTTAAAAACCTCACAGGACTGAGTCTATGATACCCATCAGCAACAGGTCCCAGGGCTGAAATAACTGTCCCTGCAACCACTGGGGAATGGTTGATGAAGAGGCCTCTCATATCAGGAAAAAAAGTCTCTTCTTTCCTGTGGATTTTGAATGCTTTAGCAGAACTTTGGCTTATTTTCTGCCCACCGTCCCCTGCCAGCCTGGCACTGACCTCATGATAAAACCTTCTTTCAGCTTGGCCACTTACAGAACTCATAAATTTTCAGTAGTGAAACTCTTCCCCTTGCTCCATAACCTCAACCACGAGACCATGAATGGCTTCTCTTTCTGGGGAGATGCATTGAGTTTAAGCAGTACAGTTCCACAGGCAAAAAATACTGTGTTTAACACTATGCCAAGTGCCTGTGGTTAACCCCAGGATCCATGGCAAATTCACAGCACAGTGGTATCACTGACCCACAGGCAATGCAAGAACCTTACTTAGTACTGATTTTTTTGAAGTGTGACATGTAAAGTATAATCTGTGCTAAATGCCTTTTGTCCTATATGGGGAAGCACCTCTCACACAGTACAGAAAATCAGGGTAAGTCTTCACAGCATAAAACCCCAAGGAGTAGGCCTGAGTACAAATGGGTCTGTTGGGAACACAGAAGGCCTGGGAACGCTGCTGTGGTGCTATAATGCTGCTCTTAGTGGTACTGAAGTTTTCTGGAGGCAAACTTGTTACTAACAAAGACCATCAGAAAACCTTCCCAGCAGCAGAATGAGACTCCTTTGGCTCTCTGCTGAACGTCCAACACCCGGCTCTCATCTGATCTCTCCACATGGGATCATTCCTCCACAGTGTATCCTTCCCTCCAGCACTGATGGTGTTTCCCCCTGAAAGTCTCTTTTAAACAGGATCTTCCCCTACCCCTAGGGCACATTTAAGTGTACCGAAAGCCTCATGGGTGCCCCAATAAACAACCTGCTCACCAAAAGGAGTTGCAGGTGATGACTCCCCCCCCACCTCAGAGCCACTCTTGTGGTTTTTAAACAAAGCAGCTGCTGCTCAGACAGAAGCTAATGCTTTCCATAGCCAGCCCCATTTGGCAATGACTCCAGATGCCCCAGCGCAATCTGTCTGGACCTCAGCCCAGTACTGATCATTACTAACTGGTCTCCAGAGCAACTGTGATGCAAAAGGCCATGCTGGAGATATAGGAAAGGGCTAAAGCAGTGGAAAGGACAATGGAACAGATCATGTCATCAAAACAGGGCAAGGAAACCAAGGACAAAAGGTATTTTGTCCTCTACAGCACCGCTCCCCTCCACCAGCATTCTCAACGCCACTTTAAACACTGTATAGCTTTAAAGAGTAGCACATACACAGCCAAGGCTGCTCTACTGTAAAACACCTCTAGCCTAAACGAGAGCAAGGGCATCTGTACCAGGGCCAGACAGTCCCAGGCCAACAGTCATGATGTAGCATCTGTAACAAGGACTTGCCTCTAAGTCAGCCACATCTGACAACGGTCTGGCCCATTTGTCTGATGTGCTGCATAACAACAGCTACTGCAGCTATCAGTGTCATCCACGCATCTCCATTAGAAGGATGTTCCTTTGGAATGTCCCCAAGTGAGCTGCTGAGACTATAACCATTTAAAAGACCAAACAAAGCAGACAAAACTCAACTGTAAAATTCTTCTTAAGCAGTCTAGCACCCAGCATGTCCCTGGCTAACTTCTCAGACAGGATGTGACAAGTCTACCTGGGGCCATCTCAAATCCAAAAGGTCATGGTGGTAAGCACTGACTCTCCTGTGGGCTCCTTACGTAAACTCTGAAGCACAGTATTGAATTCAACAAAGATGCCATTTATATGCACACAATGGCTTATCAGAAGTAAATCAATGCTAGCAACAGACATGACCATTAATAATAACATCTATCAATCCTTTCCAAACACTGTTTCCTGTTAATAACACCTCCAAACCCTCACCCCCAACAAGATGCGTAAGAAGCTTATGAGAGCATACTGTTAGGGAAAGCAGTAGAAGCAGTATGAGATGCCAAGTCATAAAATGCTGATGTTTGACCTTTTTCAGGATTATGTTTTGAAACCAAACAGACGTGCTAAGAAGAGAAGGTCTTAAACCATGACATTTAGATTTGCTTCAAGTCCCTTTCCCTTGGTATTTGTGTATCCTAGAGATCACACGTTTCTAAAGTGAAGTGAACTCGGTGTTTAAGTGCAACGCAGCCACAACTGTTTATGCTACTTCCAATGAAAACATTCAAACAGTTTAAAGATCAAAATCCAAGGTCTTCATTCCAGCCAATTTATCACCTACTGCACATTCCACCTCATTGGCACAGCAGCCTGCGGCTTCAATTTTAAGCCACCTCCATGAGGACGCAGTTTTGAAAGTTCTGGAAGAGCTTTAAATAGCTCTTTGCCTAAGTAGCAGTTTGGACAGTACAGCTTTGTTATAGATGCTGAGAGCAGTACTGCAGGATGTTAGCTGGACAGATCAAAACCTAACTTGTCAGGAAAACACCTCTGGAATTTGATAATGCGGCTCTTCTCCTCTTCTACCCAGAAGTAAACGCCTAGAACCAGCATACCCATATTAAGCCAAGCAGCAGCACTGATTAAAGCAACTGCTCTGCGTTCTCTGCAAGTTAGATCTTAGAGAGACAGTTTATTGCAGGATGCTTTACTGCATATCATATTAGCTTTGCTTCCAAGTTTCTGACACGCTGCAATAGTAACCATCCTACCTAGACAGAGTTTGACACTTCTGGAAAGGATAATTTTCTTTCTTCTTGTGCCTAGCTATCAAATTAAGTTGTCAGAGCACAGGGCTTACCAGTTACTTCACTTACACTTCAGTACAATTGGGTGATGTACTGCTTTATTTCAATCACGTCACAAGTTCTGAAGTAGAAACTTGATTCTTCTGGACAAGAAAGACTCGGAAGAGAAATGAAAGGCAGGCAGGAGACAGGAGAATTGGCGTAACTTACCGATGTGATAAACCTGTACAAAGGCTGTCGTCTCTCTGTGTATTTCACTGTGATGGGGCTCAAATCATAACGAAACCAGATAGCTGGGATAATGCGACCAGTATGACTGTAGGCTACGTACTCCTAGAAAAGAAAGTGGGGAGAAAACAGCAGAAAACATAAGCAATCTCATTCCACTTGGAGTGTCTGCAATAAAACTGCTTCTGTGGATCTAGCCCTTACTTCACTCTTTAGTATTAACAATCAGACTGAAAGAAGCAGTTAATTCCTATAACTGCCCTTATGAAATAGGAAAATAAGGTCTTTATAGTCTGATAACGATACAGCTGCAAACAGAGAGTGATGCTGCTTACTCTCACCTTTATTCAAAGTTACAGAAGTAAACATAAAGGCTGTCATTGATTTCTCTAGCTTAGATCTGTTCTGCTTAAATACAAGCAGTCTCTAAGCAGTTGCAAGTGAAGTTTTATACTGTCAGTATGTAAATCTGGGATATTCATACAAAACCACAATTTAATTTGCAAGAACCTGAAAATCCCTTCTTGTCCATGCACAAAATAGCAAGCAGCAGCTCCTGTCTGAAAGGAACCCTTTGCCTCGGGACCAACAATGTGAATGCTTTGCCCACTCAGTATAAATCACACGGTGCCATGTTTAAACCGTGCTGAAAGCCAAACTGAAACTGTATACACAAAAACACTGGCAAAGAGTCAAAACAGATTCCAAGCTAGTGTGGAAGAGGCATCTTCAAATTGCCAGTGATGATCTCTTTTAACTCATTTCTTTAATAAAAGCAATCAATCAGACAGAGGACAACACCTCAACACGATATACTGCATATTGCCAACGCAGAACAGATACTAACACCAACATAGCAGCACAAGTCACATCTCTTTGAGCTAATATTTTGTCTGTGCTCTCAGTGGCAATAGATATCAGCTTTCAAGGAACAGGACATTTATCTTGACAGACTGAAGCAAAATCAAAGCAAAACAGGCTGGGGACTTGTCAACCAGCAAGAGCCCTCAGCACTGGCATGACACACGCTGCCTCCTTACCCAGCTGCTCTTCCCTTCTTTAGCCCTATGACATGCCTGCCAAATCAGATCACCTCTTCTGTTTTAATTCTCCTTCATGCAGAGGCAAAGGCAACCTCAAACACTTCAGAAAGATGAAGAAACGACAAGCAATAGGACGCCGATAAGCATGACATGAAAAAAAGGGTAATTTTATGCTCCATGAGCTCAAAGGGAGCAAGTGAAACAGCATCTCTCTCCTTCATTAATCTTGTAATTCCCAAATTTCCCGCTAGTTTTTCTCAATGGATGACAAGAGAAGCAGAATGTGACTGAAGTCCCTAGTCATGCTGTTTTCAGGGCTGTTACTGCAGAAGTTCTGCAGCATATCTTGGGACAGTGGCTATCTGGGGAAGTGAAGAAACAAGGGTCTAGGACAGAAAAGGGGAGAGGAGACAGTCCACACTTAAAAGACTATATCAATCTCTTCATTCTAGTCAACCTCTGCCAGACTATTCCAATAGCTTCCAATTTCTCTTTCCCACAGATCAGGGTGGGAGACAAAGGCTAAAGCACTGATAACAGAGTTCTTGTTTTTAATGAGAAGAAAATGCAGATGCAGCACTGTTTCTCTGCCCTTCAGTTCTGATAAAACTGACCTCATTTTTTCCTTCCTCTCCCCTTTTCCCCACCAGCAATCCTGCCCTAATGAGTCAGTCTTGGCCAAATGCCCCCATTTGCAACCGTGCTCATGGAAGTGTCAAAAGCTCTTTCCAAATTACTATCAGAACTTGCGTCGCAAGAGTCTTATCAGAACAATGGTTGTGATATTAAGCAGAACAAATACATTGCAATCTGAATGCAGGGAGACATCCAAATCATTGGGACACACTGTACAAGCCCAAAAGTCACTAGACAGGAACGTTAATCTAACAAATAGTCAATGAGAGCACATGCTTGATTCCCAGTTACTGCAAACTAGCAGTAATTAGGTATTATAAACCCATTCTGGACTTTCATTTAGCACCTGAATGGTAAATAGCTTTAAACTGAAGACACTTTTTACCTTAAAAAGTAAATAGGGCTCTTTTTAAAAGTTCAGTACATTGTATTATTAAAACACAAATATCTTCACATTTAATGTAAATTAAGAATTATAAAGTTATAAGAACTATTATAACCCACTAAAAGTGGGCACTGTGGAATAGTCAACCAGTACCTATTTGCTGCTGCAGGTTTAAGGGCTTAATATCTGAAATCAACATCTATAAAAAGCTGATGACTCTGCTGACTTAGTCTGATATGTGCACCACAATTAACACTCTTTTATTAACAAAACCACTTGTAAGTGCTGCTTTGTGTGTTCAGTTCCATTGCAGTTTCTACCCAGATGAATCTTGACACAAATCACAAGAGCTCCTGCAGCATGTACAAACCTTCCACATCATTTATAGAAACGTCCATCAGTTAAACTGACATACGAGGAAGTCAGGAGTAAGCCTATATTTCTCTAGGATTAAAACAATACCACCACCTGCTTTGAAAAGCCCTCACAATCCAACCCTGTTAAATGCCGGCACCAGGAGACAAAGCTTGAAGAGCTTCAGTTCCTCCTTCTCCCAGCAGAGGCTACTCCTCACCTACAAACAAATGTACCCGGCTGCAGAACAGAGAAGAGAGAGGGAAAAGATCCCCCATGCATCCACTGGGCTGCAATAAGGAGCTTCTCTGAGAACTACCTGCTTCCTTACCTTATTTGCTACAGTATATTGGTAAGAGTATCGCTGCTTGCCGCTCATGTCTTCGTACACCGTCGGGACTATCTTCAATATATAATCATGAGACGCAAGAGCTGTGGTCAGGGAAGGAAAGGAGATGAAAATATTCAGAGAAAGGAATCACCCACAGCATTTCAAAGTAAATGAGCAAAATCAACAACTAAGTCACGGAGAAGGTACGGCCCTCCCCCCCACCTCAGGTTCTGAGGCAAAGTGCCAATTTCTCATACTACTCTTCTGTTCTTTGTACAAAACTCTGTAAGGTAGCTGGATGACACCAGAACCTGCTTGCCATTCCAAGACTTCTGCAGTAGCACAACCCATGGAGATGAGTTTGGGTCACTTAAACCTTCCTAACTGCTTGGAACTACAATAGCTAAGTCTTACCAGCACCACTAAAAGCTGTCCTGGTTAAATCAAGAACCAGCTAAGGTTAGAATTGCAGCTCACTCAGCTTCTTTGGACAGAAAAAGCTGAGGCATCGCAATCTGTGTAGTCCCATTTCTTATGTACCCATCTTTTTTTTTCCTTCTCTTCTTTTTACTACAGCTGATTTTCCCCATGATTTAAATGGCTCGTGCTATTTTTCATGTCTGCTGAAACAGTTCTAAACCAGAACTCTAAATGATTTCTGGGCAGGATCCTTTAGCCAAGTGTAACACAAGGACATTTGGCTCCTGGAGGAAAAAAGAAGGAAACAAACAAAAACCAAATAAACCCAAACCACAACAGAGTTATTTAGCATCAGGAAACAGCCATAGAAATTTTGTTCCAAAAAGTGGACAAGACTGATATCCTTGTGGGAGCCTGAACACCTGAAGCAATAAAACTGTGCTGAATGTTAGCATGCTCTAGAAATTGCTTTTTGTGTTGCTGGTCATAAAGAAGGGCACTGGAAATGCCTAACCTTCCAGCCACAAAGTAGAACTTAAGGTAAGATCTAACCTGCAACACAAGAACAGGGAAAAGTTATGGTGGTGGTATGAGCAGGAAAGAGAAGCTATAGCAGCAGGATATGGGTAAAGACCTCAGCGATTCTGAGTCGGTCATAGCAGAGCTGGAGACGACGTCCAGGTTGCAGAAGGGCTGTACAGGACTTTTTGGGCTAAGCCTTCCCTACGTTACTGGAGAAATGACAGTGGGTAATGTCTAGACCATTTTGGTTAAAGAGGCAAATTAAAGACTTCTGGATACATCAGTATTGCATGAATGGCCATGTTTTCCCTCCTGCAAAGAGTGGCTAAGACCTGTAATCACCAAAAATACATACGATTTGAACTGAGTTTGTCTGCTCCCTCCAAGGCATTGAATGCTCCATGAACATTATGGACCTGGAAAGCAAAAAGGCATATGAAAAAATTATGCTCTGACTTGGTACTCTTGATCTTTGCTTCCCTATCCTACCCTGTAACAAGGAGATCAGCTTGATTCAACCTTCCCAAAAACAAAGCCTCAACCCAGTAAAAGATGACCTGAAATATCTTTCAGTGACCGTCACCACAGAGGTTGGTTCCAAGTTAAAAAGCTGATTTCACAATGTCTTACAAGATGAAATTCCAAAACCACTCCAAACCTAAAGGAACTGCAGTTGGAAGAGGCCAGTTGTGAAATTTCATAGTGAGATATTTCCCAAGAGCTTTACATAGCTAACTGTGAAATTAATTTATCAGGCTTAAAGGGAAATAAATGGGAGTCATATGAAGGTTAAAACTCATGAGTCTCCTGTAAAGGTAGCCCATGTCAGAGCAGTTGGGCCTGTACAGCTTTAATGCATTAGCCCAACTTTCCCACCATACACACTACACCCATAGAGATGGGAAGGACACACGCCAACACTGCCATCCATTCAGCTTTTCCTGCAGCTGGTCCCAGGCATGCGGGTATCTGTTTGCCCAGAATAACAGGATTTCCATCCCATGCCTTCCACACACTGTGATCTGGGAGTCTGATGTCCACCACCAGCATAATCAGCTTGTGAACTCTCTATAGGGAAACCCCACAGGAACAGCTGTAGATCAGAGGTTGCGTCATTCACATTATGTACAGTAAACTATACTGAAAGAACAAATAATTCCACAACCTAGAAATTCCTGATCTTAAGCCAGACAACGAGGAAGAAGAGCTTGGGAGAAGTCTTTGGTCATGGGTATGACAAGGTTTCATCTAACTAACAGGGCAATGCAATCTCCTTCCCAAACCCCCTCAACAACTGATAGCACGTGGATGTATTCATCTCATACTAATGGCTGTTTCCCTATTCTGAATGCTACGGAGTGGATGATGATTTGGAGGAAGCTACAACTGAACCCGTTTCTCTCCTGAGAAAGGAAATTCTACAGGGACAAAAATCACCAGGAAGGTGTTGGTAACAAGCACAGAGCAAAAGCTGCAGCTGAACCTTCTACAGCACCTTTCAATGTGCTGGCTTTTCAAATACTCTACACAGGAGTAACCATTTCCAAACTACACATGCAGACTGTACACATTCTTTACTAATTTTAAAAGCATACAAAGAAAGTGGGGCCTCTGGAGTGGGCTACGCTATTATATTCCATTCTTGATAAAGCCAAGAAATAAGCCTCTTATAGCATATCTGGGCCAGAGACTTTAAGGTCCGCTCCAAACACCCTAACAGTAAATATTGAGTGGATACTCAGTAACCAACTGTATCTATCCTGTGACATAGCAGTATATTTGGACTTTGGTTTTGTCCTTGCCTCCCCAGCATCTACACTTATATTTATATATGTAAGTTGGCTGCTCTGCTTTTCTCTACACAGGGAGTTTGAAAAGCTGTGAGTTACAAAGCCACCAGGCATCCCCACAACCACCTGTTTCTGTAAGAGCAGGTCCTTTGGTACCTCTGCCTCTCTTGCCTTTGCAACATGGATGGCATTTGTAATTCCCAGTCTGAGGTTTTACCATGATTTTCCTTGTGGAACATTCTGGACTCCCATTACAATATTTGCTGTCCATAATTAATCTCTACTCTACAAAGTGCACAGGTGTGCTCCTTGGGGGAACATGCTTGTTTGTACCTTGCTAAGTACCTGGAAGGGCTTCAACAAGGAGTAAGCTTTTGGCCACAGTAATAAAATTGCTTTGCAACAGACAACTTAAGCAAGCCTGTTTAGCCAGACATTCTCAGGACCCGTCCTGCACTAACAGGGCCAAATCCAGTGCTTGGAGTAGTGGTGCAGGAGGCCAGAGAATGGTTTAACAGTGCCAATGCTTTTATTCTTCTGCAATGTGGACCTCAAAAAGGTCCTTTCTAGGGCCTTGAACACCTTAGGCTTTAACCTCTACAAACGCATGTGATGACATACAACTGGATATATAACACAGGCAGAGTCCAGTAGCAGGCTAAAATAACTTCCAGCCTTGCAGCTATCAAGGGAAGACAAGACCTCTCACAAGGTTAGAACTAGGATTATTCAACACCACAATCCAGCACTCAAGAGAATTCTATCATTAAAAACATATAACCTCCTACTTTCTGTATCTCTTTACTGGGTTACTTGACATGCAAGAACTACTTCACTGGTTTGAATTTTGGTTTCACCTACATGAGGGAAAAATGTACAAAAAGTCTGCCTTTTTGTACATTGATGAACTCATTGATATACATTGATGTACATGATGAACTAATGCTGAAGAACTGCAGCTCATTCCATGCCAGATGAGATATAAATCTCTGTTTCACACTGGTTTTTCTAGAGAACACAGTGTGTACCTTAGTGGATCATTCTGGCAGAGTTAGTAACAACCTACAAAGAACTAACTCCCAGCACATGACACAAGCGAATGAGAAGCTCCTCACCCTCCTTAAGAAATATGAGCATATACTACATCAAAGCAGGTGGAGATATTCAAAGGTGTATCTAGATAGATTTAAAGCTCTCTATACTCACTGGCTCTCTGCTGAGACCTGGTAGCACCTATTTAGTGAACAGATCCTTCTTTTAATTTGTGCTGCTGAACTCATGTTTGCCTACAGGCTCAGCAGCACCTACATGCTGCATTCCTTGTGTATGGAGATGATGAGTAGCTATTTTGAACTTGAAAACACTAATCAAAACTTGTCCAAATCAGAAGCCAACTACATGTTTGCTAGACAGGTTTCTCACCCCCAGAACTGAAGACGTTCACTCCTTTGCCCCCAACTGTCCAAGCCTTCTCATCTCATTCATGCTGATTCACACTTACTCAAAGACCATGATAAAACAGTGGGAACGCTACCTTAGAGTGCTGATTTCCCACGCAAACTGCAGAGCTCCCTATTAGCACTTACCTAATATTTTTCATAATCTCAGTGTGCTTTACAGACATTAAGCCAAGCTTATTTATATGCTAATATTCCAGCATTCCCACACAAGATGTTTCCTAAAAGAAGCCGGGAGCAGAATCAGAAGACTACAAAGCAACGCTTAGGCTTGTTAGCATGAAAAAGGGTTTTGGAAGTGGGTGTACAAGAAGCAGACTAATGAGACGTCTGTGCTGAGGAAAGATTACAGAGAGACTGTGGGTAAGCAATGTTTAGGGTGAGTCGCAAACTGGGTGTGCACATATATAACTCCCACCTATGATGCTAACTCCTTGGAAGTAGGCTAGAGAAGTGCTGTAATCTGTTCTCATTGAGAAATCAGGAATCATTACATAACTTGCAACACCTGGTGAAACTCCATCCACTGGGCAAATGCACACATCCATGTTCTTCCCAGCAGGGAACTGGCAGTTCTAAGTCTAACTTGTGTTTCACAGAACCAATTTGACTAATAGGTGTCTGCTATACAAGTACAGTGAGGTGAATTAAAAGGCACTTGACTGGTGCCATGGTAAAAACAGTAGCAAGCACAAATCTTCCCTTAGTACACTCACTGCTCCTCCGAAAGGCAGGCAAGATTTGATTCCTGTATTAATACTGAAAACAGCACTGCGTAGCATTTTGCAAAGACACGAATCCTCATTTCTACTCCTCTCCGGAAGATTAAGACACAGTTTTCCAAAAGCACTTTCAGTTTCAGATAAAACCAGCAGTTATTCTGTGACTGAACACTGCTCCCTCCTGAAGTGCCATGTAACAGTTTGCAAACTCTTCTGGACTGAGTGTATGTTTTATGCATGCAAGGGATGGGCGTATTTGCCCAGGCAGTTCTATCTCATGTCCTTTCCACATTGTACATGGCCCTTCCGTAAAACCAAAGTGTCTAATATTAAAGTCGCTCTCATTGCATTCATTCCCCTGGAGCCAGAGAATTTTCAGGGAAGAGAACTCACCTGTAACTTGTCCCCAAATGAGAGTTTATGGATGACGTGAGTCATGTCAGGATTCTGAGGCTGTGCAGTGGCACTGTGCGTTGACACGTGAAAGTTACCAGGGACCTAAAATTAGTCAAGACAAGGAAGACAGGATTTCACATTTTATCCCTCAAGGCATGGCTAGGCTCTGTGATATGAAGCAGAAATGCCTGGATCCATCCAGCCTGGCAGGATATATCTACTTCGCAGTGGACAACCTCTGGTATGTCAGAGAAAGGCTCTGAATTACCTTCCCGCACTTGACCAACACCACCATACTGCATACAGAGTGGAGATCGGTTACATCGCTCAGCCCAAGAGTCTGGCACCCTCACACTGCTGCTGACTAGGAGGTGATGAGTGGATCACTGCCAGCTTTAGGGATTCCTAACACTGAAGGCTATGTCTTTCATCCCTATTAAAATAAAATTCATGTCTCTGACAGGGAACAAACAGTTGCTTAATGTTTTACTCCCACATCTCGCATTTGTAAATGGGCCCATTGCTGCAACACAACCCAAGCAAGCTGTGGATCTATTCCTATTGCAGCACTGGTCATGAGCAACCTTACATTGAAAATACTGTACGTTAAGAATGAGTTTTGTATAAGAGAGAAAAAAACCACCAAAACAAAGGGGTTTCCCATACAAACTAAGCCAGATGTTCAGCTTCTGGCCCTGGCAATTGCCTTTCCAAGCACAGAATGTTCTGGGTTTAATTTTTTAAATGGAGGGAAATTTGTAGTTTCAAAAAAATACAGATTTCACCTAAGGACTCAGTTCCAAGACAGAAAATGAGCCCTGGTGTCACTCTGATGGGATCACTCTAGGACGCACACACTTTTCAGGTCACCAGCCTCTGTGAAGTGTTTCAGCAGATCCAGCTCAGTCACTGTTATGGAAGGTGCAAGAATTTTTTCCTATCAAGAAGAGGTTGGGAAATCAAGCAACACTGAGCAGCAATTTGACATGGCCTAAGACAAGAGTGGGAGGACGGTTATACAACTGGTATCCATTGTGCTCTCTGCAGGGCCACCTCACCAACAGGGCCATGGGAGGCCACATGCTGGTTCCATGTGCTTTCAGGAAAGCTAATTTAAATGACTTGAGGAACAGCAGTGTTCTCCTGGGAACACTTTCAGGTGTGGACACGAGCTGTGTCATACACAAGCTTGGTAAACAGGGTGGCAGACTCTGCAGTAAGCAGTACACGCAATCATCACACTGTTACCGTGTTCTCCCTCTTTAGGTTTAAGAGCAACACCCAAGAGCAATCCCTGGTCATGTTTCAAAGCCTGGCCACATCCCACTCCAGATACCAGCTCATACAGAAGCTTGTATAATTCCTGACAAGGACTGCAAGTCATACATGAGAGGTTCAGGCTTTCAGAGGCTGAAGTCCTGGGCCAGCTCCCCTCTGACTGCAGTCCCAACCACTACAGAAGACAACACCGTTAGTGGCCTATCACAAATTAAGCAGTGAAAGGAGCTTCTCGTTGCCTCACACAACAGCCCCGTTTTGAGTTGCTTTGGTAAGCAGAACACACTACATCTAGCAGACAAAACCCTAAGCATTCTAACTCTGTGCTTTGGGAATTAATAGAACAAGAACTACCTTTCAAGGAGCCATTTCCCAGTTTTGTGGACTATCAGCTGCCAGTAATCTTGGTGACTTAGAGGCGAGGAAAGAAACGTCCTCTTTTTAAGTCCCTAATCCTCTCCATGTCACAGAATCAGTAGGAGCTTCTGCTTGTTATTTTTAGATGCGATTTAACATGACCCGGGAGGAAAAGAAGGAAGTAGGATTTTGTAGCCTGTGGTACATGAAGTGGCGTGAATAAAGGGTGTGCCCTTCTTAGGACATCAGTGGGCCCCACCACTGCCTCTCCCACCCCAGCTAGTCATCTCCAGCATTACATAGCAAGATTATTCAACCCTGAACACACCCATCCCAGAGAGGAGCCTCCTCCAGGCCTGCATTTTCATTCTTTGAGGCAGAAGTGGAGCACCCCAACAAAGCATGCGCAGAGGCTGCACGCACGTATTCCAAACATCTCGGCATGGAGCCGCTTCTGCTATGCTGGCACCCTCTAGTAAGGAACATTCCTGTCATTCTGCGGCTCTTGGAATAAAAGAGCACTTAGATAGAGGCATTGCCAAAGACCTCTGCACAGTGAGTCAGATTTTGGAGGTGCACAAGTCATGAGGAATAAACACAGAAGCCATTTGGCATTTGTAGGGAGTTTGTATAACCCCTAAACATGAAGCTGCTGTACTGAAAGAGTCAACACGGGCTACAACATAGAGCTGCTCTCTTGCGTTAAGCAATGCTATCTCAATTAACTGTTTTGGAGAACAAAGTAAAAGCCTGATCTAACACATTTCCATAGGTCGGCCTCCTTCTATATGCAGCCTCCTCTTCCCACCTTGTTCTGCAGCACTGAGAGATGTAACCTTACAGGTGATTAGGGACATGAACATCAACTCTGCAGCAGAGACACTGGCACAGAGATTTTCATAAGCAGTTTACAAATGGATCTTGCTAGCGTTTCCCTAGCCAGCACACACTCACCTACTGTCGTTCCTACTCACCTTGTTGATGCTGAAATGGCCCTCAAACCTGCAGCCATCCCCATTATTGAGAGGTATCTTCATTGAGTTGTCAATATGACCCACTTCGTGCCTTCCCATTTCATCTTGGATGTCCAGTCCAACTACTGCATGGGTGGGAAGAGACAATAAAGAAATCGAAACAAAAGTAACAGGAAGGATGCACAGGAAAAGCATGCACAGCTTTTACTGGGAACAAAATCCACATAGCTTTTCCAGACATTTGACTAAACTGCGCTAGTAATGTCATTTGTCAAATGCTAACAATCATACCAGCTCTCCGGAAAGAGCTTTGTAACCATACTTTTCAGACTGCCTATTTGACACAAAGACAGGTCCCATGTCCAGCCAGCTGACTGCAATCTCAATTGCACAGATGGAAAAACTTCAGGTAGACGAGGCAGGTGATTTGTGAAAAGCCAAGCTAGAGTATTCAGTCGTAAATGAAACCTGGGAGGTTTCTTGCTCCCAGACACCAAAAGGTCACTATGAAAAAGGGAAATGATCTTTAGAAAGAAGCCAGCAAGGGAGGTCAGCCACTAACACAGGCTGCAAAGCCAGCAAAGGGTCCAAGGAAACAGGTGTCCTGGCTTGGAACAGAAAGTGATGGGATATTGGCAAAGGCTGCAGCTATTTGATCTCCATCCACCCTGTTACAGAAGAAGGGCTACTGTACCAGGTTGGGTCTGTTTAAAGTGCTGCTTAAAATACAAAGAAAAACTGATAAGTGAAAAGGGATACTCACATTCACAATGCAGGTTTGGCAAACTGATGTTTAGATTCACTTCTATTTTACCTCCACTGTCTTTGTCTGGGTCATCCACATAGAGCTCATTAACTCTGGAGGACAGAAAACATGGGGGGGGGCTCAGGCACAGAGCTACTTTTCACAGGGGAAAAAAACCCAACAGCTTGCATGCAAAGGGAAAAAAAGGGTACTTGAAGAGGGGGTTTCACTATGTGATGGCTGCAAGTCACCAGACAGAGAGCAGGTAAAGCCCCCCACAACTGCATGGGGGCACACCACTGTTTAGTTTCACTTCTGGCTTGACAGAAGTGTAGGAAGCTTTAAGCAAGCAGATTTATGCTTCTTGTCCCCTTCTCTAGCCTGAGTTTCCAAAGGTGATACAAAACGAGAAGCTGATGCCAAAGCAGTGGCAGGCTAGTGTGCAAGCCCTCCACATACCTGTGCTGTTACTCCTTTTAGGAGGGAAAGCAGCATATGCTTTTTGCCTTGTTTCATACGTAATTTTAGAGAAAGGCCCCTCTCACCTATCCCACAGGAAAGCTTGTTTGTGTAACTAACTGCCTTTTATTATTGCCACCCAGCTGACAACCCAGTGGCAGGAGAAGGCAGCATGGCATAAATCTCTCTCCTTAATACCTCATTTCAATCTACAACTGGTAACCAAAAGCAACAACTAAAATTGAGAAGAGGATCTGAGCCAGAAACAGATGGGAGGAAACATCCTGGACAGCAGGATCTAACACCCTATTCAAGTCTCCCAAAGAGTAATTCATGTTGTTTCATGGCACCCACAGTGCTGGCACATTCTCTGCAGAAGACAGAATACAGATACAGAGTAAAAGGAATACAAATATTTATTGCTGGCACATTCCATCCATCTGACATGTAAAAAGTAAACAAGAAAAAGCCCAACACAAGCACAGCCGAATGCCTTGAACAGCTCTAGAGAATCCACTGCAGGGGAACTCACCGCTCTGAACCAATGGCAATATTACCCTGCAGCTCTTCTCCCTCAAAGCCCAACACTGTTCAGCCTCATCAAATATGAAGATTTGATAATTTATCTTCCAGTCAGACACATTACNGCAATATTACCCTGCAGCTCTTTCTCCCTCAAAGCCCAACACTGTTCAGCCTCATCAAATATGAAGATTTGATAATTTATCTTCCAGTCAGACACATTACAAAGCTATGGGAATTTATGTTCAGGCAAGCTACGTGAAATAAACTACCTGTAAGTACCCTGTATTATACTTATTTAATGCTCAAAGTGCATGAAAGCCTTTGACAAGCCCTTGCCTAAGAGTCTATTAGCCATGTTATTAGACAAACCAGACTAAGGGCAGCTACAAGACAGATTCAAAGTGATTTTGCTCTGGTGATCCATCTCTGGACCATAATGAACTGTTTGGCCTGTGAATTGAGAAGAAACAAGCCTTCATACTGAGAAACACACAGCTGCCAATTCTTTTGGAGCTAATTACTCACAGGTCAGTGGGGTTTACAGACACTCATTTAAAACCAGCACAGCATTTGTCTTCAGCTTCACAGCCCTACCTTTCTCTGTTTTTAATTGGCTTGACAAGTTGCTTGCAATCATTACTCAACGTATTTTTCAAGTGATTAATAAAAATGACACAGAGGGAGGGGAAAGATTGCTCATCAGTGACCTAGTTAGAAGCTTCTTGGCTGAGCCCTCTTCTCTTGGGTGGAATGCATTAAATCTACGTGTTTAGTACTGGCAGATTGGGTAGCAATCGGGATTAAGTCATATATCCAAATAGGGTTGTGAGGAATAGCTCCAGCCAGGATAGGCATTAATCCCCCAAACCAGTGCACCTTCCTGTGCTCCTCGAGTCCTCCCATCAAGATCCCAGCTGCCAGTCAACCTGTTTCATAACAGCACCTGGCTTCTTCCCAGCTCTCTGCTGTTTGAGATGTGGGCCATGCCCAGCCAGTGCTGAGGGCAACTCCACATTACTGCCAGAAAGGAGCATTCATGCCAGGGCTGGCACAGAAACACGTCAGGTTCAGCAGCTGAACATCCCAGCTATTTGGAGGGAAGCTCTAGGAAGGTCAATATTTGTATTTGCTCATTCCCAATTCAGAACCTGTCAGAAAGCCTGCAGTCAGGCATGGTCTGTAAGCAAAGGCACATATGCTGTTCAGTGATAAACTAGTGACAAGTGGCTGCTGGTAGAAGTCAAAGGACGAACTGAGCACAGGGAGCCTATGGCAGCTCTCACATAGGAAGACAAGCAGTGAGGTCACTCGCTTGCAGACTGGATCACTGAGGCAAAGAGAAATAGGCCAGTTTGTCCACGTCACACAGCCCATTAGTGGAAGATAAAGGAAACTGGTTTCCTGTCCTGCACTCCAGTCACTGGACCAACGGTTCCTAACCTGTTCCCTGGGCAAGGCTCATGGCTGCTTCCTCCTCCTCCTCTTTACCTACTAGCCCCCTGCCCTTCTCCTACTCATGTTCCCAATTTCATAACCCTATCTATCGTTCCTTGGATATCTGACAGCTCGTGACAGTCTGTGCTTCCTTCCCTCCCTTGGACCTGCAGTGCTGCCTTTCATGGAGCACCATGCCTGCTGAACCCTGCTTCTCCCTCCTAGCTCCAGCCACTGCCTCCTCCCGGCACCACCAGTTCTTGCAGAGGGTCCAAGCTAACAAACCCAGCCAGGTTGCTTATCAGGGGCTCCAAAGTGCTCACCAGCTCTGCTACTGAGGTTTCCTTTCACTATGGAGAACCAAAGGCACAATGACAACACGAGACAGACTGCACCTGCTGGGGCAAACAAACCCCAGAAGAAATGTCATGATTTTCAACCAGCTGGAAATGTTACTCCCAAAATACATTCTGGAAACGTCACAGGTAAAGCAGACTCCCAGGGTCAAGGCTAGTCCTTTCAGGATCTCCTCCTGACCCACTGCCACCTCAGCCTGGATGGAGCTGGCAGAGAACTGGCACTCACACATCCCTTGTTACAGTCCTGCCCAGGGCCAAGAACCCAAATTGCACACAGCCTTCCTCCTATTTATTCACACAATCCTGAGATGTTGGGAAAAAGCACTATTTACCACCTGTAGGAACTCTGCCTGAAGGGATAACGTCTCCAGCGGAAGAAATGAAGTTGGCTCTAATTTATAGCTGTCCCTCCTGGAACATGAAGTGTCGCAGGAGTAACAGTACTTGACAGTGAATCTGGGATGGTCACAAAGGAAATCATACCTGAGGTCAGACAGAAGGACACTGTAAACACAGCTGCTTCTATGGCTGTTTAAGAGAGGCAGTGTACAGGGTTGTATTGTGAACCACAGATGGCAGGTAGCTCCTCCAAAGACCTAAGCATGTGGGAGTTGGCATTTTACTGGTTACTGTTAAGGACTATTTGATTAAAAGTGGCACAATAAAGCAGGGGTGAGGGGCAGAGCCATGAAAGTACAGTGCGGGTAGGACATGGACCTCTCTGCCCGCTGGGCCTCCCACCACTGTTTCAAGAAAGGGAGGAGAGTTTCTTCATGCAGCAGGAGCTGTGATCCACACACAAAGAATCTGCTTCACTTCTAGAAAGAGCCACTTTGAAATACTTCACATTCCTGAGCGGTGCTGCTGGGCTTCGCAGTTGCTTATCCCATTTGCTTACAAACTTGAAGCATTACACAGAAAACGTTGGAGGGACTCTTTGGCTGAGATTGCAGATCATGCAAATGGCACGCAAGAAAGAATGAAAGGGGGAAACAGCACAAGAGGGCTCATCATTCCTGTCAGTTTTTATCCAAAGAAAGTCAGACCCATTCCCCATGCTTTAAGGACTCCAACTGAGGACACAACAGCTTTGTTTCCCCAGAAACAAAACTTCCCCAGTAATATTCCCACCCGGCAGCCCTGGCCCCTGACATTAGACACTTCACACTTCACCAGCTGAAGAGCCTGCAGCCCTCTGAATACAAGAGCAGACACTCTGCAACGACCTTTCAGAGCTTCACACACGCTGCCTGGGTGCTCTCTAAACAACATCTTCCTTGGCCTCTGTTCTCCTTGTCCTGGTTTCTGCTTCAAGTTTTACCCTGCTTTTTTTCCTCTCTCTTTCATAGCAAAAAACCAGTCAGCCTCTTCCCCAGTCATCAGCCATACACAAAATACAGCCACTTACTCCAGCCAGCTGTATTTCACTTTGTCCTCCAACTCCCAGGAGACACTCTCTGGTCTCCATGATCCTAAGACTACAAGGGAAAAGAGCTGTTCTTTCTTCAGGGAGCCCAAAGCTTCTCAAGATACCGTCTCAGGTGAGCTGTCCCTGCTCCATTTTCCATTTCAGCTCTCATCACCCACCTTCCAGAAACACAACTATCCAAAGCTGAGATTTTAGCACTGCCACCTTCTCAGTGAGCTGGATCAGAGAAGACCCAACACATGACAAACAATCCATCTTCTTCTCCATTTGTGGGAAGAAACAACAAGCAGGTCAACAATTCTCTACTGTGTAATAAATTGTGCATGTGTCTATTGGTCTGCCATTTGTAATCTTCCTTCTGTGCCCTGAATCTCAATCAGTTCTTCATTGAGGTCTTTGTCCCAGATCAGGTCTTGGCTCAGCTGGGAAGCACAGAAAACACACTGTCCTACAAAGGAAGGAATCACAGGAGGCAGGAAGAGAAGAACGGTTTGAAAGACGTCAATGTAGATTTGAGTCAGAAATTGCAAATGACATCAGGATACGACCTTCTGCTTCCTGCTAACCCACACAAGTACATAAGGCCAAACAGCATAACAACACTTCACAAACGTATATCACCCTTTATTAGGCAAGCTCCATGTTACTACGCAAACATTAATTAAGCTTCTTAGCACCCCTGAGAGGTAGGCAGCTAAGTATTACATCCTTCTACAGAAAAGTGCTTGTCTCAAGGTCAGTCCATAGCAAGAGCAGGATTACGGCTCCCGTTCCCCTCTGACTATTAGGCTGTATTCCCTATGTTGGTCTAGTTTGTTCCAGCATTTCATCTGCCTCCACTGGATGAATCGGTGGAGTTGGAGTTGTACCTCCAGTTTGGTGTCAGGAAACACGAGTTGTAGTATTGTATTCCCCCCTTCTGCTCCAAGGTTATTATTTCCAGCAGAAGAAACTTTTGTTGCAGCATGATCACACTCTGCTGCTGACACAGCTTGATCATGCAGGTTGTTAGGTGAAATTTTCATGGGCCAACAGCCACAAAACACTTTCCAAGTACCTTGGAGAGCAAAGGACCAAAAGAGCCTTTGCAGGTAGGTATGATAACAATTCTGTTTCACTGCAGGATCACTCTCCAGCATGCAAATGAATCCAGTGTGAACAAGCAATGCTGGTCTCAGAAGCTCCTGATATTTTGCTTCCTCTTACATTAGGGGTACCTGGCAGCCTGCATGAACAGTCAAGTTGTGCTGCACAGGATTCAGCCCCAGCATAGGAGCTGGGCTGTGTCATGCTCATACACTGACCAAGGTGTTTCATAAAGATGAAAGCAAGCAGGTATCCCCAGTGAGTGATCCAGTCACCTTAAATGAATGAATGATCTGGACACTGCTCATGATTGATGCTTTTATGCAAAGGCAGTATTTTTATTACAGATACTCTGCTAATGTAATTAACTGCCTTGCAGGGGGCACAGCCTTCCAAATGGCAAACATGTCACTTCAGACTGTTCCTTGCCTGTTACTACATTAAAATAAGTAAAGAAAGAAAGAAAGAGAAAACATTGCCAGGAACAGTCTGTTGCTTTCTACAATGGGCTGTGGTAGATTAATTACTGTTGAGCAGCTACATTCATACCACAACTATCACATTTATACCCTCCTACCCCTTCCCCTGGCTGCCAATGCAAGGCAGATTAGATTAGTTAATTACATCTTTCCTCTTTAATGATGGAATACTTGGAAAACCCTTATTGATCCTACAGAACATAATTCATGACCTAATTACAGCGATAAAACAGCAAGATTATCATCTTGCCAGCTATTAACTTCTAGCACTGATCTGAGTTAATTAGAAAAAGAGATAGGCCATTTCTTCATTCTTGATTTGCAACATAACACGACAACGAATGAGGAAGGCTGCTGAGGTATGCCCAGCAATTTCTGGTCCTCAATCTGCTCTCAACTCTTAACCTGCTACCTATCCTGCCCAGGAAATACCAGACACATTTAACACTTTAGTGTAATTTCTTCAGGCACTCGAGACATTTGCTCAGTGCGACAACTGCGTTTGATACTGCTAGTTTTGCAGGGGTTCAAATATGGAGCACAGACCTCCTTTCTTTATTTGCCTTTTACAGAATCGAGGAGGTTAATCTGGGCTCTTGTTTCAGACTGAGCCTTCACTCTCAGTCTGGATAGGGATGGGGGAAAAATAATCAAGATCCTTTGTTTCCAGAGTTCAACTCGCCATCCCTTAACGGCAACGATGGCTTGCAGCTGAGCAAAGAAAGAAAAAACTTCTTCCCTCACCAGCTCTTCCCTGTACTGAAAAGGATGTAGCCCCACCTAAGAACCAACCTTGGATTTCCTTCATGGCTGCTCAGAGAACTGCCTGTTAGAGTCATGCAATACACACACAAGAGGAGAAACTAGAAGTTTTTTACCCTACTCAGGGCTTGTCTACACAGGAAGTTATTCAGCAGCAAAATAGGATGTGCATTTACAGAGAAACATGAGCTTCCCATGTCTGCTCTAATGTGCAGTGTCTTAGTTTGACTTCCTAATTGAAGTAAGCTCCCATGCACGGACGCAATCTTAGTGCTCCTTAGAAATGCCCACACGAGTCATGACATAGCTGCTGTGATGCTGTCTTCCCCACATAGGTAATCTGTTTGGGTTTAGTGTTATGACTGTTATCCTCGAGATGAGGGTGTAATTTGTTGGCTTTCTGCCATCCAGACAAGCCTTTCACAGTTGCAACTATAAATGCTAAGACAAAGGGCTGGTCAAGGAAAAACAGCTCTGAAGTTGGGCAAGAGTGACCAAACCAAGATTTCTAGTAATACCAGGAATTTAAGTTGCTACAGTCATATGAATGTAGAAGAAAGTCCAGCAGTGGGTAGAAGGGTTAGCATGATGTGGAGCAGACTTTATTTTCTCATGTTGCAGCAAGAATTCAAACCACCCCACCAGCATCTCACTTCAGATGCAGATACCAAAGAGACCTCCCATGGTGAGGGTCAGGCAGTTAAGCCTGTGGGTACCACTGCTGTTGAGGTTGCTGCTGACTTGCTTTGCAGCAGGCTGTCGATACACACACATCACGCACAATTACTCAGCATAATAGGGCTATGAGGTAAGCATGAGTCCACATCAGCAAACCTCGTACGTCTCTGATGTAAGGCCCCAGGCCAACTGCTCTCGATTTCACCTTGCCATCAAAAACGTGCAGCTATTCCCATGCAATCCAGCTTTGTCAAGTGCATGACTGCTTTAAGGGAAATAAGACAAAAGAGGAGAAAAAACTGCTGCAGTCTCATAGTACAGCTGGCACTGGCAAAGCAGGAAAGCTCTCCCCTTACATGTGCACACTCCATTTAATCCTTCAAATCCTGGCTCACTAGGAAACTTCAAGTAGTGGGAGAGGTATCTGTTGTAGGAGACTCTTAATACAAAAGAAACTCGAAGCGTGCAATAAAAGTTCATGGGAATTGAAAAGTGTGCACATAAGGAATCTTCCATGTCTTCAAAAGTATGTGATTCATGGGCAAACAAGGCTCTATCTTTGTGAGATAGTACGTCCCCTGTTATTTGCTACCACTCAGTTTAAATGGTGGCACAAAGTTCTCATACTGTTCCAGATCACACAGAGCTCCACACTTCTGCACCCTTATTCTGACTGATGAGACTATACTACCTCGCAATGCACTGCCAGTTATACAGACTTGAAGGGGAAGCACAAGACGTTCACAACATCTCTGAACACCTTTAAGGTACGGCGCTTCCCAGAAGAGAAAGCTATGAGTAAGAAATGGAAAAAGAAAAGTTTACTTCTAGTTGAGGAGTTGCTGAACTGGGAAGCATTTTCTTATGTGCCTTTCTGAACTATTTCCTCTGTTACTGGGGGAGCCACTTCACAAGTTCTGTGGGTGATCTGTTCCCAGCATGAGAGATTTTGATGACCTATAACTCATCAGAACAAGGTTTTCATATTCTGCAAGCTATTGTGTTGGATGGTCCATGACTAATCAGGTTCCTGCATTCATTTGTCTCTGTCTCCCATGACATCCTCTCTAAAATTTTACTGCTTTATTGCTTACAAGCTCAGTTCCTGCTGGGAAAAGCGGTTACCATCTCTCTGATGTTTTAATGAGAAACCTGTCAGCTGAGCATGCGGGAACTTGGAGCAGCTCTAACATCCTTGCGGAAAATGCATCATCTTGTCAAGAAAAGACCATGAAGAGGCCTCAGAGAATCATACAGTTTTGCTCTGGTCAGGAAACTACCACTACATAAAGGCATGTGCAGTCAACTAATTAGGTAAATATTACTAATTCCTCTGGTAAAGCATTAAGAAAAAAGAAAACCAGATGTGAGAATGAGATCCAAGATGAGAGCAAGAAAAAGTACTATTTTGCTTGAAGCCATCCTGTGGAGCCTTACTCTATTTTTTCAAACAAGACAACCAAGACAACTCAGCTCCTGAGGGCAGTGGGTTGATAAGGTGACCCTAGTATCTTACAAGCAAACGCATGGAACTAAATCAAAGAAACAGTTGGTGAGTAAGAAACCCAAGATACCATCTCTGAAGTAAACATGCAATGGGTGTAAAAATTAGCTAGAGCTGGATTACGCTACTGTCTTAAGGTTAAACATTACCCAAACTTAGTCTTGAAATAATATTCTTGACCCAAGTCAGAGCTGCACAAAAACAATGAAAAAGCCACCTGTGGTTATCAGAAGCCACATAAAGCATGGGCAATCTAAATACAGCATGTGAACCCAACGTGTTTCAGAGCTTTTTGCTCAGCAGTGACATCTGTTGCTATCTGGACCATCACGTAAGTCTGACAGAAGTTCCACCCTTCCCAACTATCCAGGAACTGTGCATCACGGTCTAGTGAACTCACTGCCACATCAGCAGGATGATGGAGAATGATTCCTAGAACTCTGGTACCTGTGATACCAAAGGTACCTCTGTTAATAGTTACTAAGAAAAGTTTACTTCAAGGCAAGAGGAGTATGAGAACTAGAGAAACAAGAAACGTGGTTAACTAAAATCCTTGTTCTGGGAGCATTTTATACAAGTGGAAATTATTTCCATTTTGCTCAAAGAAAGGTCCCAAAGGGGTTACCTGGAACAACTTGTCTTCAGGCACAAAACCTGTTAACTAAGTTTCCAGGTAACGCTCAACAGGGAAAAGGAATAAGGTAAAATCACATGTGAATTAAGCTATCTGCATGTATCAGCGATCCAGCTCTGACATCAAAGAAAGGTACTATCAACATTAGTAATAAATCATGGTTTATACAATTAAGTTTTCCAAAAGCATCTCCAAAAATATCCAGTAAAGACAGGCAGAATGTGATGCCCACTTTATCCCCAGGGAAGTGAGGGGAAAAGAAAACATCAGAAATCCCACTATATCTGCAATGGGCCCATATGGTCTCAGCAGCCAGATCACATGAATTCAGCCAGTAGGCACCACACATTTAAACATATGGTAGCACCAATGAAAAACACACCAGTTTTTGAGAATCACTTTGAATCAAACAAGTACAGAGTAGTGCCTATTCAGGAGGAGAGAGGAAATGAATCTCAGATGAGAACAAGACATCAACAGCCTAAGGAAGAAGAGGGAAACTACAACGGAGTGGCACTGATCATCTCAGCATTCACGCTGCCTTACACCGGATCACCAGAGAACTGAAAAGGATCAGAAGGTTTTGATGTGATCTGTGGTCACATGAAAAATATCTATTGTGCTCAACAGAGAAATCCAGCATGCAGCTGGTAAAGGATTAAGCAGTTTTTTCCATCAGAAGTATTTTAGAACCAAATTTTCCTAGCATAGCTTAGTAAATTAAAAACTTGAATGAACGAATGAATGAAAATTCAGGCTTGACCAAAAGGAATTTAAACCCCATTAGACAACTAACTGACCTAGTGTAATTACAGGCATTTCTCCAAGCATCTGAGTAAAACTGTAAAGAATCATATATGCATATACATTCAAAAAAGGAAGACATGATTTTTACTTACATTTCAGTGGCTATGAATCCGGTGAGCTCAGACAGGAAGAGAAAGAGTATAAAGAGACAGCAGCAGACAGAGACTGGAAAAGAGGCAAGGCAAGGAAAAGGTTAGTCTCATATCTCTATCAAAGAAAAAAACTGCTTTCACACAGGTGTATCATTCCCCCCAGTGGATATGCCACCCCAACACACTTGAGAGTTAGAACTCTTTATAGACAATAACCCAGATGAGACCACCAGAGCAGCAACTTCAATGGCATGCCAACACCCAACATCCTGCTGGGTACCTTAATTCTTGGGACACCTTTTCCATCTCCACATGGCTCCTGTGTCCTCCATCACCAGCACACGCTGTTGGCCTGCCAGCATTCCCTCTTCCTTGACAAAGTTGCTTGACAGAACAACTTCTTTGGAGCCCTTACTCCAAATGTAATTTTATTACCACTGAAATCTCCATAAAGGAAAAAGAATCAGCATCTCATTCCTTCAAAAGCATAGAGTGGTTTGTGGATCAGGAGGTGCTGTGCTTCTTTGTCAAGTTCTAAGTCTGTGTGTAAGTCATCTCAGCCTGCAGTACCCACTACATAGAGCTGGCACAGCAGAAACATGGTGATAATGGACTCGTCTAGCTAATGCGAGATACATTTCTCAATTTGCTGATATAATGCCTCTTCAAAGAAGGAAAATTCCCAGTGAAGGAATTGCAATGTATCTGGACAACAAGTCCCATGTCTTTTCTAAGAATGCTAACCTAGAACTAGGAGGAGGGAACCCAAAGTAACTGTCATGTTACTGGTTACTCTTCACCAGGGAACTATTCAGAACATTTTACCGTGACATTCACACAGCAGTCACAAGCTCACTGGCCCCTCAGAAGGGGCTGGAAGAAGGCACATCTGTAAATCCTCCTGAGCAGGGATGACTGAAGTCATCCAGTCAGGGATGTGCCAGCTCAAGGAGACAGGCCTGCACTGTGTATCTGTTATAAATAAAATGACCAAGTTCACCATGAATCAGTATATGAAAGAGTAAACCAGGAAATGGCATGCTGTGCCAGGGCTGTGACAACAAGGTACTATCCGGCTCACTCCTCAATCCCAGCAGAGTTGCAATGACCAAGAACTCTTTGGAAATGACCACTTTACTATAGCCACTAATTAGGGTTGAGAAATACGCAAGAAAAACGCTGTTCCTCAACTTTATTCCACATGACCTATGCAGTCTGAACATCCATTTCTTCAGGAAGCTCAAGCAACAACCGGCTGGGGAGCAATTTTATCACACGATTAATGTCTGTACAAACTCCTTTGGTAGGGAACGTGAGAGGTAAGGGAAGGAAAGAGGAGGTACTTAAGGCAAATACCGAGACAGACTCTGGAGTGACCTAACACCTTGTGCCTCATTCTTCAGATTAGTCAGTGTATAGTTTTGAGGAAAGAGAAATGCGTTGCTTCCCCTTCCTCATCACAGTAATTTCAACAGTGGATTAATTTACTGACCCTGTGAAAAGTGTAAGGGATTAAAAGAGATGTCAAAAAATCCATTAGCTAAGATGAAGAAAGAAAATGCACAAAGACCAGCAGGAAAATGGGAAGCAAGAGAGGATATTCATTTCTAAAGAGAAATCTCAAATGGTTACACAAATGGTTCCAAGTGGAAACTTCTTGGCTCTCAAGACAGAGAACAACACTGCTGTAACACAGCTAACCCCCTGCTACAGTGCACCACAGAATGGGGGAGGAGAAAGGTCTTAAAGCACAGCAGCAAAGTCTTATGAGAACATCTATACCTATGTAAAAGCACAAAAAAAGTAACCTAGGCACAAGACTAGTTTATCCAGTGTTACTTATTGTCAATCACCCAAAAGCACAGACTCATGATCTCTGATCTTTGGCAGTGTGGAGGGGAAAGCATCTGCAACAGAGACAACCTTTTCTTCTTTAATTGCTTCCCATATTCCTCTCTGCTTCTTATCATCCTGTAAAGGCTTTCCGACAGCATCAGCTACACCTCTCTGCTCTCCAGCACATCTATGCAAGCCTGGCACTACCACCTGTAAATTCTCTCCTGCAGCTTTTTCTCTTCTGAGTTTTTAACTTTCTTCTCTGCCATTTATATCATTATCTTCTCTGTTTCCATTATACAATGTATTTGTTCCCTCAAGTTCACTTTCCAATTCAGCTCTCACAGTGAAGGCTTGTGACAATACTTGCCAAACACAGTCCAGTAAAATTCCACTAACCTACATCTAAAAAAATCCTCCAAGAATGTCCTGGAACGCTCAACAGGGATTGACTTTCAAAGCTCCTCAATGCTTTGCCAGTCTTCAAACTGTTTTCAGCCTTTAAAAAGAGATGAACTGAGGGTGGACATGAGATGGGTATATAAAACCACGAACAGCCCAAAGGAGATGAATGAGGAACACCTATTCACTGTCTCTTCAAGTATGAGAATAGGAGGGAAGGGGGAAGGTTGAAAACAAGAGGAGGTTTTTCCTTTACACAACTCCCAACTAAATTCTGAGAGTCTGTAACATTTCAAGAGGGAATCATACACGCCCTGAAGAAGAAATCCCTTGAGGCCCACTAAACACAAAAGAACCAACTCCAGCTCAGGAAGTTCAGAACTATCAACTGACCAAAGCCTGGTGAAGTGTTTAACCTGTTCTCATGCTCTTTCTCAGGCACTGGCTGCTGGCCACTCCTGGCAAGGGGACACTAGGCTGCACAGACATTTGCACTGACCTAGGTAATATGGTCTTGTATTCTTGTACACACACGTTTTCAGGGTAGTGGGGTATCTTTGGTGTGAGACTTATGTTAAAGTCTCATGCATTAAACTGTCTCTAGAGCCAATATTTTTTCAGCTGTATCTCCTTAGCATGGAGCTGCAGGCATATACCATGCTCCCAACATAAGAATTTATGCACACAGTGCTTCAGCTACTTATTTCATAGTGAAGGCCTTTACTTGCCTCCATGCAAATGTGCAGTTCCTGCCACCGACATTTGACAATTGCATTATATTTGGAAAAGTAGATTAAAGGCTAGGATCAGACAACAAAACAATTCATGCACAAAACTTAGCTTAACTGCAAGAGCACTGCCATGTTCCCACACGGCTCAGAGGACCATCTAAGACAGGTTTCTTAAAACTCCACTATGATAACATGATCGATATATCAAAGGTTGCTTGTGTCAGACACACTGAAACACGCTGCTGTTGGCTGATCAGTAATCCCAGAAAGATGGGAAACTGCCAAGGTTTTTTTCCTACACTAGCTTTGACAACCTAACCTTTTCATACATAACCCTTCTGATACATACCCCATCTATGTAGTCTTGACTCTTCCTCCACATCCCACAAAAAATGAAAGAAACACAGTGTTTAACATATCATACAGACTGAGAATGTGAATCTATGTCTATATTAAGGCATAAAATTATTAGTTTTTATTATTCCATGGAGCAAACTGCTATGAAGTGCAAGGAATGGGTCTTGTTACAGATGCCATGTGAATCATACCTTTGATATTTCCTGATGTGTATTTAAAACTCCAGCCTCTAAACAGCACAGAGTATTTCTGGATAACGTTACTATGTGTGCATGCAACATGTGCATGCAAACTATGCATCCACGCTGACTGTTGAATAGGAGGATTGCTACAGCAGCTGTCCTAGTTGCAGGCCCCTCTCAAGAAGTCAGACTGCTCCTTGTCCAGCCAGATGCCAACTGTCGGCCAGCCAGGGCATGTGCTGCTGCTCTGCCTACGTACCCAAACATGGCCAAGTTGCCACCACATTGATCAGCTCTGTTAGAATGGCCGTGTGCTGGCATCACAAACACAGTACACAGTGGTGGGAAGGGCTGCAAACACTGGCACAAGCATCTGGTGGAAGAGGGACAACAACAGCATGACTTGCTGAATGGCACAGGGCTCGCAATGCTGTCTGAAAGAAGAGCTTTTCATTGAGGAAAAGGAATGGTAACTTCTGCACTTCTTTCCAAAGCCCACAGAAGATATGCTGTTCTATACAAACCCCACCCCAGTAAACTGTACTTGGCTCCTTTGTTCCTACAGATTTTGACCAAGTGGAATGGTTGCTACACATATCTGAAGTATCTTCTACACTGCATTCACTGCAACTTCTGAGATTACAAAACCATTCATAATAGAAAGCCTCAATAACCCCTCAGTTGGCTTCTGATTTGCTTGCGTTTGAGATTGCCTGCTCTTCTCCACCAAAATACCCTAACACTTAATCTCCCTGAGCTGCTTTTTTCCTAGAAGAATTAGCCACTTGAGCCCTGGTGGTCAGAAGCAGAGCTGGTATTTTCTATCTCTTCTGTAATGTGATCTATGCCTCCTTCCCTAATAAACCTCAAACCTAAATTAATATTTGGCTCCTATAGGCTGTTTTATATCTGCTCTGTAAAACTTGAAGGGCTTAAAGAAAGCCAAAATTGAGTTGCAGCTATAGTTGATTCACATATTTACTAGACTAAAAGGTTTTTGAGAGGCAGAATCTTCCCTTACCCTCAAACCCCCAATGTTTATTACAAGCTGGTTTCCCTAAAGCATTTATCACTAAATCATGTAACCTTCCCAGGCTTCAAACTGGCATGGCAATGGGCTGGTCTCATTCATAGCCTCCTACAACATGCACGATCACTGGCTTTCAAATTACAAGTCACAGGCTTGGTCAGACAGAAAGACTATTAGGAAAGCTGCACACAAGATCCTCACATGCAAAGCCACTACAGCTTGCGGCTGCCTGTGTGGTTCAAAAGCTTGTATCAGGCTGTCTGAAAACATTCTGACAGAGAGAAGGAGAACCAGTTAGAGAAGAAAATCAAAGCCTGAGAAGCTGCAAATAACAATAGAGAGAAATAAGTCAGCTATTAATTTTAAGAGTCACAGCCTTCAAGCCTTCCCACAACAGACTTATCACTTGAGCTGTTTACTGCAGATCAGAAAGCCTAACACTGGATGGCCTTTGATGGTTTTTTTGTTTCTAAAACATACTCTTTTGCAGGTGATTCATAACAAGACAAATTCTCTCAGTTACAGTGTGGGAACTTGCAGTTTCCAAAACAGAAGAGAAGGCAGAATCACTGACAAGTTCAAAGCCTTCTTTCAAAACATGAAATCTCATACACCTCTAAATTAGCAAACAGTTTTATTCAAGCTCTTTGTTTGCAGTTTCAGCAAACCTAAAAGGGAGTCAACATCCAAGTAATTCAGCAGTCTGCAGAACAAAGAGGACAAGGACTCTCTGAAAGTAAATATTTAGAGCACTGTCCTATCTTCACAGAAGCACAGAATAGTTGAGGCTGGCAGGGACTTCTGAGACCATCCTGTCTAACTCCCCTGCTCAAAGCAGGGTCAGTGACAGCAGGCTGCTCAGGGTCAGGTCTAGTTGGCTTTGAGTATCTTCAAGGATGGAGACTCCACATCATCCCGGTGAACCTGTTCCGGTCTCTGACCATCCTCACAGTAAGGAACAAGATATTTCTTTAGCTCACAAAGAGCTTTCCTTTGTGTCCACTGATTCACTGGTACTGAGTCAGTTCAATCTGATGCCTGCTCGCACCAAGGGATATGACATCACTCACGTCAGCAATGACATACAAGGCTACTGACCCATCTACAGGAATGGATGAATGAAGCACAGCTCATGATCAAAGGAAATCACTGTTCAATGGAACAGGAAGCTGCATTAGGCATCTGATTACAGGCCTGGCAGGACCAACCTGATCAATGTTTACCACTCTGCGCAGTGCGCTCACTGCATATAATTGTGTGAAATTGCATTACTCAGCCTACAGCCTCCCTCAGGAGGAGGAAGGAAGGAAAAGGGGCCCAAGGCAAGAGATTTATATCAGCCAAAGTCTATGTATTGATACATGGGAGTGAGAGTGGATTGCTGTCAGTGGTTTTTGACCAAGCAACTTTTCTTCTTTAGAAGCATGACAAATAACAACAAAATAAGATCTCTGCTCATTAGTCCACCTACAACATCAGATGAATTTCCTGAGTATGCTGTGAGAAAAATGTGTTTCCCAAATCATCTTCACTGCCAGCCACCGCATATTGCCACCCACCCTCCTCCTTACTGATCCAGAACCTGGATTCCTCAGTTGCAGTAGTTGGGTTTCTCCAGTCTCTTCAACAAGCAAATGCCTGGGCACACTAATTGTGAATACAACTGCTACCAGTTGTTTTCCACACTAAGTGAGGGGATGCCTATCAGGAGGGGTAAAAAAGCACTACTGTCATCAATCTGACCAGTGTTTGATGCAGACTCACAGTTTCTGTTCATGGGAAGACACTAGCAAGAAGCTCTCTGCCTAACTGCAGTAGCTAGTAGAGTGGGTACCTCAGTGCTAGCTTTCAGGACCTCCCTCTCATGACAACTACTTCTTGTTGTTGGGATTCCAAATCCAGGCAAAGCACTCCAGAGTTTAGTACAACCTGACAGACTGGGCAAAACGAGTTGTCTCAGCAACAAAGGATATACTTTCCTGTGTTTAATATCCCTTTAAAAAAATTCCCCCGGAGACAGAGAAGCCAAATGATCTTTAATATTAGACTGGGGTATGCAAGGACATCAAAAAGAAGTGTTACTTACTAATAGCCCCTGTGTAGGTTGGCTGTGTAAGGTCTTTTGGCACCTTCCTGTAGATGTCAAACCTGAAAGAGGAAAAGCAACAGCCATAAAACAGGTGGAACAGTTCAATGCGTTTCATGTCTCCACAGGGATGAATGATGCTGAACTTTTTCCATCCAGGTTTCCAACATTTTGTTCAGTTTGCAGAAGGATATGACAAGGAAAAGCAAAACAAAACCCCTTTTTCTTTTGTACAGTTATGTAACTGTGCTCCTTTTTGGCTCCAACTGCCAAAGCACTTCTCTCCACCTCCCTCGGCTTAGCTGTTGTGGATCTGTGGAATCTGAACCGGGAGAGGTGCCAGGGAAGAAGTCATGCTGGACAAGTTTATAGACCGCCCTAAAAGGAAAAGGATACTCCACAGACTCCTGACTGAAGAGGCCTGGCAAAACCAGCGTTAGACATAACCTGTATTGCCCCTTGTAGTTTGCATCCCACGATAGCCAAAACCTGACACTACTAAAGTCAGCAATCAGGGTGTCGAGACAGGACACCAGCTACACAAGAGACATTAACCCAAGAAGTTTGCTACACCCCTACCAAAATCCAGTTTAATATTAGACTGTTGTTTTGATTCAGTCATATCTTTTAATATCCATATGGCTCAGCTTTGCTATTTTAAACTCTCCATGGTTAAACTTTCACTGCCCTTATGTTAGCTGTATTATTTCCTACAACCTCGTGCTCCTGCGCCTCCAGCTGCAATGCAGCTCTGACATCAGGTTTTCCACCCCTCAATAAAAATTAATTAATGCATTAAAAACACACACCCCCTAAAGAAGGAAGTGACTGGTTCTCCCCCAAAATAGACTTTTTTTGGGTATACCACAAGGGGGTGAGATTTGATGCTTCTTCCAGCTCTATAGATACATGAGAGACACCAGCTTCCAAATCTGTATTCTATACTGCAGCAAGATGAAACACCCCCATGTTTATTCTGCAGTTCCTACTACACCAAATACTACACTGAGAGTTTAAAAACTAGATCCTCTTTTCTTCACTCGTCATTTGTTGAGATCACTTGCAACTTGGAGACACTCTGGGGGAACAAAACAGCATTTGCCCTGCATGAGATTAGGAGGACATTGTCACTGTGATTCATTCAGGAGTTGAAGCTGGAGGAAGGAAGGATAAGAGAGGGAAGGAGAGCAGATATAAAGACAGCTCACCTGCCCAGCTCAAGTCCTGAACAAGCTATGTAATCACTTAACCATTCCAGCAACCCACTGCAGTACATATGACAAAGCATGCTGCACAGGCTATGCAGGGAGCTATAAGTTTATATGACTCTATTCACCGCCATCTCCGAAACAGATTAGTAATATTCCTGAACCAAACAGTCCATTTATGGTTTTCCAGCTGCCCTGGGAACATCTGGAAAGTGCTGTTTACATTCCTTCCACATACACCAAAGCAATAGCAGCAGCAGATGGTAAAGCAAACCAGAGTAGCTGCTGACATCATGGTGTCACAGGCAGAACTACCAGAAATAGCTGATGGTTCCTGGTCCCAGTCCATTAAGCGCTGAAAGCTGGTGTTGTCTTGCCCAAGTCACAATAATAGATCAACAAGGCTAAAAAAGCCAAGAGAGAAAGAAAAAGAGGGAGAGCGTGAGCACGTGAACACACAAGGGCTGCTGAGTGTGAGAGGAACAATGAGAAATAGGAAATAGCTCTGCGCTGGATTCAGCAAACCCCGCAGCATGTGGATACTATAAAAGGAAGTTTGTTCTTACCATGAGAAATATTTACTAGTATTAAAATGATGACCCATCACAGGATTGAACAAAAAATAAGCTTTTTAAATAAGTCAGTGGAAAGTTGATGTCACGGCAGAGTTCTCGCCTCTCAGACTGCCAGTTTAATCACATAAGTGACACCCAAACCCACAAATAAGTTTTACATGGTGTAAGCTAGGATTAGGCAAAGACACTGCAGAAAGAGACCAACGGCTCCCAGCCACATCTGCTGCCTGGCTTTAAGTGCTTAAAAAGCAGTTCACTGTCTCTGTGCTACTCTGCTTCCCATCTGTTCTACCACAACATTACATTCCTTCTCTTTTCTACTACCATGACACACATCTAAAAAGGACTTTAAGCAAGTCTCTGGATCTGATTTGCCTGGAGTTCTGTGAACTGCTGGGTCTAAACCTACAGGCTCAAACCTCCAAGAAAGCACAATACAGCACACTGAACAGTTGTCATGTGAGGTCCTTAACAGACATAAGGATCACTTAATGTATGAGCACAGTGAGAGTACACAGCCTGCTAGGCACAGAACACCAACCAACCAGTGTCGCAGCCATCAATTTACATTATAGAGGCACATACAGCGAGTACAGAAAGAGCCAGGAGAAGTGAAGTAAGCTTTAATGGCTTTGTTCTGTAGAATTAAGAGATTTTTAGATAAGGACAGACACTACGGAATAGCACAGAATTGAGAGTGGACAACGTACACGAAAGAAGCAATGAGAGCAGACTGGATGGTAGGGAGGAAGGAGGAAAGCTTGAAGGATGATATCCAGAACCTGATTCAAGCAACAGAAGGGAAGGCAAGCAAGGGATATGTGATGCTGAAATGATGACAAAAAGAAACACTAACAGCAAGGAAATGGAAAAAGACAAGTTTGGAATAAGAGACAAATGCTGCTGGCTTGATTTTGCTCACTGACACATACACCAGTAAATCCAAGAGACCACCAGTCCAAAAGAAAAGGGACTGGCTATATGCAAGGCAGAAAATTCATTTGCTTGGAAAAGACATGCTGTGGATTATCAAGGTTTATGCTTTGGCAAAGGGATGATAACTCTTCACGGTACCGGACACCGGACCCATAAAGCATACAATGCTAGCCACAACTTGAGAAAGTACCATTTATTTAGTCTGATCTGGGATGGTGAAAACAGCAGCTGGGTTTACACAGAGAAAGGGAAGCTGGATGCCCAAACGGACAGCACGGCATTGAACTTTGACAAGAGTTATGGATATGCTGGCATGGCCAGAGAAGAGAGCTGTCTTGTTAACTCTGAATTAAACTCTGAGATAGAAGAAGATACAAAATGCATAGGATTCAGTGACAGCTTGAAAAGTATGTTTGTGAGACACCAGAGAGACAAAACCCCCAGCAATGAGTAGAAGATGGTACCCCAAAGAAGGCCTCATCAAACTTCTCAAACAAATCTACGAACTTGTTACTGTAACAGAAGACCATAAGCCCCAAAAAATGAGAGATTTGTGAATGCCACAGCTCCTATCAGACTTAAGGGTTAAAAACCTAACCAACTTCTAACGCTTTACAAGACAAACCTGCTTCTTTCTGCCACTGGCTTCCTGCCTCTCTCACAGCGCTCAAAGCAGTTTCAAGGGATCACTTATACTGTCCAGGGAAGAGAAAAGAATGAGGATTAAGACACCACAGACAATGTGTAATGTATGAGGGAGGAGGCCAAGGAGTTGTACGCATGGTAAAGGGGAACAGGTTTTACTTGCCCTCAGGTCAAATGTTCCTGCAAGCACCTGCAGTAAAAATTCCAATAAGCCTCCAGGTTCCTGAGGCACTGGTCATTTGGAAGAGTATTTGTACCCTGGGAACAGCGAGAAACCTTGCTCTCCGCACACTGCAAAAGCCGCGTTACGAATTTCTCATCCTGGCCCGTCAAAGCAGTGGAAGATATTACAAATGCTGGAGGAGGACTGGATGTTCAGAAAGGTTACACAAGCCAGCTCATAATGCAGCGAGACACACTGTACTACATGGTGAATATCCGCTTCCATAGTCTTGTACTCATAGCCTAAACGACCAGGAGAAACCAGGGTGCAGATTTATAGCATATTCATCGCCTCAGAGTCACTGCTACATGAACTGCCTTAACCTGCAGTGCTGTGCAGCAGTCTGCCCTGCTTTCACACTGGGATGTATTACTTTACACTTACGAAGCATGTACATGACCAGTTTCCACAGGAGAGCCAGCATGTTATTTATATATAGCTTTTGGCAACTTTCTTCCTTTGCTCAGAAGGACAAGACTTGTAAGGCAAAGTAACATCTTTGAGTTAATCAACTGACATAGCTTCACAGTGGAAATCAACTCTCTGCTAGGAAAGCTCTTGCTCCAGGTCATATGTATCCTCAAAGGGAAGGCTGGACCTTTCAATACCAGAATACAAGGCTAAAGATAGAACTAAGCTGTCATCAGCGTAACAAAGGAATTTCCTGACCCATCTAGTCTATCTATTGTTTTTTCTTTCAATGGAAAGCATGGTTACAAACAAAACAAAAAAGAAAGCAGTTTGGCAATACCAGAGTTTTGCAGGGACCAACATTCATAACTAACACCACGGAATGCTCCAATACCTTTTTCTCAGTCCAATGCTGAAAGGACTTAAAATCCTTTCTCACCTTCCAGACTGGAATGTCAACAAACTGGTAAAGCATTGCGAAAAAGAGCAGCACAAGGATCATTCCTGAACAGGTTCAAACAGAGAGTTCACAAACTTTTACATGATTAAGCCAGGTCTGAGGCAGAAATCCATCGGTCTGTTGGACGGGTGTGCAACAGTCCCCTCAGAAACACTGAAATTACATGTTTGGTCTCATCTTATTGCAGTTGCACAAGTGGGTGGTGAGGTAAAATTGCAGATGGGTGCACCTCGATGGAGCCAAACAAAAGGATGGCAGATTTAAAGTGCCGGTAAGCATTAGAAGGACTTCACAAGCTGTATCTAGACCAAAATGGGCTGTGCTATACAAAAGTCGTCTTCTTCAGACAGAAGTATACACTCTGCACCTTCACTTTTAAGGCTTGGCTAGAGCCACAGAAAGCAACAAAGTGTTTAACAAGCCAGAGTCAGATGCAGTGGGACAGCCACAAATGATGATGTCCAAGGCTGGAGGGTATGCAGAAGCAATGGTAGGTCAAACCCTACAGAAGGAAGCAAGCTGACATCATCAGCCCTGGGGTGATTCCTGACTTTCCTTTCAAATCTGTTGGACTGACAGTGCAAGCCAGGGACAGGGAGGAAGAAGATGACTACCCAAACACTGTGTTTTTTTCTAGAGTAGATACTTCAGTGAATGGGGATGAGCTCATCCTCTCAGCAGGAGCTGCTATGGGCAGAGCTAACTGCCAAGGTGTGCTTTACATACCTGGACAGCTTCGAGTCTGGATCTGAAATATTTCAGGAAAGGGAGTAAGAAATACATTATTTCACTGAACATTACAGCCCCTCCAAACAGAAAGATCCCAGCTGACATCTCTGGAGACTGAAAAGAGCTTTAGCAAAATTCTGTCGTAATACCTCTGTAAGATGCTGTTAACAATTAGAAGTAGAACTAGACACTGGTTAAATCTGAATGTCTTGTAGCAAATGGTTACCCACAATGGTAAAGGAAGAACACTAATTCCTCCTTCAGTTTACAGCATTTTTGCAACCCTCAAGCATGCCCACCCCTAGCTGGCATAAACAGAGGAGCAATGCACTGGCCATGTCACCTAGGCAGATATTCAGAGCACAGCTTATAAACCTCCCTATACTACTGACTCATTGTGTGGAGTCACTGCAAAGAGACAGCAGATGCTTTAGGTCTGTCTGTGGACCACTGAAACACAACTCTGGAGCGAGCAGCAGTGGGATGTTTCCATGTTTCCTTCTGCAAGGTCTATTTTTACTGATTTAGCTAAGGGGCAAGGGAAAGATTGTTGTGCGGCTCTTGGACTGTATTTTGGATTCCAGTTAATCAAGCGGCCAAGCAAAAGTACATCACATTCACATTCGGCTCCTGGTCACAGAACAAAATTCAGGCACCATAAATCAGGAGCGAACAGATTAATTTTCATCCATTCCCACTCCTCAGATGATTCAGACATTTAGCTTTAATACTCACAGACAAGGGAAGAACGTTTTTGTCTTCAGGCAGATTACATTTCTCCTCAGAACAACTGAATATTTAAACATTAGTCTTTTTGAAGCATAGTTGCTCTATCGTAGGTACTTTCGCAGCACAAACGGAAAGGGGAAGGTATTCAGAGGACCCATTCATTACAGGAAATTACATTTCAGATGTCAAAGATCAAAAATAAGATAAAATAAGAACCCCAGTATCATGGCTGACATTCCACCTTTGGCAGGTCAGTGGTGGCGTGAATACAACATGTCATCTCGTCTCAGCAGCAAGGGTCCGTGGCTGTGATTCACACAGAAGAACGTGGGTGTTGAAACAACGCTTATTCTCCACCTCCCAGATTAACCAGCTTTTAGAAGTACCCTCTGTTTTTCAGCAGATACCACATTTGAAGTCGAGGTCACTAATTCCCAGTGACATTACTCACGCTCAGTAACAAGTCAAAGAACAACAACCTTCAGTTTATTACACCTGAGTAGCTTTGAGATTCCTTTGAAAAAGAGCTGGTCTGGTGCTGCTGAACTGGTTTGCTTCATTAGCAAATAACTGTGTGAGGTGAATGCAAGAATAGCATGTCTAACAGCAGAAACATAACTTCACTATTAAGTTAACCAAACAACTAACAATTTCACAGCAGATTTGTTTAAAGTACAGATACAAAAAGTTAATACTGAAAATACTATAAAGTTGGTCTTGTTACTGCAGTAAGAAATTAGAACTGTGGAGCCAGTGCTTGCATTCCAACACACTGCATGTTGGAGACCTAGTACTAGACAAGTACTCGTTGATTATGAGTTGGGAGCAACAGCTCCATCATAATCTATCAGATAGCATAATGTCTTTCAAAGAGAAGAAACAAGGTGTGGGGGAGATGTCCCCAGGGTTTCCAAGATAGAGGGGACAACTGAGATATCCAAGAACATGCTGACTGGTGGGTGAGTCCTCACAGCCTAAACACTGCCAAAAGGCTTTCAGGGTGCACAAATACTCCATCCCTGATTACTTCTTGGTAAGAAACATGGCTGATCTGAGAAACAGAGGGGCTGCAGGTTGAGAAAGAGAAAGGCAGGCAAGGCTCCTGTAACACATACACAGAGGGACAGATTGGTTGTTGCCAGAAGAAATGAAGAATAATACATCTTCCAAAGCTGAGATGGTTTCCTGGATCATCAAAAGCCCTTGGTCAAGGGCTCAAGCTTAAGTCACATTACAAAGGAACAAAGAAATAATAAACCCTGTATGCAGTGGCAGTTGACACTCTAAGTGGGAGGCTATAGGGCATTGATACGGGCTGTACCACTCAGACCTCTGTTGAGATTTCCTCACACAGTATCTACGTATCTGCAGTACAGCTTAACTCACTCTCAAGATAGTTGTGTAAACCAGAAAGCAGGATTACGTCTGTCTTTTCAGAACCTTCTCAGAGACATGAATGTATCGCACTAAAACCACTGACCCTTTTGTAGAGCAAGAAAGCAAGCTCTCAAACCTGGCATTGCCAGCTAACACTGAATTTGCAGGCCAAGCTCTCTATTCAATGAAGTGAAACAAGGTTAGGCTGGCCTTTTAAGGACTATTTCATGCAAGAAATGTTTCCTTGCCACTGCACAGGGGAGTAACAAGCTGATTAAAGCAGTTTTCAAAATCTGCTTCCCTTTCTGCTCACATGCTGGTAATACCCTTACCCATTTTAACAGCAAGTAGCACAGCTCCCGCAAGCTGGAGCTGCATTCAAGTGCAATACTGCTGCTGGTTTTTCCCATGTGTCAAGTCCTGCTTGCAAACCAAAGTGAATCAGAGTATGGCTGCAGGCCTCAAATATCAAGAAAGAAGCAGGCATGGTGTCAGTCTTTCATCACACACACACTGATTCCCAGCTACCGTAACAAAGAACTTGCCCGTTCCTTACAAAGTCCATTCATTAGGTACTCACCAGTAAACGGAGTTACAAGTGAAAGAGAGGATTTCTACCATTACACACTATATTGCTATTTCAAGGAACGCAATGACACAGAGGTAGGCAGAGCAGACACATTAAGTTTTATGAAACCTGTTCTTCAATTAGAAAAAAGGTGCTTTTGTGAAGAGAAGATAAAGCACTCAAACCGGGTTTCTTTTTCAGATGGATAGGAAAACTGCTACACAGTGTATTTCTAGGAACATATTTCATTCAAAACAACAATCCCAGGCTGCTTTTGATGACAACTACATGCACTGTGGAAGGTACGCAAAAAGCAAGGCACACAAAAAGCAAGGCAGCTGCCAAACACAACTTTGGACAGTCAAGTCTGTGCCAGCAACCACTTCATCTTCGATAAAAGTCATCTTGAGGAAGCTCTATCTGATACCAGGTTAGAAAACATCTAGTGTCTCTTCTTTGAGAGCATCTGCCATTTAGACATTCTAAATAAATTCATTTTTAGGCCACATGCCTCTGAATTACACCAGACTCTCCAATTACCTCATGCAGACATCAGTAAATCCATGCAACTAACAATGTCTATTCAGCTGCCATTCAAGGGATGAAACATCCTTAACTTTGAGAAGGATTAATTTTCCCTGGAGACAAGGGCATACCCTGAGGATTTGTCACTCAACACACTTCTTCCTCATGCCATTTCCTATCTGCCTCCTTGAACATTTCTATTATACTGCTATACTACAGACAGATGGCTCAGAGACCCGAGATGGCTGGTTCAATCACCATTATTTGGCTCTACACAAGAGCTATAGATCTGATACAGAGACACACACGATTTGTATAACTGAATCTATTTTTAAGTCTGTCTTCTCAGGACAGAAGAGGTGCATTAGGAGTTCAGGAAACCAAGGGGGCATGCAGTGGGGAGAGGAGAATGAGCAACCTCAACCCCACTTCAGGAAACATGTTTAAGTGCACATGAAATGAGCTGGAACACTGGCTCTGAAGAGTTTTCAACCAGTATGGGGTACCACACAACTTCCTTTCCTTGTATCACTGCTGCTACCACCTCTAGAAGAAGGATCCCTAGAGACAGCAGAGGAGGTTATGGACTATGACTCATTCAGTACCTGCTGCTATTAAGGCTCTTAGCAGAGATACCACTTTTAGTTGAGAATACAGCAATTCACTTTGCATAAAATGCTTTATCATTTACACAGAGGGCATAGGAAGCAGGAAGAAACTGGCGTGATAAATGCAAATTGGATTAAGTCCATCTGACATTCAAAGGTGACTGTGCACAAATAGACTCCATTATCTCCCTAAAGCAAAACTTTAGAAGAACCTGGTGTTACAAAGCAGAATTTAATCACCATGTCTGCTTAGAAACTTCCTTCTACCCCCCAAAATCAGTTCAGCTCAGAGGCAGAAAGGAGGGAAAACAAAACAAAGCACTGGACATCATAGAATGGTTTGGGTTGGAAAGGACCTTAAAGCTCATCCAGCTCCAAACCCCTATCATGGGCTTGGAACTCCAAGCCCTGTCCAGCCTGGCCTTGAACACTGCCGGGGATGGGGCAGCCACAGCTTCTCTAGGAAACCTGTGCCAGCGCCTCAGCACCCTCACAGGAAAGAATTTCTGCCTAAGAGCTCATCTAAACCAACCCTCTTTCAGTTTAAAGCCATTCCCCCTTGTCCTGTCACTACCTGCCTTTGTCAAAAGCCCCTCTCCAGCTTTCTTGTCAGCACTTTTAGGCACTGGAAACTGCTTTAAGTTCTCCCTGAAACCTTCTCTTCTCCAGGCTGAACAAGTCCAACTCTCTCAGCCTGTCTTTGTAGAAGTGCTCCACCCCTCTGCCCATCTTCATGGCCTTCCTCTGGGATTTACATATCTTCTATGAGAATTCATGGAATCAAAAGGAAGCTATGGAGAGACTGTTGTCAGAGCAAGATCATTCAGGCTGGAGCCTAATGGCAAAACAGAAACACCCATCAGTACACAGTGGTATTTCTTGAGAAACCTTCCCACTAAAGGTATGCTACCTTGTGTCAAGAAGCATTTTTATCCTTGTCATCTTCTGACTGCCGAAGCAGAGACGTGTATCATCTGTACGAAGCTTAAGAATCTCAAGTACGAAGTACGTAAGAGAATGCCTGCCTTCCCAACAGCTCAACGTACTGCAGGGTCACTATTCACCAACATGTTTTAGAGGTTTCATGAAGCAACTCGGCAGAAGAGCTGACTTACAGAGAGCACCCACTGAAACACCCAGGAACCGGGAAGGCACTCCCCGCCTGCCTGCCCATACTCCATAGCACAAACCTGAAGTGAAACACTGGAAAGAGCATTAAAATGAAATCACAAGAGTTACAGAGTAGAAGTTATGTCAGAACTAATTATGTTGGATTGTTCTGTTTTGTTTTTAATTGAGGAAACATCAAGATCAGCGTGTCTTTAAGTAAAACCTGTCTCTAGTCTAAAAAAGCAGTGACTTCCAACCCCCTGTGCATTTTCAACTTCTTATGGTCCTTGCTGTACATGTGCTGGACAAGAATCCAGAATTTTCCACAGATCTATCAAAGAAAGAATAATGTCTATACAGCAATAAATTCACTCTAGAGCAGTCCAAAGGAAGTAGAGGTGCCTTATTCTAGCACCTTCCTCTACACATATACAGAAAGAATTCTTGTATTTTTATTAAGAAATATTAGTTCAAGATTTCATTCTTAAATCCTTTCTTTAGATCATGCTGGTTTTCTTCTCATCCAAAGGCAATGCTCCAACAACAGTGCAAGAACACTTAGGTCCTACACAGTCCAGTACAGATAAAAGGTGATAACTCTTCTTCCAACAAAGTAGGTGAAATCTCTCACCCTGGTTTACAGAGTGGTAAAACAACGGCAGGAAGTCAGCAGCAGGGAAAGAAAATATGAACTACTGACTCCGAGTGCTTCATTTTGTAATAGTTAAGTCTTTGTTTAAATGACATTTCTATGTTTCCTGTCTGTTGGCAGATAAGAACATAATATGCAGAGAGCAGCTCCAAACAGCTTCTGAACAGCCATGCTGCGATCCTGCCTATGGGATGCAGCAGTGGGAGCCAACAGACCTGAATTGTGTTCAGTTCCTAGCACTGACTCACTGCGTAATTTCTGCTCCAATTGCATCTTTCTTCTTCAGCTTCACTTTGCAGAGTGGCACCTGCTACGCTGTGCCCATCTTTCGTGAGTATGCTGAACTCTACAGATGAAAAACTCTGGAAATAGATGAGGCATTACTGGTCAAAGGTCCAACTCTTTTTGAAGGTCTGTACAAGGAAAGCTGCAGGAAGACTGGCTTATGAAAACAAATGGACTGTGCACTGTGAGAGCTAAGTCTTGGTTCAGTACCAGGGTTGTGCCTAGAGTGCATGTTTACAATCTTGATGGGGAATGGTTTTGTGAATTGAGACACAAACTTTGAAGCATGTGAAATGTAAAATAAGTGATCCTGATAATCTCAGTTTACACAGAAAGTAGATATTGAACACACAAATACCAGACCTGGCCCTGAATGAGTTCAAGATGCAAATACAGATTCAAAGCAGGACTAATAAGCCGATACTTGTAAATACCAAGCAGTTATTAACACATTTTATAAGATTAACACCTACGTAACAGCAGATAATATGCAAACACCATTAAGTAATCAGCTAGTCCTCGTTTACACACAATAGGATATTAACACACATATTGCAGAAGTTGAGCTTTAACAAACTCTTAAGGCTTCAAAACTACAATGGAAACTGTTTAACCCTGAACTACTTTGAGCCAGCTCTGATATACAAGAACTGGGTATGGAGGTGGAAGGGCTAATGCAATTTTAAACTACTTTATCTGTACTGCAAGCAGCTAAAGCCTGCTATTTCCATCCTCTGTATGACTGATACCTCACATCACACCACTTTTCAAAGCATGAGCCACCAAACAGTATTTTTTTGTGACCTGCTGACTCTCCACACTTGTAAGCCCAGAAGTGAAATGTAGGAATAGGTTTCCTTGCCAGCCAGCTCCTCCCTCTTAATTCCAGTTCCAAGAACATAATGAAACTAACTGAGGAAGTTTCTGAAACAAGGAGGAGTACTGAGAACAAGAAAACAAGGTTAGCCAGGAGGACTGTCATTAATTATATAATCCAGCCTTTGGGCAACTGGACATGTAGGGAAAGGGGCTGAGAGAACACTGGAGTCATCCAACTCTGCAGTATTATGTCACCTTGTCTGCTAGTTACAGGTACAGGGTTTGTATGGGGGGAGGGTGGGGAGGAACCCACCCAATAAACAACAAACCCTTGATTTCTAGGACTATGACTCCCCACAACACTTGCAGAAAGAGTGCACAAAAATGAACACATTCTGCTCCCATTTAAATTGATTTCTTTCCAAGGAGCTATTTCTCCTGTTTTCTCCCTTCTGCCCACCTCCCTAGCACCACCGCTCTGTCCTGCGTAACACCCTTTTGTCAACCACGTTCTAAAGTTTGTGTTCTCATCCCTTCAGTGAGTAAGAAGCTTGTTCTCTATCCCCCAGGAACACACAGCAATTGCTACTGCTGAAAATACACCAGAAATGCAGACTATTTTAGGTGGCACTGAAGGATGGGAAAGGAAGCAGTACCTCACTGTACTCTTCCGAAACAAAACGTTAGCCTCAAACATGTTTCAGAAATACTTAGGAGGAGGACAGTATTTATAATCTCAAATACTCAAAGGCAGAGTCTTGCCAGCAAGCATTTTATTTCCATTGAGGTAGTAAAGCAGGTGCCAAAATGAAGGATGGAAGAGAATTGTACTTTTAATTAAGTGAGCAAACTACACACTGCTTCATCAAAACAGGAGAAAAGCCTCATGAAGGAAAAATGTTCAAATAAGAGGACTGGTATGTAAAGGCACCCAGCCCTCCACTGCAAGCAAGAGCGACTGCTGAGTGGCAGTACCATGTTCTGGAGATGAGAAAGAGAAGATAGAGGTAGAAAGAAAGGGGAAGAGGATGAAATGGGTGATCCCCCAACTATGTAAATAGTTCAGATACTTGAAAGTCATAAGTATGCTGGAATCCTTCCTGTCCTGAAGCCTTCATCCCCAATCCTTGCTCTTGCAGCTCCCCAAGGCCTCCCACCACTGCATTGCCCAGACACTTCCTCCCGCGCCATCCCTCACCCATTCAACCTTTGTGGGCCTCCAGTCCTGAACATCTCTCCCTTTCTCACTTCAAGACCTGACAGCTCAGGGTTTCTCTACCTCCTGCCGTGTTCCTCCAACTTCATCTCACAGTCCACAGCTGGTTCCCAGTAGTGACAGTGCTACTGGCCTCAGTGGCCAGCTCCTCAGCCCTCCCCACAAAGTCCTGATGTCTATCAGACACGGAACAAAATGCAAAAGTTGGTCTGTGATTTCCAAGAAATTACCTACACACAACTCGGAGCATAACCAGGACACAGCTATGGAAAAAGAGTTGTGCCATAGTCTTTCTCATAGCTGTGAAGAATCACAGAACATTAAGATTCCGTTGCTGCCTGGTACAGCTGAACACCCTGAAACAAGGTCTGGTGAGATTAGCATCAGAACTGGCTAAATTTCAGGGAAGCTGCTTTCTGAAAGGCTTAAGTCCTGGCTGCACTAGGACAGCACAAACATCAGAGATTTGTACAAAACAGCACTAACAAATATAACATCCAGGGAAAAAAGAAGTAGGGGGTTCTGTGAATAAAATAGCTCCATCTTCATAAGGCTTTCCTCAAAAGCCCACAGGCTATCCAGGCCCCACTGCCTGACAGAGAGATTTCTCCAGATCAATAAGAGAAACTCCTAGCTGTGTGGAGACCCCATAGCAGCCTTCCAGTATCTGAAGGGGGCCTATAAGGATGCTGGGGAGGGATTCTTCATTAGTGACTGTAGTGATAGGGCAGGGGAACAGGTTCAAACTTTAACAGGGGAAGTTTAAGTTGGATGTAAGGAGGAAGTTCTTTCCTGTTAGGGTGGTGAGGCACTGGAATGGGTTGCCCAGGGAGGTTGTGAGTGCTCCATCCTTGGTGGTGTTCTAGNCCAGTATCTGAAGGGGGCCTATAAGGATGCTGGGGAGGGATTCTTCATTAGGGACTGTAGTGATGACTGTAGTGATAGGGCAAGGGAACAGGTTCAAACTTTAACAGGGGAAGTTTAAGTTGGATGTAAGGAGGAAGTTCTTTCCTGTTAGGGTGGTGAGGCACTGGAATGGGTTGCCCAGGGAGGTTGTGAGTGCTCCATCCTTGGTGGTGTTCTAGGTCAGGTTGGACAGAGCCTTGCATGGCATGGTTTAATGTGAGGTGTCCCTGCTTATGGCAGGGGAGTTGGAACTGGATGATCTTAAGGTCCTTTCCAACCCGAACTATTCTATGATTCTACAATTCTCCGTCTGCTAGGTTCATCATCTTATGCTGGATTAGGCCAAGAAAATCACTCCAAGGGAAACCTGCTCAGCCACTACTCTCAGAAGAGATTGAGCAAAGTACAGTCCCCTTGAAACAAATCAGTAACTGAGGCTCAGAAAGGGATTGTTACTTGCCTGAAGCTGACAAGAGCTAAGACAGCAGAACCATGACCTGAGAAAGTAGACAAGTGGCATCTGTGGCTCTATACACACATATCAGCAAGTCTTTCTTCTCCTCCAAAGCAACTTCTCTACAACAAGAGCCATTCTTAATATACAAGATTAAGGCGCAAACCCCATATCCTTTCCCAGAGCATCCAGCAGTATTGTACTTTTTCAGTATCTAACTTAAGAATATCAATAAACCTGTAGTGACCAGCTCAGATTCTCCTATTTAAATTCCAGTCTAAGGAGATGAGAATTTCTGTATGTGCTTCTACAACTCTTTCCTATTTTTCAGTTGCATATAACTCTATCACCTACAAGTACAACTCGTGAATCATGTGGCTTCCAAGTAAAGTTCCTGGTTTTAACTCAGTGTCCATGAAACATCGGTACTGATGTTCACTAGAGAAACATGATTGATACGCACCCAAGATAGACCTTCAACTTGTAGCTGGGGACAGATATACCAGTGGGTTTAGTCCAGATATAACGTGCTATAATGCAGCAGCCACATTCAGATTCCAGTTCAGTTGGGTTACATTTGACTTAAGAGTGATGTGAAATCCCCGTAGGGCTTCAAGACTTCACCTTATCAGAAAACACAACATCGCATTTACATTATTGGCTCCACTGGTGTTTTACCAAGCTTTCCAACCTTGCTTTATTCACAGCACACAGTTGTCTACAGAGATAGACAGCAATTCGGAGGCCTTTGCATATATCTGTTAAATAACTACTAAGCAGTCATGACTGCCTGAAATTCTGTCAGCAGCAATACATGCCTGACCATATTACCATAGCATTTTGAAGGCTCTTCTATTAAATACCACTCTTTCTGGCTTCTGTGGATTAAACTAAATACATTTCATTTGGAAACATCCTTAAAAAAAACAAACAGAAAGATAACCATCCAAACACACACAATTCAAACGCAGCAAACTGCACTATTCGACTAACTGCAGCCTTGACTTGCATGTCCACCATGATTACTACTAAAATACTCAAACATTTCACTATAAGGAGGACTTTGTAGGTTGTAGCAAGATTGTGGTTAATTTTTTGGACAAGTTTCCCATTTTTCGACAGCTGGCTCCATACAGAAATACCTAGACAGCACTTCAGGGCTTGTATTTGGATAGAAGACAAAGAAAACAGATGACTCCCCTACTTTTAATTTTACTGTAAGACTGTTCTTTTCTCAACACCTCCACCATCTGAATTACACGCCTTTAAAATACACATGCACGCTTCAAAATACAAGCTCAACGTCCATAGCTTCTCAGTCCATGCTGGTGGTATTGCTTCAACTCTGTTTACAGTGTGATTCAGTCATTTTCACAGCAATGAAATATGATGGCATGAAGCAAGCATCTGTGTCATCAATGAGAGAACAAAGGAGGCCAGTTAAAGTTCAGAAAGAACAATACAAAACTTTCCTACAGAGACAGACCTTAATACCCCTGTACTTACTGAAGAAACCTTTTCTACTCCAATATTAAGAGAAACAATGGATTAGGGAGATTTAGGGAGAAATATTTACACACATATACGCTATGTAGAATCACATATTTGTGGCATAAACATCAGTAGACTCCGTACAGCTCTGCTGGCCCATCTGACTGCTGTGACTGCAGACTAATTTCTCAGGTGCCCTCAAAGGGGTATTGTTGAAACAAAGTTACTCATGGTACTGCCTGGCACCAAAATCAACTTGGGTAATTAGGTAAGGTGGCAGCAATACCACTTGGAAGGCTTGTTTACCAGGGACATTGCACAATGTGAAGGGGAACATGCTTGCCAGAGGTGGCTACAGTTCAAGATGAAAATATCCTTGCAGAGTTACCAGGCACAAGGGGTCAGCTATTGCTTCAGGAGCTACAGAAGTGCAGGTCCCCTACAAAGCATAGAAAAACAACTATCTAACAGTACAGAGCAGTGTTACAGTCACTAGTTATGAATGTAGACATTACTTTAGGAAGTGATGGCTTCCAGCTGAATCACACACAGAATTGAAGGTTTTGAACAAAAGTGTTTTACAAGTGGCAATGTCTATGGCTGTGGAAGACAGCATAGAATCATGCCCAGCTTAGCACAGGAGACTCACAAACCATTCTGATGTGCTATGGCTACACACAAACCAGTAGGCACAACTCACCTAATCAGAAGCCATATCATCTGGCCTGAGCTGTTTATTCTTCTCTTGTGCTCCTCACACTGTTTCAGCCAAGAACACTCCTATCTGCTGCTATCATCACCGTGTAACTTCTGTAGGAGAGGTACAGCGAGCTCATTTGTTAAAGTAAGTTCAGCAAGTAATTTTGCCAAATGAACTAGTGTGGGTTAATGCAGTTACTTCAACAATGTGCTGGGAGACAGCCTCAGGTGAATGGAGTACAAAGCACCATGATCCCATGAGAAACTCCTGAGCAAATATGTACATTTCCACTAACAGTTGATATTTATTAGGCAGTGCCAGAACACCACACAGTCACCATTTCTGCTTAATAACTGACAGACATTCAAACACAGGCCAAACAAATCCTTTACAAGTTTTAAGTGAGATTCCAGGAGTTACAGAAAGATTTTAAGTCACAATCCTCACAAACCTGTCAAAAGAGAAATGATAGGATTATCAAAGACAGCTTTGTTCCCTCTCACGCCATACAATAGAATAAAGCTATTTTCCTTAAGCTCCAAGTGAATGATAAATTATCCAAGCAGTTGCTTAGCTTGGAAAAATTTTTCTCCTTAGCCTCCAAATCACCTACAATCTACAGGTCTGCCCTCACTAATCTGGTCAGGAATCAAAGGTTGACCAGGCCTCCCTGATGTTGCTGAAGCAGTCTGTATCACTGGTTTCACAACTGTGCCAGGTCAGGTGTGTTGAGCATCACTTTGACTATTAGCTGTCACAACTCTCAGGTCTAAATTGCAGCCAAACATACTACCTGTCCTAAAAGCAGTATGGTTGGAAACATATTAGCTTTGGTAAAGACTAGACAATTCAATTCAAAAGAGGCATAGCAGAACTGAAGCAAAGACCTGCTTATGTCCCAAGACAACATTTTTGTTGTTTTGAATCAGAGTATCCACATTAAAATAAGTATTTATCACAGATGTGCCAAGGAACAGCTGACTACAGGGGCCTGTTGTATTGTGCATATGGAATAAGCCTTTGCCACAAAGAATTTCCACTCTAAATCAGCATTTGTTCCTAATCCTATCTAAGCCTGGCTCCTTTCTCTTTCCCATGACCTCCAAAATCCAGGTATAATATATTGGTATTTTATTCAGGTTACCAAGCTGTGAAAAAAAAAGCAACAAAAAACCAAATCCAACCCAACCAAACCCCTAAGGAAACATCACAGTGATTAATTATGGGAAATACATTCTGAATTTCTCAGTTAAAAATAACACTAAGGATTCACAGATATTCGCCACCCTATGCCAAAAACGTGGCCAGGACACAACTGAGAACTGCCCACAATTAGAACAAAATGTGGTTTCAGAGCAGCCTATTTTAGCTTTTCTCAGTATAATCAGTTAAAGCTACCAAAATGGTTCAGAAGTTTCAGTATCTGCTACAAACCTATCAGTAACTCTTTCACGCAAGCAGGCAGATGCCAAGAAAAGCCTAGAGATGCAAAATAACTTACAACAATAATTCTCTAGACCATGTCCACATCCAGGGCATGGGACTCACTTCATTTTTATTTCTGTAATTCTCAACACCAGAGCAATCTGAAGCCCAGCACTGGCTGCTGAAGCTAAGCCTTTCTGCTAACTGGATCACACAACCTATGAGAAACCTTCGAGCCCACAGTCACCATTCAGATGACCCAGGCTTACACTTTAATCTAATTATGATTTTAAGCATCCACAGGTGCTGCAAGAATGCAGGTGATACTGGAAGGGGAAATACCCTTTCAGCTCCACTGGTATAACTTAAAACCACCTATTCAATAAACATGAAGCTGCTTTGCTGACATGCATTCTAAGAAACCAGGGGGAGAGGCAATGGAAAAATCTGTCTCTCTTGCAGCCAAGTAGGTTTTTAGAAATGAGAAAGAACCAGGCCTTCCGGAAACATAAACTGATTTAGTAGTTCTGTAGGAGGGCTGGTGCCTCGTGACATGCACTGAACAGACCTGTACTGAAGGCTCCAATCTGGAAGCTGAAAACTTGGTTCCTTACCAACATCACAGCAGGACTGAAGAGATTAGTGTGCATGAAATGCTTCGAAAAATTAAAATCGTTAGGGAAGTACTAAGTATTATTACAATCATAACAATACTTGGGACAGAATCATTATTATTCACTTGAAATTACTGTAAAAATATTATTTTATTTGCAAATTAAATGCATTTTATATTAACAAAGGGAACCACTGAAAAGCCAAGAAAACAGAAGTCCTCCAGACAAAAAAACCAAACCAAGGTATAATACAAAAAAGTGCAATGACCTAATTCTGTATCTGAGACAAACCAGTATGCCTCAGCCTGACCCATGCAAACAACCTCCAAGAAATATCTTCAAGCACTTTGGGTTCTCCAGCCTGGCCAAATATGAACCCCTAAGTCTAGAAGATAGGAAGGAGATTTAGTCACATAGACAGAAATGCTTCCTTTGACTTTAAGTTGGTCAAGAATGCCAGGCTGGATGGGGCTTTAAGCAACCTGGCCTAGTGGAGGGTGTCCCTGCCCATGGCAGGCAGGCTGGAAATAGATAATCTTTAAGGTTCCTTCCAACCCAAACCATTCTGTTTCTATGAAGAATAGGGACTCTTTCGATCATGAGCTGTTTTCATTACTTATCATTTGTGTCTTTCTTCCCCATTTGAGACTGTGGCAATTTGTTCGTCCAAGAGCTATTCTGTGTGGAAACAGAGCTTGAGTCCCAGACTTCCACCCCTTTACAACTGATGTTAGCTGTCAATGTCCTGCCACTCTAAAACACTAAAAATAAAAGCTCTAAGTGAGGGATTCGACAGGAAAGACCTTACTTTCCCAAATGCTCTAGCACACCAGTTAAGGACAGTTATTTCTGCAGATGCATTAGCAACACAGCCCTGTGAAACCTGTGGCCTCCAGAAGAACACGATGCCTCTCCACTCTGAACCTCTGAATTTTGGCCTCTGTAATGTACGCAGGGGCAATTTTGAAAGTTTCTTAACAATCCAGTCCTCTAATTATAGACAGTAACACCCACTTCAAAGTGTGTGGTAAAGACAAGGTGCCAAAATGCACCTGTCAAAGCAAACATCCAGTTGAAGTCTCTTGAAAGAAAAACCTTTCATTTGACATGATGGAAAACATTCACAAACTTACTACAGGTGGTAACCTTGTTTCTCCAATAGCACCGTACTGTGTGTTCTATAGTTGACAGGAAGTAACTGTACGTTTTTTTTAGGTGTACACATCACACTTTACCTACAACAGTAACATTTTCCAGCCTCAGAGCATTTTGTTCCACTGACTGCACAATGAACAAAAACCACAACAGCTAAAAGACAGCCCCTAACCTTTGCCAAAATTTTGGTCCTGAACTCTGTTCATGCTTCTAAACCAGGAAAGTGATTTTTTTTTTGCATTTGACAATAGTTTCTCTGTATCTCTAAATGTAAATTTCTTGTTATCAAGGCCAGTCTTTTCAAAATTCATCTGTAGAAAAGCTGAACTTCAGGAAGCTTACGTTATCTGAGGAGGTGCTTTGAAGTGTCTATTTCTAATCCTCCCATCTGAATGACAAAGAAGTTATTTGCAATTGTGAATCTTTAAAATGCAGATCTGAACTGATGCCTCTGTTTTTGTAACTCATTAGCACAAACTCTGCAACTCAGCCCTTACATCTTTGCTCCACTCCCAAGGGAAGCACTAGCGCTGTCTCTTAAGATTACTCTTGGTGAGACAGTGTTTCCACACGTGCATTCTGAGACCCAGGAAAAAATAACATTTCCAAAGACATCTGTGATAACATTTTATCTGCTATTACAAAGTGACAGCCGCAACCCAGGATCCCTTCTCCATGTATTGTACAAGTCTGAGCACAGCAATGGGGTTTGCAGAATGTCTCCAAAGCTGAGAAGAAATTTTCTATCAAATTTTACACAAAAGCAGAAACGAGGCTCTGGGCCCTGGATCCCACATGATCCAGCAGATGCTGTTTCCAGCTTCAGCAAGTTTTCATTCAGAAGCAACTGCCTCCATGTTCAATAGTGCCCCATGGATCACATACAAGATCCTGTTAGCCTGTATGAATGAGAGGCCTGATTTAGAATTACGGCAAAAATACAATACACAACTTTTGACTGGGTGAGCTAAAAACCTGCATTATCACCATTTCCCTCTATCATCTCAAAGGGATAAAAATGTATGGTTCATGATGGTCCTGCATGAGAAGCAACAAACAACAGTTGTATCTCCCAATTCCCAGAAACTTGTATCTTCTTTATTGTAATGTTAATTCTTAATAAAACCTACATGAGAAAACTAATGTGTGCATTGTCCCCATGGCATCTATGGATTTGTAAAATTACAAGTCTTTGGTTCAGGACTGGCTTAAAAAAAAAACAAGTACACAGTTGCTATTTCACCTCCACGTGAGTCAAAGGGGTCTTTTCCACTTCTGCTCTGGTACACGAAACTGACCGCTGTGGCCCACGGGATGCAGGAGCGCCATAGCAAGGCCAAATTCCACAGCTCACGCCTACTCAAAATGCCAAAACCAAAGGCAGGGGTGACAGCGTTTCCCACCATCAGAGCTGCAGTGTGTGGCTTTGCCTCACCGTCCGGAGCAACCTCCTAAACCTGCTGTGGGAGCACAGGGACCGGCAGGAGGTGAGGGCCCACCGCCTTCACCCCGACACCCGTGGCCAGGGCCTGTGCAACACCCACGGCGGTCACCCCCAGGCTCCGCTGCTCCACCTGCCCTGCCCAGGGGAGCTCGAAACTCCTCACACCTCGCTTTGCACAACACCTTACGGAGCAACAGCCGCTCGCTGGGCAGAGCCTCCCAGTTTCCCACGTCCCTTCCCTGCCCAGACCTACTTCTCCCGTCCTTCCCTCCTCCCTCGGGTTTCACTTCGCCCGCAGCCGGTCAAGGAGCCCGGCCCACAGCCGCCCGCGCTGCCTACCCCGGCCCGGGGGTGGCGGGGCTGGGGGAGGCCAAGCGGGGAGCGGCGGCTCCGCCGACGGGCGGGAGAGGCAAGGCCGGGCCGGGTCCCGCGGCGGGGATGGGCGGCTGGCCCCGCCGCACTCACCTCCTGAAGTCAAAGGGCATGTTGGTGGCGAGCGCCGGGCAGGCTGCGGGCCCCGCCGCCCCCGGCCCCGGCTCTCGCCTCGCTGCCGCCGGCTGCAGGGCCAGGAAGTGACGGGCCCCGCCGCCGCGCAGCACCAGCCCATTGGGTGGCTGGAACCGGCCGTCGCTTCCGCCGCCGGGTTACGGGCAGCGGCGGGAGCGGAGCGCTGAGCGGGTGGCAGGGCCGGGGTTTGCGGCCGGCCCTTGGGGGACCCCTCCGGCCGCGGCTCCTCGGCTGCACCCGACTCCCACTGCTTTGAAGGGCTCTCTGCATGGCTGCAGTGCCTCGCAGCAATGAGGGCCCTGCCAGCACCCCATGGTGGTCTCACACACCCCGACCCCTGCCAGCACCCCATGGTGGTCTCACACAGCCCGACCCCTGCCAGCCCTTTAGCCGACCCTCTCTGTGCCCACAGCACCCCCAAAGGCTCTGCCAGACCCCGTGGGCTTTCTCAATGCCTGCGCAGGCCCTGGCAGCATCTGCTGCTGGTCTGTGTTATAAATGACAGAGCAGGCTCAGTACGGTGCTGCCGGCAATCTGCAGCCACTGCCGCGTTACCGAGGTGCCTTGGAGCCTCACAGCTTCTCCACAGTGATCCCGAGCTGCCTGCAGACGTGAGACTGCCTGGGCCTGCACAAAGGAGTGTGTCGGCTCACACAGGTGCAGTGTTGTGTTTGGCATCGCTTGCACTCTGAGCATCTCAATAATAACAGCTGATGTTTGTGAATGCAGCGCAGGCTGCGCTGCCTAGAGACAGTCAAGCTGCAGTGACAAATCAGGGGAAGGTGCATGCTTCAAAGTGCCCATAAGGAAAGCAAACCTGCACCACTTAAACACACAACCCTCCCCGGTAGAGAATGAACTCTTCGGTTGCAAGCATGACTCGATCACTTGCTGTGATCTGTCTTTCCGCAGCTTTATCGGAGGCCAAGGAATTACAAGAAAGTGAGAAATTGCCCCAGTATTGCCATTTTGCCTGAATGCTTTTGCTTGAGTTCATCCTTTTCATGTTTAATGCAATACACATGGCTAATCCTGCACTGCTCCATGCAGCACCTGGGCTCCTTCCCTTAACAATGTAACCAGCTAATAGCATCAGTCAGTGGCTTTTTGCTGCAGGTAATGTAACCACTGCTATATTAAGAAGTGCTTTCACTGCGTTGATACAGAGTATAACCAATGTACGGGGGGGGCGGGGGGTAGTACAGAGAGGTTGTACAAGAGGGTTAGAGAAATTTGCTTGCTTAAACAAAAGTATTGTCTGTTGTAAGTACCTATCATGCCTACTAGCCCTGAGGGCATGCATGAAGACTAGAAGGTGGGAAAAAGGAAGACTTTATTGTCTGTTGTGAATACCTATCATACCTACTATTGATGAGGGGAAAAGCAGACGCCTGGTCCTATTGATAAGCAAAAGAAGCAGACGCCTGGTCCTATTGATAAGGGGGAGAAGCAAATGGTCTATGGCCTGGACACCGACCAGCCCCTGAGGGCATTCATGAAGACCAAAAGGTGAAAAGTTTAAGAAGAGGAAGACTCATTTACTTCATCTTAACGACCCCTATTCAGAGGAGGAAGACTCATTTACTTCATCTCCAGACCCCTGCCCATGACCAGAAGTGGCACTGGGCAGGCGAAAAGGACCTTCTAGTTCATTATAATAGGAAGCGGGGATAGATAATGAATTTGTATGGGTGTATTGTGTAACCTTACGAATATGTATACCTTTAGAGAATAAATGTAGAGGGAAACAACAGTGAGGTGTGCATGCCTTTGGAGGAGCTATCCCCCATGCGTCTCAGCTGAATAAAGCATACCTACTTTACAACTTTAACGAGCGTATGGTCCACGTTACATTGCAGTAAGAATAAAAACAGCTACCCTTTTTAAAGGTACTGCCTTTATTTAAGCTAACTGCCTTATAAGTCTAAGCAGGGCAAGAGAAAGAGGGAAATGCTGTGTGCAACATACTGCTTTTCTAATCGATTTTGCAGCTTTCTTCCTCTTCCTCTTGCTGTCATAATCTCTGCACTTAGAGACCCACATATTCCCATTTTTCCCTTTCACCCAGAAGCTAGGCCCATACCTGGATAAAAAATAAATCCAGATTCAAACAAGCAGAGAAAACCTGCCAGTGTCAGGGCTGTTAGTCAATGCCACAGCCTTTCAAGGGAAGAGATAATAACTGATGCTGGGACTATTCAAAGCTAAACTTGAGGGTGAGATAAGAAGGCACAATCCCTCAGAAGCCCCCAGGGAATAGATAAAAATACCTAATTGATTCTTTCTCTTTTTTTTGATCTCAGACATCTAAATTATCCATCCACATTGTGCAAGCACATTCAGCAGATTGCTAACAGAACAGCCACAAATCCTGCTGCACTTCGCACTGTGCTCCAGAACTGAGCAACCCACTGAAATTAATGAGACAATTCTCATCTGTCAACCGTGAGGTCAACCAATTACACAGGCATAGCCAGCGGGTACTATCTGCAGTGGAAAAAACCAAAACAAACCAGTGCCTATCGAGTTGGTTACACAACCAAGTGCTTGCCTAGGCTCCTGGCAAGACCCCAATATCATTAGCTGTTATTAACTGTCTTGTGCAAGTGCATCAGCTCTCTCAGGAGTCAGGAGAGTGCTGAAGTGGTTTAAAAGCACTTCAGTTGTATGGCAGACAAATCTTGAGGTGGCCTTGAGGAGTCGTTCCTTTTGCAGGCTCAAGGCTCAAGAACACAACACAGTGAGAGCTCACATTGTGAAGATTTTATTTGCAACTAAAAGGTCAAACACTAAAGAAAGTAATGGGCTCACAGGAGTGCCAGGACAGCTTTCCAATTGGGTCTAGCTCACTTACATCCTTGCCAAGGGAAGAAGAAGTTAATGCCCTGAGATAAGACCCTCGCCACAATATTGTTTAATTACATAAGGCTTCTAGTGAGCCTGAGATAAGAACAGGAATTTGTCCCCAGTCCAGCTGGGTGCGGCTGCTTAGCTCATGTTGTGTATTAGAATGGGAACTAAAAGCACGGGTTTATTCGTGGTGATTGTCACATCATTAGAACCGGAATGAGTAAACTGATGCTGACACCCGATTTAAAAGTTAACTCTTTTTCCTGTGAGCAGTAAACTAACGTTTTCCTGACAACAGTAGGCCTGAAACTATCGTTTCTCTTCAAATTACATTAGGAACATCAATTGAGCCAAACTGCTTCTCTGAAATCAGTAAGTAAATATTTTCAGAACCCTTTATCAGTGAAAAATATTAAGCAAAAGGATTAATTCATTCACCTAAGGCTACAGAATAAGATCAGCTTCAGCTCTAAAATTAGCAAACAAATCCTTTAATTTCTAATTCTTCTTGCAAAAAAAAGAATATTTTCCTCATTCCAGTTCTCTTTCTTCTGGGTAAATCGGATACTGGGTGACTGTATCTGGATTCCTAAGTGATGCCTCACAGCAACAAAACTGGTACCTTCTTCCTATTAAAAAAAAAAAGTGTCCCAAAAGTGCTTTATTTGAATCATCTCAATTCCATAAATTCACTCATTCAGCTGAAATGTATTCTGGCCAGGTCTCCTACGTATTCCTAATTTCCAGATGATATGCTATTCTTTCATTTTAGCTTAATAAAGTTTATGTTAATCCCTGATAAATTTTATTGTCTCTATTTTGCAATCTCAGAATTTCCTTTTTACACAGAAAAGTGTAACCTTGATCCTTACCTATTCAGTGTGGTTTTGGATAATATCCTGTGTAACAGTCATGTATGAGTTCCTCTTTTGTTTTGTTTGTGATTCCTTACACACGGCTGAGTTTTATGTTAGCCTCTGGCTCTTGCTGCAGTTCTTGCATTGGGAACATATTGTAGGTGCTATGACTGGGTCATGAGCAGCATTGTTTGCGAAAGGTAAAGCTAGGTACACGCAGTCATCGTTGAGGTCAATTAGTTTTCGTTCATCAATTGGGAATGTGCAGTGACTGTTACGGATGCTGCAGTGCTTATTCACTTACGCTCCTGCTGCTGCTGAGGTGTGCTTGCTCTCAGCTGAACTGAAGCTCTTTGTTTGGGACATTGTGCACCACGACATTTTACCCCTGTTCATGGGATACACTTGTACCACTCGTGTCAGGGTGGGTAGGGGACTGAAGTGAGCGCATTGCTTTGCAGGGCGTGTTTACTTGATTATGTGTTGTATTCTGCAGGGTGTGTCGCTGACTGCATGAAGCATTAAACACAGCTGCCGTTCAGGAAAAGGAAGAAACATTTTAGAGAAAGAAGAAAAAATGTCATAAAGCACTTAAAAATATAAATAACAGCATGTGAGGAAATCTGTCTGAAAGAACAGGATGCGCGTGTAGGTGAAGAATGCAAATACAAGTGCTCGGCTATGTATAATTTCTAATGAAAACTCAGACCTTCCTCTTAGAACTTTAGAAAGCTAAATGTTGACAGCCCTTTCCAAATACCGAGAAATAAAAACAGTGATCTTTAAGTCTTGTTGCAGTGCAGTATATATTTATCTCTATCACATATGTTATTCTGTCCATCCGTGATTGTGAGACTGGACTTTAAATGGACAGTAAAATAAATTAGCATCTACTCAACTTACTAAGGTCCTAATATATTGACTGTATGAGCTTTTTCCTTAAGAAGACATAACAACCACCTATCTTCTTCCTGCTCAATATGCAGAAGAAATAATCTGATAGACAGATCATGGGGCTGGGTACAGATGCCGTGTGTATGTTTGAGTGTGGAGAAAGGGGTCTGTGGCCTCTTTCTTGTCCTGTGCCAGTGGACAAGCACATTGTTGGGCAATGCTAGGGGGAATCTACCACTCAAAGTCCCTAGAAAATTTACTCTGTGTTTAATACTATTTCTTTTTTCTTCTTTGGTTTATGCTTGGGTGCCAGGAACTTACTATGGGAAAATTGTAGTGAACAATTTCGTGTTTGGTTTCTTTTTTCACTGTGGAAAAGAACCTAACAAAGCAGTTTCAGCTCCCGTCATAGTCTTACCTCATGCTTTCACAGCATCCCTATATTGATTAGTGTAGCTCAGGAGACTGCAAACACATGAAAGGTCATGGCCAAAGGGGTATGCAAGTTAACAGTTAACTAGAGCAAAGGACTTTGAACACTAAGACAGAGTGCCAAGTCTCAAAGAGGTTTGGGATTAGCAGCAAAGAAGAGTTGATTCTCCAGGGTGTAGTGCTCTCCAGTGAGTTAAATGCCTAAGTTCCCTGTACACTGGAAAGGAATAGTTAGGAACTTAAGGACTTCAAGTGCCCTTAGCTAGTACACCGAGCGGTGATGTGCCTGCATCAGCCAGTAGGAAGTACTTAGGAGAAGGGGACCTCTGAATGTCTCACTGTAAAACTCATACAGGACCAAAAACTGTTTGCTTATGGGTTCTAGTAACACATTTGTCATGGACACCTGAATTAGTCTTCTCAGTGAAAGTATGCCTGGGACATGAGCCATCTCTGTACTTTAAATACTCACCAAGCACTAAAGAGCACTGCCCTGGAAGCCAGTTCTGACCTTTGAAAAGTCTAGAAAGGTCTTTTGCTGTGAGAAACTTTGGGGGGAGGGAAGCTGAACCATGGTATGACCAGGAGTGCAAAATTCCTTGTGTCAGAATAGGGTGGCTGGTTAGGGCTCCTAGCTGGGAAACAGTGGCAATAATTGGGACTGGGATACTGGTGAAGGGGTCAATGACTTAATAATGCCTATAAGCACATAAGCACTCCTGAGAGGTCCATTCTGCTGTGCACTTTGACTCCTACTTAGTCACAGCATGCCTAGGAAACTGGGTATTTAAGACATTACCGACAACCCCCCCACCTGATGGATGGACTTAGGCAAGAGCTAGCTGACAGAATTCAGCCCACCCAGAGCAGTGGGGCTGCTGAGCACAAAAAAGCACCAGAGCTTTTGGCACCTGGAGAAGCTTTTGCCAGAAACTGCTGCATTTACAGCATCTGATGAAGCTGAGGACGGGAGGCAGAGCTTTCCTAGGTTGCTGTCATGAGCACAGGCGCCAGCAGTCTGCATGAGCTGCACTTTGGTGCCTGAGTGCTATTTTGGATCTCTCCCAGAGACCTTGCATCGGCATGTGCTCAGTGGGCAGTCAATGTGAAAGCTCAAGCGGGGCTAGGTATGGTAAGTGCCTGGCTTGCTACATCAAGAATGACGTTCTTAGAATGGGTGGCTTCTTCTTAGGTATGAGCTGTGGAAGCCAGCTCCAGTATCTAAATGCCAAGTCAGGCTCTGCCCAGTTCTCTCTCCAGCAGGAGGAAATGCTATCCTGTGGCCAGCAATACATAGCAACCAGAATTTTTGAACAGAGTAAGTATGGGAGGATTCAACCACAAAGGCCCTTAGGCAGTAAACAAGTTAACCAAACCAAAACCTTGACAAGGAGGAATTGCCCAAAGAAGGTGCTGGAATCTTTTGTTGGAAGACTTACCAAATCTCGCTGCAGCACTCTGTGGGCAGCCACTCATGCTGCTGCAGGTTCTCACTCATCATTTGACCCATTGGAACAAGCCATGTGCGTGAGACATCGAATAGCACTTCACCAACTTGCTTTTGGCATGCTCATCTGTGCTGCCTTATCAGCTTTCTCAGTGGTTTCCTCCAGATATTGTGTAGTGTTCAGGGAGCTGAGTAAACCCAGTGGGATATTTCAGACAAGATAGACATAGTCTTTTTTTAATCTTCTTCATAGTAAGGGTATGGATTTTTAATTGCTGCTTCTGCAATTTGCTAGCAGGCTGCCTCTTCTGCAAAAGACACTTGTGTTTCCATCGTTCTCACTTGATCACTTGGCAGACCTGTGGCGGTCAGTGGACTGGGGAGATTTCTGAGTGCTAAAGAGCGCACAGCAGAAGTCAGGGCATGGCTAGGGAAAATCTTTTATAAAGAGGTTTTATTCACCTTCTAATGAATGAAGCCGAGGTTGTTGTGTCTGGCCAGGCCATGGACTCAGCCTTTCTGAAGTGTCATTGTTAGGGCATCGTTTTTTAGTATCTGGCCTCTTATTTGCGGCGGGGATAGTTTTGGGTGGTCAACTTCAGTTGACTTGTGATCCACTCTAGCATCTATCCTTGTTGCTGACTTCATCAGTCTGACATTTGGCCAAACAGACTCCAAACTGGTGATTGTCTCTAAGTGTTGGCTCTAGCATGTATGAGATGGAGAGAGAGTGCTGTAAATACACATAGCCCACAAAGAAACATGGAAAGATGCAAAAGAACGAAAAGAATAGCTGCTTGATGCCCAGCAGAAGGGAATTGGGAAGAAATAAGAACAGGAATGTAGGGAGACCTGTACAGGAACTTAAAGGTAAGAATGAGAAGTTTCAGCTTATGGCAGAAGCTAAGAGGAGATGCACCTGGGGGGCTGGTTCATCCAAACAGATGTCCCTTTCAAACAACAATGTGCATCACCAGAACTCAGTAAACCAAAATGACTTGAACAAAGCAACAGATAAACACTTGAGAAAACTCCCCCTGTCCTTAGAGGAAACCAGGCGAACCTTCAGACTTCACCCTCACCAGAGAAGACCCCTTTCACCCTGTCTCCTATGAGGCTACTTCATGGTTTCTTGCTCAAGCTTGTCACAGAAGAAAGAGCAAAATGCTGCCTGCCCTCTTCATGCAATAATGATAAGCCTGCAGTGGCATAAGGCAGGGTTTATTTTGATTGGACTTTTAAACTTTTTTCCTGGCACTTTAAAGTTTATGAACGGAAAGGATCAGTCTGACTCAGAGACTGGGCTACTTCCAAACATTAATCTTAGCTGCCATATGTTAATGTAGTTTGGCTCTGCTGCATCCTATGGTCTAAAGTCAGATGTCTGTACCCTTTCATCTCTGGTGTCAGAGACATGGGCAGATTGTGATTACCTGATGTGCAATCTACAGGCATTTGATGAGAGTCTATGAGTAAGAAGGCCCAGAAAACATCCATATTGTGTTCTGAAATTCATATTTTATCATTCTGCAGTGCTGTTTGCCAAAATGATATTGTCCAGGACAACTCTGTCCTGTGCTGACTGAAGTCAACATACAGATTTTGTTTATTACAGTATTTTCCTCAAGGTACTAAAACTTGGCGTATGAGGTCGGGTTCAGTGATACAATATTTAGCCCCTTCCTTTTAAGTTGGCTTCGTAGGATGGATATAACAAACACATAAACAAAGATGACTGTCCTGTTCATCCTGATTTTTCCAGCACTGAAGCATGAGCCTCTCATCATTCGTGTTTCACTCTATTCCATTCTCTTTCCCAACTGTTTCCATTCTGCGGTAACTGTTTTCAAGTTTCATTGAGGGTGTACACTCACACTATTTGGTGTTTCCCTGCCCCTTCCTCATCTTCTTACTCACACACTCTCTTCCCTGAAATCATTATGGGAACAACCCTATGCAAAAAAAAAAGAGAGAAGTTTCCAATTATACTTATTTCAATGGAATTTCCCTGCTGCCTTTTTTCCATATCTATCAGTGGATGTTTACTGCTGGCAACAATAGGGTGAACAGCTTCAGGAAGATGAAACCTTTACATGAAAACATTACAAGGGCATTTGCAAAGGCTAACATTAGCGTAATGAAACTTATTTTCCTAGATTCCCTCTCAAACCTCTGTGCAGGGAAAGGTTTCCTCCAGATGCAATTCAGAGCAGTAACCTCATTCCGTGGAGAATAGAGGGTATCCAGAGAGATTAACTCCTTAAGCCTAAAACTTGAAAGCTTAAAAAGTTTGAAATCCATTCTCATCTTCTAGGGAGTTACAGCAGACATACACCTAGTCCTGCTGTTGTGGATGTGTTGGCCTTGTGTGCTGACATGGAGAAAGTTGTTCTGGTTTATTGTACAGGGCAACATCCCTCAGTTCTCTTGCAGCCCTACAGCCAGTTTTCTAAGCAGTTCTGAGCAGGAAGTTTCCCCATGAGAAATTATGTGGGTAATTATGTTAATTAATGTTAGACATTTCTCCAGGAGGACAGAGATTTGACGGGCACCTGATGGACATTCAACTGTAGCAAAGGTTTGTGATAATGGGTGTTAATGATCAATGAATAGATCCCTTCTGCTGTGCAAGAAGCCAGACACGGGACCTTCCCACACTGCAGGGAAATTTTTGTGCACATTTTACATTGCTCTATTTCCCCACAGCAGGCATTGGAACAGCCAGGCCGATGTTTCTGAGCGTATGACTTACAAACAGTACAGTTACGTTCGCTTGCCATCAGAAGACTCGTCAGTGACAAGTTGCAGCCGTAGAAGATAGAGATGACTCAATACTGGAGCTTTATGTAAATGAGAAACCTCTTCTGTTGCGTCCTGTTGTACCAATGAGGCTATAAAGTTTACGTCAGTGACGCTGCACTCCCATGTCCCCTCTGTCTTTGTGTCAGGGAAATGGGGTAAGACAGGCGTGGTTCCCCCAGAACGGGCAATATGTCAAAACTGGGAGTCAGTCTGAATGTGAACCCCTGGAACTGAAGATTCCTTCCCCGCAGCAATGCCTGCAGAAGATTTGCTGTTGCCTTTTGCTGTCAATTGCAAAAGTGACTGAGCCTCTTGTCACTTACTGTAAATTCTGAGGGGGAGCCAGATAAGGGGGAAGTACCGAATATAAGCAAAGAGTGTTCTCCTTGGGAATCAAGCAGTTTTAGTAAGAGCTGTGGGTCATCTGTGACAGAGCTACTACACTCATTTAGCTTATCGAAAGCAGGAGAAAAAGTCCTGCTGCTAAATGGCATCATGTTGCCTGCCCTCTCCTGATGGCCTTGTGTAGGCAGCGTATCCTAGGCAAGAGCAATGAGGAGGAGTGAAAGCGTGAAAACGCAGTACAGCTGAATTGTGTCTCTCCAAAGCCACAGATATTATTCCAGGTGGAGGGCCAAATTCTCTGACTCACCCGCACAAAAATCACGCTGAAGTTTGCTGAAGACAATGGAATTAATCTAGTGTAAGACTAACAGGAGAGAGAAGAATGGTAACCTCCAAAATATTGATCTCCTCAGCTGTCATGTTTCTAGGGTGCCATGACTCATGTGTATGTATATTGCTAGCAGATGTAGCATAGGCTGACTGCTGCAGATGAGTGCAGAAAGCCAAAAGGTATGAATAAGTTCACAAAGTAGAAAAGATTTGCTTTGCATTAGGCATTGTTTAAAATCAGAAGGAAGAGGTAATTGACTCCGCTGGGAGTTTCACTTGAGTAAGGACTTAGGAGTCCCTGCTTATGGCAGGGAGGTTGGAACTAGATGATCTTAAGGTCCTTTCCAACTCTAACTATTCTATGATTCTATGACAAAAACCTACCTTGCTAGCCCATAGCTCACAGAATAGTGACTCCCTGTATTTATTCTGTGTAATTCTGTTCAAACAGATGCAAGTAACTTCCCTCAAATTGCTTCAGAGCCCAGATATCTTTTTTTCTTAGTATTCAGCACCTTTCTTTTTATATATGATTCTGTTCCTTTATCTGTGAATATCATCGGGCTAAAACACTATACAAATCCTGTTCTCATCCATTACAGTCATTCTAATTTGATAATGCTCCGTACATTTAGTTTATTTACCTTTGTTTATTTACCTTTTTCCTTTTCTAATTGATTCAGACGTCCATCTGTGGCAACCTGCCCTACCTATTTTAACCCTGCTCTTGTTAGTATTGCTACAGAATTAATGTATGCTTTGACTTCCAGAGAACTCTGCAGTAAACTTCCCAGACAGGGTGCATTGATACAACTCTCATTTCTCATTAAGTTTAAAAGTCAGCCTGATGATGCTAGGAGTTCCTCCACGAGCTAAGTCCTTCGTATATTTTTGCTCTTTTCATTGCCAGTTCCACTCTACCCCACAATATAATGGCTAATAATGACACTCTTTTCAATGGTGTATCTCCTGGTCCATTGAAGGTAGGACTTTCTTCTCAGCAGAAAGCTGACTCATAAGGTATGCTGCTTTCTATCCTTAGAAAAAGTGAGTCATTAATGGCTTTTTTATTATACATTCAAGTACCATAGACTGAAATTTTGTCCTCCCAGCCTAGTCCTGAGGTAGTGTTTGGGAGTCTTTTTGATTTCGTATTTTAGTTATGTCTCAGTGAGGCTCTGTAAGATACAATAGACACTCTACAAGGAGCTGGTTTGTATTATATGCTATGAGTATTCCTATTAACTTGAGCAGTGCCATGGTTTCACTCTTCGCTTCTGTGTGCTTCCCTAGCTAAAAACCTCACAGAACTTCCTTGACACCTGCATTGTGACATGTTCAGCTTCTGTTTTCACCGAACACAAATAGTTTGCAGTTGTTTCTAAAAGCTGTACTAAACCTGAGAAGGCTGGGGCATAACTAAAATCATATGAATCCCATTGGTACTATTGCATTGATAGAAATAGTCCTTTTGTTTGGTCGACACTGATTTGGTGCTCTTTCAGACAGTCAGTGAAGCTTCATGACAGAAACCAAAAATGCTCTTATTTCTGTTTTATAAACAGAATGCTCTTATTATAAACAGAAATACTCTAATTTCTGTTTTATAAACAGAAATTAAGGTTGGGTGAGATTAAGTTGCAATAGGGAAGTGGTGGAAATATTGTGGATAGAGCCCAGGAGTCCTGTACATTTTATTTGTCCAATGCGACTATATTTGGTAGGAATGTTTTGATGTACTTACAGTCACTGCTATTTAGTTTTGAGTGGTGTCAGTGTGAATGAGCATCTGGCAGAATCTCTGAGAGCTGCAACGTAGTCTGTAATTCACAGGGGGGTATCAGCTTTTGCCTGTCTATGATGTACTCTGTTAAACTAGCTTCGCAGGGTGTTTTGAGGGGAGAGGTATGAGTTTCTGATACTGACAGGAGCTGTTATTTAAAGCTGTATGATGAAGATGTAAAAGGGATGCTGTTAGAGTGGTTGCTTTGTCCTTCATTACACAAAAGTGGATATGCTGCAATGACAACTTTGTAAATCATATCTAGTTCCGTTCTCACACCACCCAATAACCTCACAATCTCTCTGTCAACTTCCTGAAGACCTTGGGAAGCTATAATTTGTGATAAAAATGGGAGTTAAAATGTTACGTGTATATCAAAGCTGAAAATTTGTGGCTGGCTGACCTTTTCATTTTGAGCAAATGCACTCATTTCCTTTACATTGCTTACTGTTTCCTTCTGAAGTTTGGCATAATAGGAAATCCTCCATGATTGTTCTCCTTAATCAGTGGCTCCATTGTGCCGGCTTCTGTTCCTTTCAGTGAGCAGGATCTCACCGTGCTACTAATGGGGCATCGCTCTCTCTGCTGTCAAGCATCAGTGCCCCAGAAACTCAGATGTTTCATTTCAGCAGCCATGGATGACCGAATACCATGAGCAGTGTGTGCTACATTCAGTGTGCTGTCAGAATAAGGAAACAGCCCCCTGATTTTTAGTTTAGAAAAGAAGAAAAAAACAAGCACTCACTGGATTTTACAGTGATATTTCCCAGTGTTTGTGGTTAGGCTTTGATGAATAATGAAAATGAAGAGTTGGTAAATTTAGATTTAGCCTTCTTTCTGTATGTGGGCTAATGTCATTTGTTGTCGTGTCACTGCTAATATTTGCATAGGCATCTGACAGTTGTAGAGAAGTATCTTCTGAAATGCCTACCCATTATGACTAGCACATAATTTGTCATTTTCTGATTTATTTCTCTTTGTCATCCAGTCAAGTGACAGGCGTTCCGTGTTGTGACTGCACACCACAAACTGCAGATGGTGCAGCATCTGTACACACGCCTCTTGCGAGAAATCAGGCAAGTACTTGGAAAGAAAAGGTATATTGGCAATAACTTAAAACAATTTGTGAAGTAAAAGAGAGGCTGAAGTTGCCAGAAGAAAGATTATTTGTGTTGGTAACCTCTACCTGGGAAAACATAACATAAACAAAACCATAGTGACAGGCCAGTGCTCAGGAAGAGCTGATGGTTCACCACAGCTTATCTTTTGCTTCCTGTTCCAGCACAGAGGTGCTGACATTATGTTCCTGCACGTGCAATATGCAGAAAGCTCAGGGTTTGTAAGTCGGAGTTGCCAAATACACAGTTTTTGCTGGTTGCTGTTAATGTTCCGCTGTTCTGCTTTCCCCCAATAAAGCTGATGTCTGTGGGAAGCCAGGTAGTCAGTCAGACTCTGCAGGCATTGCACAGATTTTTGCTTTTCTATCACCTGGCTTTGAAGTGCAGCTTGCAGTAAAGATAGAGTAGTGGTCAGAGGACTTTAGTCAGTGTGTAACCCATTCCTTACGCAGAATGTTCCCAGAGAAGACTGATGGGGCTTGTATGACAGTATAGCTAACAAAAATGGTGTAAGAACCCCAGGGTACTGCTTTGTGCATTTATACTGGAGTAAAATCTCCAGGGAAATTAGGTTAGTTGCAGCGATGATGATGATAATAAATAATGCACGCTCCCCTTGGATCTTGGCTGACTATCAAGACAGACTTCCTGATGATGAGATGCATATGTCTGTCTCCAGTCTCTTCAAGGTATCTGCAAGGCACCATTTTTTGCAATTACAAAGGACTGCCGATGAGAACATGCACCATAAGAAGCAATCCAGGAGCACTGGTCCCAGACTTCTGTCTCTGATTTCCATAATCATTCTCATCTCAACTTCTCAGACATTAGCAAGCCAAATCTCAGAACAGCTCTGTCAAGTGCAGTGGTAGCAGTGGCAACCCAGAAGCCTGGAGGCTTTCAGTTTTGCCCATCCTGCTGTACCTCCTTTGCATGAGGATGAGACAAGAAGGGGAGAAGTCCCTGTCATATCATGCCAGTAATAGATGGGGACACTGACTATACCTCCTTTGCTTCTAATAGGGGCTGGGACTCTGCAGGAGCACATTTACCAAGTGACTCTTCTGCAGAAAGCACCTACCCCAAACTTCACAACCACTATCTGGGGAAGTGGCTTTCTGCCAGTTGCCAAACCTAACTGAAGGAAGGCCACAGTGATGTTTGTGGCTTTTCTGTTGGCCTTGTTGCTGGCAATGCCACACTGCTACAGGTAGAAAAGAGGAAAGGCAGCCCTGCCAGGGTGCACTGGTTTGATTGTAAAAAGGCTGGATCTATTTCTCTCCCGTAAAATGGAACCAGCTGCACTCCTTTTCCTCCCGGGTGCTATATGGGCCATTCTGGTTTGTAAGAGAAGAATAAAAAGCATCTCAGTGCACTGGCAGATCTACAGGAGCATCTTGTTTGCTGTTGCAAGGGGCACCAAGTCGATGTCTGGTTAAGTCATTAAACAAGGCTTTGGCAAATAGCAGGACAGATCTTCCCCAACACGTGGACCTGTAACCCTGGTGTGTAAGAGCAAACAAAATTCAACACATCTCAGTGCACTCAGGTATCACTCAAAAATAGTTCTTTATCTGCTAAAAAGCAAACAGAAGTTGGTGTTTGCCCTCGTTTGGCATCAGAATATACCTCTGCGCACTCCTGTCCAATCACGTACTCACCTGAGGTTGGACCGAACCTTTGTCTCGGTTTATTCTTCACATATTTGACAATGAAGAAGCAGAAGCTGCTTGGCCCATCCTCTCTGACTCCCAGGCTGTTTTCTACTGCTGATTTTCATCATTTTATTACTGGTTTCCTGACATTGAGAGGCTCAGGTTTAGTTGTAGGTGCATTTATCATTCTATGACTTGTTTAAATAATGTACAAATGAAAATAACCTTTGCTCAAGACATTTGGTATTGATTTTTTTTTTCTTTTTATAAGCTGCTGTTAATCAGTGTTGTAAAATGGGATGACTTTTTATGACATAAGCACTAGAGATTGATTCTAGACCATTCCCCATGAATTGCTTTGTCCCAGCTACACTAAGAAATAAGCAGGACTTGCCCCTCTAGTCTCTTCTAGAAGGGAAGAAAGTTTTTAGAGCACATAGAGCACTAGCAGGGCAGCATGCGAGAAGCCTGGATCAGTAGATCACTCTCAAGTGAAATTTTAAAGGAGCTTTGTTACCTAATTCCTGTAGGTACTACCTGAAAACCTTGACAATCTCATCCTTAGACTGCATTGAACTGTCAAATAAAAACAGTAGATGATATCTTAGAAAGTCACAGTGAAAGTGGCAGCTTCCCAAGCCCTTGAGATGCTTGGGGCTGTGATAGTGAGCGCTGTTTAGATAGCCTGAGGCAGAAGTCTCTGTTCTGTCTTCAGAAGCATTTGAAAGAGGAAGGGGGAAGGAGAGCTCCTGAGCACCTCTGAGGTAGCCCTCTCCTGCAGTGGGGAATTGCCTGGCAGACCTCCACTGCATACATCTGTCAGCTCATCTCTCTATTTACCCACATATAATATCCTGGCACTGTAATTGCCATATAAACCATCAGGCATCACTTTTTCCAGAGGATTTTTTCCAGGCTTTGAAAACAAAGTTAAATATAACTGTTCTTCTCTTACAGATGGAGAAACTGAGGCACAGAGGATCTGAAGGGCTTGTACAAGGTTATGTAGCAAGTCACAGACAGTAAATCACCAAGTGTCCTCATTTTCTCTCACCCTATGAATCCCTAGAACTCACTATCTCCTATAATAAAGCTTATCTCAGAGTCTTATTTTGAAATGTAATTAATATGCAAAGTGCTTTGATCCCCTTTGATGGAAGATTCTATGGAATTTGCTATCCTATTTTAAAGTAATACCTCTAATTGTTATGCAGCAGGAAAATGAAACACGGATAATTCTTTTGCTATTTTTAGGGAAAGATCTGAGCATTTTACTCCAGCAGGTTTGGGTTACAGTCATTTTCAACACAAGAACTGTGAGATTTCTGCTGCTGTTGAAACATTTAGAAAGTGAGGATTAGCAAACATACAGCGTGTACCGGGACACCGGCTTTGTAGGGGTGAGTTCCCCCCAGAGAATGACTAACAGCAGGATGTGGGACATAATTTGCATGTTCTCTGACTCCGCTGCAATCATTTGTGTACTGGATACTTGAATTATACATTACACAGAAGGTCGCCCACTTGCCAAGCCGACAGCCCTGCTGAACGGTGCATAGCCCTGGATGGGGGCTGAGGGAGGAGGCATGATGTTATTTCAAGAAGTGGCTAATGTTGGGCTCAAAAAGAAATAGCTCCGTTTATGATAGGACGTGGAATTTGTCACTGAACACTTGGCGGGGGGAAGTGGGGTTTTTACTCATCCTGCACCACTCTCATGCTCGCTCTGACTTTCAGGTTTTTTGCATCTGCTTCTGTTCTGTTCCTGTGGTGAATCTGATGCTGTTGATAGGTGTCATAAATCATCCTTACATGATCAAATGCTTTCTCTGTACAAGAGGTTCAGTGGGGGCAGTGGCAGATTTCCCCTCTGTTGCCTTTGTTGACAAAAGAGTCCCCCTTTCTTATTGCAGCCTACTTGAGCTAGGTTTCTTCAGTGACAGAAGGACACCAATGGGTGCTTTTTCTACTATCCTGATAAATACCAACAAGCTAATTTTTGTAGATCGCCTATCCAGGAGGAAGGATCTGAACAGCGTTCCCATCACAGCTAAGTCTCTCCATGAAATCGTTTTCCACATAATAAAGTTTCAATGAGAGAAATCCTGATCACATAGTTCCCTTTTGAACCATTTTTTTTTTTCTGTAAGCACTGACTGTAAAAATGCCAAACAATAAAAAAAGAAATTATTCAAATCTAACTGACAAACTGCACTCATCATCTGATCAGCTATCTCACTGATTGTCACACTACCTTGCTGTACCCTGGCTTAAAAGTCAAGGTGTTTGAGGCAGTGACTGTGTTTAGTAGCTCATGTGTTTGCATGGGTCCTTGGCAATACCTCAACTCAGACAGAAGAGCCATCAGCGGGTGATGCTTTCTGAGCTGCCTGCAGCGTGCAGACTCTGAAAATTCCTGGCTTATTGGAGAAGGTTTCTGAGCCATCATCAGGTCACAGGTGAGGTGTCTGTGCTTCTATGGATCTGCTATGGATCTGTCATGGGCAGGATACAACATAGCTGTCAAAACCAGGGCCGGTGATCAGGCTTTGCTGCTGCTGCATGCTCAGGCACCCTCCTGAACTTTCCCAACCAAGAAAACTGGCTTTAGTAGCAAGTTCCAATAGGCTGAACTCATTCCTATTGCTTTCTTCTGCTTAGGATTGCTTGCCATGGGAAGAGCAATGACAGTGGGAAACATTTTATCAAATGCGTTTTTCCAAAACCTGTTTTTCAGTTGGGGTCCACAGGAAAGACGTGAACAATTTTCATCAGTATTTCCACTGAGAGAGCAAATCTTTCAGTTAAGAATTGTTCTTTAGACCACATTCACATTTCACCTTCCCTTTCTTTAACTTTCCTCCCATTCCCTCTTCCTGGTGTTGGGCTAAGCCCATGCTGAAAAGGCAAACCAGAAGCTTCGTTTACCCTTGAAAAGGCAGTGCATTCACAAGAAAAGGAATGTGTGTAAAAGCAAATCAAACCCATCTATTCAGAGAGGTTTCCCCCTGTGACAGTAAGTACGGAAGTTTGTCAGTAGAAATCAGAATCTCATGTCCACTTAGAGTTACACAGGCAAGGATCTGTTCACATAGTTGCCTGCTATCTTTCTCACTGAGCCAGACTCCTGCCTGGTGTTAATCAATGTTTTTCCAGTGACTCTAATCCACTATTCCCAAATAGATTTACCAGGAAGACTACAAGCACTCCACTCCCCACCTTCCCCTGGTGCACTGCTTGGCAAGGTGCGTGCTGCTGGTCTGGTGCTGGGGAAGTGGCTCTGTGCTCCTCACAGCCCCACAGCGGCTCTGTACAGTGCTCTGAGGGACTCCAGGGGAGCTGCACACATTTCCACCAGGCAAGAGCCTGGCTTAGAGCAGTAATTCAGCTGTTTTGTCACTGATGCTTTACAAACAAATGTCATCAGTTTCAGTGTAACGTGTCCCATCCTCCTGTTTCTAAGTAAAAGATGCATCCCGAAGTCTTCAGGGGGAAAGGCTGTGAGTAATAGCGGTGGCCCAGCGCCTGCAGCCCAGCCAGCATGCCAAGCAATATTCCAAGAAAATCTTTCTAAGTTACAGCAATTGCGTAAGAGTGATTATTAAAGTACAGAAAACGAAGTCCAGTTTCTAAAAAAGCAAACACATATTTTTAGCCTTGCTGGTCTCTTGATCTTACACTAATGGGAACCATCTGTGCTGGGACTGGCCGATATTCCTGGTAAATAACCTTTTGCTGCGACATTCCAGATGTTTCAAAGGCTTCTTTGCAAAGAAGCGTTCGTTTCCCTGCCTGTCACTCTCCCTTTCTGCCTTTCCTGTCCATGTTTACTTCAGGAATATACATTCTTTTATTAAAAAGCTTTTGTTGTAAATGGCTTGTCAGGATTTTGGCCAATCTTCACTATGAGTCTTGCTTGCTAGCGGAGAATTCAAGCTTTCATTACCTAGCGCTGAAAGACTAAATTAGAGATTTGAGAGGGAAGCTGAAAGATTTGGCCTAAAAAAAGAGCACCAAAAACTTAGTTTGAGATGGATTTTTAAGTCATTTGGATCCCTCTGAGGATACCAGTTATTAAAATATTTCTTTTGGTATTGAGAGGTTTTAGTGTTATAAACTTGTGTGATTACAGAATCATAGAATAGTTAGGGTTGGAAAGGACCTTAAGATCATCCAGTTCCAACCCCCTGCCATGAGCAGGGACATCTTCCACTAAACCATATCACCCAAGGCTTTGTCCAACCTGGCCTTGAACACCACCAGGGATGGAGCATTCACAGCCTCACTGGGCAACCCATTCCAGTGCCTCACCACCCTAACAGTAAAGTAGAGGTGTACTTTATAGGAACTTCACAATGCATTATGTGAGTCTTGTGATTTGATTTGCTACTGCTGTCCTATATCCTGGCAGTGAATGCCTTTCCTATGTGAAGGAGAACATCACTGGACACATGGGGCACTCTTTTGTTCCACCTGAATTAAGCTGAGCCAGAAAATAAGGGAATTTAAAACCATCCTTTAACCTTTCTGTTATCTCCATCTGTAGTTTGCCTGAAATCTGATGTGCTACTGCTACATTAACGCTGTAACTTGGGCTGCAGAACAATTAGATAAGAAAAGCCATGCTTCCAGTGTCAATCCTCCTACTCAGATCTCCAGTGTGATGTCTCTATCACCAGGTAACAATATGCTGCTCAGGAGTAATGAACACTTGTACTTGATGTGTACTGTCCACTGGGTAATTGTTTTAGAAGCTTCATGTCACTGCTGAAGAGCTCTAGAAGGCAAAGGAGAGTCTGTCTTTTGGTTTCTGAAAGACTTGGGGTTGAAAGGCTCCTCAGTGCTCTGCTGTGGTTAGGACATTGTGATTGCAATTACAGCAAACCCCAGTCCTCTGAGGAGAGCTGAGCAAGGAGAGGGTTTTAGGACACAGTCCCTTTGTTCTTTTGTTACCCGCTATCAAATTTGTTTCATAATAAAGTCTTCCTGTGCTTGGGGGTTTTGTGTGTGTTAATACTGGTAATACGATTTAAATATTCTGATGATTCATTTTGAGTCCAGAGAGCTGAATCAGCCATGTAGAACACAACTTGCTTCTCCCAAACCGTTACCTTTTCCATCCCCTTCTCGTCATTTCTATAAGAGGATGATTCATGCTCCTCTTGTATTTACCATTTGAGAATGTGCCCGATTCCTTCAGCTAATTTCACTTCTTGTTCCTCTTTTTCAAGAAAAGACAAGAAAAAAGAGCTCTGAGGAAAGCAAAGTGTTTGCTGATGATGTGACATATCCCACTGGTGAACCTGGCACGTGAACTCAACCTGAAACGGACCGAGGGGAAAAAGAGAGGAAAAAGCACCTCCAATTATTAAAGTGACCAGAGCCCAAGCGGTGGAGCTCAGCCTCTGGCTCACATCTCATGTGGTTTTGAAATTCTGGGTTTTTGAGTGAGGGGTTGTGTTCAAATGTAACTCTGGTCTAATGGGAAGTCCCTTACTTTATTTAATTATTCAATTCTAATCTGTTTTCTCTTAAGCTTCGCTACAGTTGTGACTGGCTCAACCAGTTAACTGGGGAGTGGGGTTAATGATTGATTTACCTGACTAAACGAGAGCTGTCTGTTCACAGATGGCCGCAAAATGTATAGGAACATAAAGAAATCTTTATATCAGCCCTTGGGTGAACACCTGGACTCTTGTCCCTGCTTTCTGTCTATGACACTGTGCTTCTCAGTGTAACCTTGCAGTAATCGGATAAGTTTTAAAGCCAGAGAGCATCTCTGTCTTCTCTATTGCTGCCAGTGCAGCCCCTCACCAGACGCAGGGTTCCCTGGCTGCTGCCCCAGGTCAATGGGGTCCCCATCCATGCAAAGCTGTGACCATCATGGGGCTGTCTGGCTGCTACCATGCTCCAAGAGAAGTCTCCCCCCAACTTCCAACCCCTTCCATTTTAGGGCTCCCCTCAGCCTGCTGCGTTTATGAGATGCTTTCTCCCTTTATTGGCAAGGGATTTTTTTACACCACAGCTAAGAAGCGCGTTCATGCGAGCAGCCCTTTGGCTGGGCCTCTGTCTAAACAGAGCTCAGCATTTTGTGTGGCGGCCGAGGTGAAATCACAGCTTGTGACAGGCTCCAAGAGCTGTAGAGCGTCTGGCCACACGTGGGGTCACCCCCAGGAGAAACGTCCCATGTTTGGGCAAATTCATTTGAGCCAATGCTGCTGCATGACTTCACTCCTCATTCATCCCCATCAAGAAACAGTTTGTCCAATGCTTCGGAGGACAGCATGAACCCTTGCTAGATTCACCTGAAGGTTTCACAGCAAGGCAATGAGATCACCTCAGTGCTGAGTTTTGTCGAGTCTAATGGGGCATGAGGAATATGGGCAAGTCAGATAGGTAGCCATTTGACGCCAATGAAAAGGCATTTTATTTACAAAGAAATGGGCTGTTAGATCCCTTCCCTGAATATCATGTCCTGTCCCACTCGAGGTGACACTCAGAGGACAACTACACTGTGAGTCACTCTGCCCCGTGCGTTCTCATGTACTTCTGAAAACAACAGTGGGCCAAAGTTTGGCTTTTTCCACAGCCTAAAGGTTTTCATATTCAGAACAGTCTAGTGTTATTCTCTCCTATGACTAATACTGTGTTTTCACTAACCGCTGTTACACACAAACATCACCTCACTCTATCACATGAGAGAATCGTGTCATATTGCAAATATTTTAACAAACTGAATAGCACAAAATGAACAAGCAGTTCTGTACTTACTGATATGGGGGTATTTTTTAACAGTGACAAATGAAATATAGAGATTAGCTATAAACCCCTTAAAGCTCATACTAAGAAAGCACAGAACAAGGTGCATGAAAACAAGGGGACTCGGAGGGAGGGTGTGCAATGTAATATCCACTGGAATGTCTTTGTGCTTTGTTTCCCTTAAAAGCCTTATTTCTTTTTCACATCCTCTTGTCAAGTGTCATTCTTGGGTCTCTACACTGAGTTACTCCATAGTCCAAGAATGCAGGAATTGTGGCTTTTGATAAACCTCACATTATTTCAGACAGTTTACAGTTGCTTTTGCTGTTATGTCCTCCTCAGCAAATGACCCCTTTCAACACCATTAGACAGCAAGACAAACTTAGACCTAGAGGATGGTAGAAATGGTGCAGAGAACAGTGCGAGCACACTGGGAGGGCCTCCCTTGTGGGTCCTTCATTCCCATGCTTCACACAGGACTTCAGGAGGAGGCAGAAGTACCTTTCCATCCCCTCTGTACCTTTCAGCCATGACAGTCCTAGATTCATCCAAGCTGCCTACATCCACCAAAAGCTATTCTTGAGTTGGGAACGATTAGTATGTGTGGGCATTCACAGCATGAAACTCTTTCCCACAGTAGCTGGTTGCACTGGCTTTACAGACCCTTGCACCCACGAGCTGGTGGGAAAAGATGTAGCTGTAGCTAATGGAGAACAGGTTTTGCTCTCCCTGCAGGACAGATAACAAGATGCCAGACTCCAGCTGTACCCCTTCCAGCTCTGCTTGATCCTAATGGGAACAAGCCAGAGTAACCCCATGCTCAAAATCAGCTCCTCTGCCCTTCTGTTGGTTCCCATGTGCCATGTACATTTATGAAGCCTTCATCCCTGTAAAGACAAAAAAAACAGAACAACCTACAGAAGGCAGCGCTTCCACAGCTCTTATCTCAATCTTCATGGGAGCAGATGGTTCTGGGAATGTCAAGCTCATACACAGTCACTGTGCCCACAAAACACTGCCATCACATGACTAGCAATAACCCCAGCTCTCATGTTTCTGGGGAGGAGAGCACGCCTCTCCCTGCTTCTTGGTGCGAGGTACGTCATTTGTTTTGCATTCAGATTCTCCCTCCTCCCACGGAAGCCTTGCCTTGCCATGCTAGCCATTAGAGGATGTTACAGAGAAAATATATAAGCTGTAGGAAGAATAATTTCCCATAAGTATATTTTATTATAGATCTAATACCTTTCATCTTGAAATATGAGAACTCTACAAATACAGTGATTTTACTGAATAAATACCCTTATGCCTAACGCATGGCATGATTCATAGCAGATTAATAGAAGCAATTAAATGTAAGATTAAATTGCCTAAACCATTTGCCCTACTAAGCCGATCCCAGCGCTGTGAAGTGTATCAGTGCCACTAATTCCCAGAGATTTTCCTTTGGAGGCAGGTATTTAATGATTTTGAATATCAAATCCACTGTATCCCAGACTGGCTGTCTAATGCCTGTAATCATGTTAAAAGGCAGCAGTAAGCAACTTGCCCCAGGCAGCTCGGTGAGTCACTGCAGGAGAAAGCAGGACTGACTTGCATTAGCTGCTCAAGCAGACATGGAGCCACTTGGCAAAATTATGACGGGGGACCGTCCACGCTGCAGGCATCTCAAGTGTCTTGGGTTTCAGGCCTTGAGATGCCATATGTTGGGCTGCGTGACACATGTATGGGGTCATATGGTGCCAGGCGTGCTGTCTGGGTGCCTCGGGTCGTGTAAGCCAGTGGCAGATGCAGAGCTGATGGCAGGTCCCCAGCGGCAGCGTGGGGCTGGCACCGGGGGCTGTCACACTGTGGAGCTGGCAGCGCGTGGCGTGCTGCCCGCAGGATCATGAAGCGATGAGGAGCTCATGCATTAGGAGTACAGCAGAGGTGGGATCGTGGATTGGAATACAGGGAGTGACCATTATGGTCCACACGTGTGCTGCTGCCAGTGCCTGCTGTGCTCCCACCTCTGCCCGCAGCCTCAGGAGGAAAATAGCCAGTGGTCCAGGGTGGGCAGGGAAGCAGTGAGCTGAGATTTCCTTAGGAAGGGATAGGGAAAAGGGGCTTTCCGTACTCCTCAATGTACATCTGTATCCAGGATGTGTTCTCACTTGAAATACCCGAGCAGCTATGCCAAATATTTTCCACTCAGCAAGAAATAGTTTCACATTGGACATGGCACACAGAAAGAAGGCCATACCAGGTTTTCCAGCCTGTTTCTCCAGGAGTGATATCCCAGCTCAGAGCTGGCTTTTGTGCTGTCAGGACTGACCTGTCTGCCTCCCCATCCTCCCACCTCATCAACTCCAATGTGAAGAATCTGAGGCGATCTGAGCTTAACCAAACCCTGGCAAAAGGGTTAAATCTCAGTATTTAAACGCATAAAAAAATAATGTTTTCATTGTAGTATGAGTCATCAGCAATTCTACATTGCTTGCATTCTGCTTAACCTTCCTACATTCACATGTAACCTTCCATCACTGAATCCTTTGTCTCCTTTGCTCCTTTTTCTTTTCCCTTTTCTTCCTCCCTTCCTCTCTCTCCCCTCTCGCCCCTTTCCCCCCCCTCCTTCCTTCCTTCCTCCCTCCCTTCCTCCTTTCCTCTTTCTCTCTCTCTCTCCATCTATCTTTCCTTCTTTTCCCTTCTGTTTCTTGTGAATCTGTGTTTCCCTAAAATCTGTCCAAATATTTACAAAAGGAAATGCTGGGTTGTGAAACTGAATTCGGAGAAAATGTTACACATGCTGAAGAAATGCCTCCAGCACAGCTTCCAAGTGTTCCCACATGCATTTTTTTTCTGTGTCTCAAGTATTGAGGCTTGATTCTTCATATCTTTGTTCAGACAAAACTTGCATTGCGGGCCGCGAGACCCAGGTCATGTCCAATGGTGCTGCAATTCTGGCTTCACTCGAAGTGTTCAGAACTGATTTTGGACATGAATGCCTAGTTAAAAAGCCTGAACAACTGGTATGACTGGATAACTGGTTTATGCAATGGGCCAGCTCCAGTCCAGGGGTTATCTACACTGGCCACCAAGTTGCTAACAAATTAGCATGGGTGTCAGTCAATGCAGAAGCTGTCTGCAGCCCTCTATTACCCCCTGAGATAAACATCAACCAGGTTTCAGTGCGAGACCCACGGCCTCTGGAGAAAGCCATGCAGGTGTCTGGTCCTGCTGAGACAAAGACAACACATTCAGCTCCCACATGATGAAACTGCCATGAAGTCATTTTCCTAAGAAGTCCCTGATGCCATGAGTGAGAGCTCACACTGATGGGGTTCTCCTGTTGTTTTGGACTGGGACATATTTTGGTAGAGCAACATGAGCACTGTTATACCCAGGGGATAAAGTGGGCCGAATGGCAGCAGTGGGTCCCACCTGCCCGAATCAAAGCATCACCTCCCACCCCCACCCTTCATGCTCTTGTTTCTATTATTACCCTTACAAAGACATTGTGGCCCGAGGGCAAACATGGATTGTTTTGGAGGAAGGGGTTAATTTTGTATTTCCTGGCTTTTGTTAAGGCAGGAAATCTAACCCTTAAGAAAGTCATTCAGGCCAGAGTGAGCCCCTAAAAGCCACTTCAGCCCTGTTTTGTGTTTTCCTTTCATTCTTATGGCAGGTTTATTTAAGAAAAGAAAACAAAAATAAAGCAAGGAAATAGCTCGTCCAGGATTATAAGTGTTTCAATACACACTGCCACATGTGATGGATATTTTTCTTCCTGATTTGCACTGGGTGTAAACAAGACCAGATTCAAAAGTCTCATAATTACATAAGTCCATGGAAGAGCAATTACCATTGCTGTGGAGGCAAATTGCCTTTGCACAAAGGCCCCAGCTGCATGTCTTCCTTGTCTGTCTCAGAGCAGCCAAGGTATCTGGCCCACAGTGTCTATATAATACCTATATGATATGATGTAGGTTAACACCATGACTGGTTGTCATCGAGAGCACATTCTCACTTGGCTGTGCAGGTGTTAGATATGGCGATTTCTCCAAACTTGAGGAAAAACCAAAGTTGCCAAAGTGAGGGCAAAAAAATCAAATCTTTTAGCTTTGTTTTCTGTGTGGGAAATGGAAGAGTTTAGGACAAGACTGTCAGTGGCATTGGGATACCCGTGTCTGTAAGCCAGGGCTGGCTGTTCCCACTAACAAGACACTAGTGGCACAGCACCATTAAAAATACTGCTTTCCATTAAAGCATTCAAGTGAGGTCTCCCAGCCCATTCTGCTGCTCCGAGAATACACAAGGCTTTGGGCTGGTTAGAGAAGGACGTTGGAGCTCCTGACTCCACAGAGCTTCTCTGCTGTGGCTGAGCAGGTTCCTTGCCCCTCCTGTGCTCCTACAAGCGATGCCTTCAATCTGCTGCAAAATTGGGCAAGAAATTGATCACTGATGATTCCTGATGTGCAGCTCCTTAGAAAACCCTGGGTAGGTTGATGTTTGACGGACGATGTGCAAGGTCACCAGAGCTTGTCCATAGTGCAGTGTCACAGTGATAACACATCTTGTGAGGACACCACAGGAGGACAGGCAGGTCCACTGCTGCCTGAGGCATGGCCTGTGCTCCCTGACTGCTTCCCATGCACTTGCGGTGCAGAGGGATGCGTATTCACTCCATGATTCACACCCAGTGATCCACTGTGGATGACAGTGGGGTCCCAGTAACAGAGTGAGTGACGGTGTGGTGGAGCAGAGTCACTTCCCAGCACTGAAGAGTCTGAGTGTTTCTCACAGTCTGTTTCCAACACACTGTTGGAAGAGCAACAATAAATAAATGGACCGAAAAGGGCAATCCCATGTTTATTTTTAAGGAACATGTTGAAAAAACAGATTCTCTTGGAGGCTGCAGTTTTGGCAACACCCACCCCCCCTCCTGCTCAGCAAAGCGGAGACAATGCTGTGATAAGTGGGTGAAGCAGCACTGGCACTCACCTATGCGCTCTCCTCCCGGTTCCCCATGGAGGTCTGGAAAGCCCAGGAGATGTTGGGCACATACAGAGCCTGGCTTGTAGCAGAAGATCTGAGGTTTTTAAGGACTGGGAAACACTGGTGGGAGAGACGATGGAAAATCTGAGGAGTGATGGTTGTCAGCCCATGCTGTTAGTGGGGATGGATGGTGGGAGAAGAGACTTCTTGTGATGTGGCAGGGAGAGATCTCCTCTGAAAAGAGCAGCTGAAGAAGGGAAGTTAAACCATAAAACTACTGAAAGGAGATGTGACCAGAACAGAAATTGCTGGGAAAGGACTGGGGGAAAAGGGCCAAAGCAGGAGGAGGCGCTGGGGGGCAGCTGTGGCTGGAGAGGCATTGTGGGGAGCAGGGGAAGAGGAAGCAGCACTGACTGGAAGCCCTGAGTGAGAAACACCCGAGTGTGCTGGTGGAAGCCAGTCACATAGAGGGAAAAGGGAACTTTTGGGAGGTGCTGAAGCACAACCAAGGGGAGAATGAAAAAGAGGTCCCAGTACCCCACTGCCGGTTACTGGCAGCCCCAGCTTCTGGTTGTGTTCTCAGTGGGGAAAATGAAAGTTGCCTGGGCTGCAAGTCTACTACATTTTTTTCCTTACATATAAAGCATGATGGGAACAGCTCTCAAGTGTGTGTTTACATTATATATATACAAATACATGTATACACATATAGATGTAAGTGTAGTTATATCTGCACATGTATATATGTCTATGCATGAATCAAATATACATATGTGCATGCTTGTTTCTTTATATTTTAGAAGAACAAGCATGCCCACAACCAAGCCTTCACATCCCCCCGCGCTGCTGCTCCAGGAGCTTCCTTCCCCTCGCAATGCTCTGATTTCTGTGGGAAAGGGGGGAACAGCCAGCACTGGGGGACGTGGACAAAGGCTGCCCCAGCCCCAGTAAGGCCTCAAGCCGTGGGGCAGGGGACAAGGGACAGCAGCGAGGTGGCCCAGCCCCATGGCACCTGTGCAGGACACATGTCTGTGTGGGAGTGGGGTGTGTGTGGATGAAGGGTGTGTGCATGTGTGTTTGTAGGTGTTTGTATGCATGCACGGGTGTACATGTCCGTGTTTGTATGCCCACATATACGTGTTTCTATATTTATGTCTATGTGCACGCGCATGTAAGCGTGTTCATGCATAATATAGGTGTATGTGTGTATGTATACATGTGTGTGTATATGTATATATATCCGTGTCTATAGACAAGTGTGTGTCAGCACCTGTATATGTTTATCTGTGTGTATATATATGTATGCATGTGTATGAGCTTGTGCGTGTGTATTTGTACATCTATGTATGTGTAGACATGTTTCTATGTGTTTGTGTGTACAGCACACGTGTGTACATATGTGTGTACATATGTGCGTACACACGTGTGTACATGCGCTCTGTGCGCGCCCACCCCAACCCAGCCTCCTTCTGGCCGGCGGTGGCGCGCGGCCCCGCGGCACATGACGTCATGCCGGCGAGGCTGGGCGCGCCCGTGCTGGCGAACCGCCAAGGTGACGTCTTCGGGAGCGCCCACGTGACGCTGCTCCATTGAGAAAACGCCGGCCCGGCGGCGCGGCCCTATATAAGGCGGGTGCGGCCACACGGGGCCGGACCGGGTCGCGCTGCGCTGAGCTACCGCGGGACACCGGGCACTCCAACACTGGCTGCGCCTGCCTCATCTTCTTCCTCCTCCTCCTCCTCCCTCCTTCCCTCGGCCGGAGCCGCCATGGTGAACCTGCGGGTGTGCGCGCTGGAGTGCGAGGCGCTGCGAGGGCTGCTGCAGGAGCGCGCCGCGCAGTGCCTCGTCCTCGACTGCCGCTCCTTCTTCTCCTTCAACGCCGCGCATATCCGCGGCTCCTGCAACGTCCGCCTCAGCACCATCGTCCGCCGCCGCGCTAAGGGCGCCCTGGCCTTGGAGCACGTTGTACCCAACGAGGAGCTCCGGGCCCGCCTGCGCCAGGGGCTGGTTCACACCGTTGTGCTGCTGGACGAGCGCAGCGCCGACCTGGAGCTGCCCAAGCGCGATAGCACTCTGCTGCTGGCCCTCGGCACCCTCTGCAGGGAGGCCCGCGGAGCCCGCATCTGCTTCCTCAAGGGTGAGTGGCGCCGGGATCGCCCTGGTAGCCGTCGAAGGGGAGGGGGGACCGCGGCAGTGCCGTTTCTGGGGTTCCGCTCGTCCCCCGGCCGTCCTGCGCTCACCCGGCGCCTCTCTGTCCCCTCTGCCCCTGCAGGAGGTTATGAAGCGTTCTCGTCCGCCTGTTCCGAGCTCTGTACCAAGCCGGCCGCCCCGACGGGCCTCAGCCTGCCCCTCAGCGCCAGCAGCGCTCCCGGCAGCGCCGACTCGGGGTGCAGCTCCTGCGGCACCCCCCTCTACGACCAGGTGAGCGGGGCCGGGCTGGTAGCTGCGGGAGGGGCGGACGGGACGCGGGGCAGGCGATGGGAGGAGGGGGAAGGTGGTCGGCAGCCTCCCGAGCGGAGTTAACCGGTGGTCCCTTCTGTTCTAGGGTGGGCCGGTGGAAATCCTGCCGTTCCTCTACTTGGGTAGCGCTTACCATGCCTCCCGGAAAGACATGCTGGATGCTTTGGGAATCACGGCTCTAATCAACGTATCGGCGAACTGCCCCAACCACTTCGAAGGGCACTACCAGTATAAAAGTATCCCTGTGGAGGACAACCACAAGGCAGATATCAGCTCCTGGTTTAACGAGGCGATTGATTTCATAGGTAAATGAGCTCTCTTTACAGTCTGTTCTTTTCCTGGGGTATTATACCCTGGGAGGTGATTTTGGGGTATTGTTTTCCCCAGTAAAGCCTACATTTGAGACTGGGGAATTTAATTCTATTAGGGAGATATGCCTGGGGAATATTTCTGTCTATTTTATCCTACTCAGTGGAGAAGTCTTGGCTTCACAAAGCTGTTTGAAATCTTGAATCAAGAGGCATTGGTCTTGCAGAGAGCTAGTGAATTTAAGCAGATCAGAATTAAAGTAATCTTGCAGGAACTGCTAAAGTGACCTGGAGGAGCTATTAGGATAATTGGAATTGGAGCCCAGAATGAAAATAGCTAGACTGCTGGTTCCCTCAGGACAAAGGCTCTCTTTGTCTCAAAAGCACGGGTGAACCTATTAGGCTAAGGAAGGGATGGATTAAAGAAATGTAAAGCAGGAGCCTGTGCTTTCCCACCTCTGGAGGCAGTGGGACTTATTTGCTAACTGTGTATTTTAATTCTTTCAGACTCTGTTAAAAATGATGGAGGAAGGGTATTTGTGCACTGCCAGGCTGGCATTTCCCGGTCAGCAACCATCTGTCTTGCTTACCTCATGAGGACCAACAGAGTCAAACTGGATGAAGCCTTTGAGTTTGTGAAGCAGAGGAGAAGCATCATCTCCCCAAACTTCAGCTTCATGGGGCAGCTGCTGCAGTTTGAGTCGCAGGTCCTTGCCCCCAACTGCTCAGCAGAAGCTGGTAGCCCTGCTATGTCAGTATTGGACAGAGGAGCATCGACCACCACAGTCTTTAACTTTCCAGTCTCCATCCCTGTTCACACCTCATCCAGTGCTTTAAGCTATCTCCAGAGCCCCATCACCACTTCCCCAAGCTGCTGAAAAGTGGGTGAAAATATGGCCAGAACTCAGATTTACTGTCTCAGAAGTGCAATAACTACAGGGACAGTGTCATCAGTCACTCATGTTTTATGGGGAACCATCCATGCATCCCTGAGCAGTGTCATTAATGGAGAGGAGCCCACCTGATGCCAGAGAATTAGAGGTTACTGAATGGTCTGCTGACTTCTGAAGCCAGGATCTGGATCTCTACACAGATATCAAAGGACACTGTCTCTTCTTGAGCTGTTCCTCCTTGTCTTCTGTCTGTCCTAAGCCTGCTCCATGTTTAGTAGCGTACTCACCAGTATTCCCATTCCTGGACACTTTGAGCAACACTGATGCTGTCCCCCTTTTATATGACGGTCCTATTTATTTATTTTTACATTAGTGCATTGGGGTTTTTTGCCTTCACAAACCTAGAGTTTCATTTCTAGAGAAACCAAATACCTCAGTATTTTTTTGGTACTATAATTCTGTGTGTGTATATATGTCAGCTCTTCTTGTTTCCCAAGCACTGACATGAAAGCACAAGGCGAGTGCTTTTTTTTGAGTTGCCAAGGGTTGTATGTTTGCTGATTTATTTATGATGTGAAATAATATATTTCTTCTTATGAAGACATAGTTTTGTTACATGATTATAACTTTTTTTTTATACAAACAGAATAAATTATGGTATTTCTATTGAGCTGGATGATACGTTCTTTAAAATCTTGTGTTTTACTGTCCCAAAACCAAAGTGGAAGCTCCCAGGGGAAGAACCATAGAAATCTGAATTTGCAGCTCTGCTGACCTCAGCTCTTGGCTGAATGACACAGAAAAATGGGTTTAAACCATGTAATTGACTGGAACCTACTGCTGCTCCTTAACCTGAGCTTTTCTTTGTCCCTGTACAATTACATGCAATGGCAAAATGCCAGGGTTGGCTTCTCAGCTGTAAGGTGGATTTGGCCAAAGTGATGGCCATGGAGCTGTAGCAGTTTGAACCAGCTGAGACTTGGGCACAGGGTTACAATGAATTCCAAATAGCCCTTGTCTGAGAAAGGAAGAAGCAGCTTCCTATTACTTGTTTACTTTTAATGCTTCAAAGGTTAAGGCTAAAAATTAGCCTGTTGGTAACAGATCTCCACTGCTCATGAGTTTGCGCCAAGGTGTCTTCTTTTTCCATCCCACCTCCTTGATTCCTTTTTGCAACTCAGACTGTCTCTCATGCCTGGAATGAAGTATTTGACTTGCTGGGCTATGTCTGTAAATAAATCAGGGCGTAACAAGAGATCAGGTAACCAACAAGACACTTATTTTCTTACCCAGACCCAAATAAGTGCTCTCCTTGTGTAGATTCTCACTATCTATCTGCCATTTAGTTGAGGCAATGGAAAAAGTTTGATGTAGCATATCAAAAGCCAGGCAGGGGAGCTCTAACAGGCCAGCCCTTCTGGCAGCTCATGGGCAGGAGCTGCAGGGTGACGGTGACAGGCAGGACGCAGTACAGGGTTACTGCTGTGTGGTGTGACAGAACTGTGCATCCCTATAGGATGTGTGGGTTGAGATGTGTATGTGGGGAGCAGCATTGCTCCGACATACCGTTAGGACAAGAAGCTGATGGGGAAGAGGCACAGCTGGAAGCCTGCTTTACTAGGTAGGGTGGTAATACAGGTAAGAGGGGGATGGTTGTGGGGGGAGCACTAGGACATCAGGTGTCCTATCTCCACTCCAGAAGGGAGCCACCAGTCCTTGCCTTTCCGATACTCCAGGAGTCAGATCTTACTTTTGCCCCATCAAAAATGGTTTTGCTTGGGCAGATACAGCAGGTTGTGACACTCTGTGTAAAGTCATGGCATTTTAACAGTTATGATCCTAAGCTTAATGATGAGGGGGTGTTTTAAACATAAAGCAGCTGTGCTTTTGTCAAATAACTGAAGACAAGCAAAGCACCACAAGCTCCTGCTGAAATCCTTCAAGTTACCTGGAGTATTAGTGGTGCTGAAATCCAGGACTCTTCTCCTGGGAGAAGGTGCCCTTGAAGGATGGGATGATGTGCTGCTGCATCTGAAGCTTCCACGTGAGCTGCCCCTCGGATGCAGCTCTGTCGTCAGCGCTGCGCGTCAGCCTTCGCCAAGCTTCAACCTGACACCAGGGGATAAAGAAATGGAGCAGCTAAAAGGGAAAGATCCCTGGGCACTAAGAGACAAAGTTAGAAACCCTTATTTTCCTAAAGCATCAAAGTGAATGTCCTCCCCAAAGTCTGTCCCACGCTACAGATCCTGCAAAACCCCTTTCCATGGGAAGTGCCTGGGCAGGTTGTGCTGCTCAGGAGGACTGCACCTACCACTGGTCTCCCTGCAAAGCATACCAGGCTGTTTGTGAATACGTGAGCCCTTTTACACCTGCAGTAACAACGGAGCAAACTTTCACCTTCAAAGCAAATCAGAGCTTGTTCAGTGGAAAAATACAACCTTGGCAGCCCTGGCCATGCAACTGGTGAAAAAAATCCTGCCTGTTAATCACAATTCAAACAGAAATCCGCTCCCTGTCAGCCAGGGGAGCTTGTTTATGTGTTTCTTGGAACAATAAAACTCATTACCTGGCAGCCGATCAGCTTTCATAACCTAAGCAGGCACCTGACAGAGGGGCACACGAGAGTGCTGCTTCAGCACAAAGCCCATAGTGGAAAAGCCAGCCAGTGACAGCAGGGCTTTGGTCCCAGCGAGGCACCGACAGGCGCTGCCAGCTCTGTGGATGTGTGGTGTCCTTTTCCAAGTCTATCCTGAGCCTCCTGTCGCCTGTAATCAGTCTCACAGTGCCCAGAGCCCACAGCATCCTGCAAAGTCTCTGTGGACAGGATTGCACCCAGATCCTGACCTGCTCCTTGGCCAAACAAGGGGAGGATAAAGGGGGGCAGGAGCAACAGTGAAAAGTAAAGAGAGATTAGGTTGAGACCTGCAAACATCACTTTAGTCCCACAGTTGTAGGGGGATGGATGGGCTTAGTTCAGGGGTTTGCTGGGAGCCAGGGGAAAGGAACAGGGCAGGCAGCAAGGTGAGGGGCAGAGAAGGAGGTATGAGCTGGGCAAGGAGGCACAAGGGGCTGAGACGGGCAGAGCCTGTGTGTTGTGGAGGTGAAGGTCACCTTGATGACACAGCCAAGCTGAACTTTGCCCACTGTGGATGTGTTAGGGAGGCATTGTCCCTTCTTACCCCTCATTTATTCCCCCTGCTTTGCAGTTTTGTTTGCTTGGGATATCAAGACACATGGTTCACCCTGGTTTACAGCTCTGAACTCCTGTTACCCCCCAGCTCCCACATGAGCCGGCTGTCCCTGCATGCTAGCAGGTTTTGGCTTAGACTCTGTCCTTCCTATCTGATCCAAGACCCCTAGAAACCCAGCACACAGCAGGCATGTGTAGGGCTTTCAGCTTATATAAACCCATAGTTCTACAGTTGCATACATCCCCATGGAAACCACGAGGAGTTTCCCCTTGGTGAGGACGGTGGTAACATCACTTCCTGCTGCTGACAAAACAATTTGTCATGAAGTGATAAAAAGGCATGGTTTGTGTTTGCAGGAACTGGCCCCAGGCTTTGTTCCTCCCAAGCTAGAGGCTGCTCACTCACCCCAAAGGCAAACAACAGCCATTGTGTGCTGTGCAGAGCAGGGATGGGGAGATGTGGACAGACCCTTCGAGTTTCCAAAATGCCAGAGCATGGACCACTGACACCCCAAAAAGTTACAAAGCCTATAGAGAAAATGGCAGTGTGGACCCCAGGGCAACACACGGGGCTCCATACAGCACCCATAGACTGGTCCCCCTGGCTGAGGGGTGTACATGGCCAACTGACATGGGGGCTCAGCACGAGCCATGCGCAAGAACCCCCTGAGACATGCAATCCCCAAAGGGATGCAGGATACCAGTTATCACGGGACAAGCAGACACAGCTCCAGATTAAATGCATCTTGGGTAATCCCCTTGTCTCAAAGCTTTTGCCTTTCTTTTGTAATCAGCAGTTTGAAAGGCACTGGGTATAGGCAAGCTTAGGGACTATCCTGCATTAGTCACCCCTGGTACCAGACTAGCAGGGCCACAGGGATGTGTTAAGCCATTGCAGTGAAAAAAGAAGGTTACATCTAGATCATATGTAAGCAAATCTAGCCTGCCTGGTTATCACCTGGGTTTTTTCTCTGTCTGGCTCTAAGGGCAGCAGAAAGGGCACTGAGAGTCAATTGGAAACAGTGTTTCAGTGCAGCCATGAGACCCTACTCCCCAGCAGAAGAGTTGCAGTGTGATGGGGAAGGAGAAAAGATCAGGGTGTGTGACTGTTTAGAGTCCTTAGAAGTCACTATGCCTCAAACCTCACCTAAAACTGTTCCTTATCCTTTCTCTTGCCCAGCAACCGTGTTCATGACATACATCTACACACAGTGCACCCAGTGAGACTCCACCCAGGGCTTTAGCTTCCTCAATCTGTTCCAGTCCAAGGTTGTTGGGAGAATGGCTAAACCCCAGGCTCAAACACCATGCTGAAAGAACAAACCAGCCTGAGGTTTGTGCTGTGCTGCATGTGGCCTTCCTGCTCCATGCTACTGACTGTGGTGCAGATTCAGTGACCACAACTGATGGCCTCCCTGCTACATGCTATCTTCTACAACACAAAGTCAGTGACCACAGCAGGGCTATCACCCAACCAAGAAGCATGACCAAAGCACCTGCAGGTGGCTCCTGTTAGCACCCATCAAGGGCATAAAAGGTTAAGTGGGACCCAGATATCAAAGAAAGGAAAGCAGTGCTAAAGGGTGAGATGTCAGAGGCTGGAGAGAAGCAAGACTTGCTGGTATAGCAACCATTGCTGTGAGGACTTAAGCTTAGCTAGCTGCCCCTGTTGGGGACCTGGTCCAGGGTCTGTTCAGTTCTGTGCGTGGTTTGCTCTTGCTCAGGTTGTGGCGACGTATACAAGGACAATCTCAAAGGGATGAACTCAGGTACCGGAAAGGAAGCCTCTGAGTTGCTCTGCTGCTAGGGTGGGTAAAGGACTCTTGGTTTTGAGAGCTATTTCCATTTTGGAAGAGCAACTGTACAAACCTGTGCCTGTCTGTAGCACTGCCAAAATCCCATGTGGACATCGCACTATCAGTCTGGCACAGAACAAGTTGGTTCTCTCACTGGAAGGCTAGAGGCCAAAACCAGGGCAAAAGACAGGTTTGTTCTTTGTCCCTACATGATGTGGGACAGCCTGTTATCCAGGTGTGGGTTTGTCAGGAGTTTTTTTTTCCCCCTCTCCCTGGGATTTTCCATTTCCAGGGTTTTCCAGGTGCTGCATGTTGCTGCACACCCTTCCCGCAGCGCCAGGCTGTACGTGCCCTTAGTGCTGAGCCTTGCCAGCACCCCTGGCACAACTGAGGGGCTGAGGGCTGGTTGAGGTCCCTGTGAAGCTGCTGGGCGGGGGTTTCCTGAGTGATGCTCTCCAGCTCTTGCATTTGCATGCGTTTCCTGCTAGAGACAGAAATGACTCTGTCTGGGGTTCCCCTCCTTGGTGCTGCTGGCAGGCAGAGGAGAGGGGGAGATGAGACACCCAGGGGCTGCTTCCATCTGCTGGGGCTGGCATTGGGTGGATGTGTCCTCCCGGTAGGTGCTCAGCAGTGATGTGCTGCTGGCTTGAGGTCTGAAGGCCTCGAGTTCTCTAGGGAGCCAAAAGGGATGCTCTTAAACATGCTCAATGCACAGGAGCAGGGATGAAGCACAGCTAATATTACTAACCCTATTACATGTTGCCTAGGTCTTGTTTGGTGTTCAGGCTGGGTGAGGGAACTGTAATTTCATCAGCCAATTCATTCCAAAATCTATAATGTATGGACCATGCTGGAGCTGTCATGAGTGACCTGGAAAACACTTCATTTCTCATAAGAGGGCTATGTTTGATACCAAGCCCTCTCATTTCAATACCTATTGGTTCTGAAACTATAGAAATCATGTTTTAATGTAAGCTCCCACATGACTCTTATATGATGTAGCTGCATTCTAACTGGGTAACCAGTTAGCTATAAATGAGCAAGTCCTCAATACACACACAATACTTCCTAGTTATGGCCTTAGAGCCAAAAGTAGGTTCCACCTGCACTAAAATAATGAACTATAATGTGGTTTTTAGACTTCTAATTTCTGATATAATTTAATTTTATTGGAAATGGCTTGAGGTTGTTTTTTCATCACCAGCGATTGTAGCAGAAATGTCTCAAAATGGCTTTTTCAGGTCTTCTGCATACTGGAAAGAGGTGGTTTCTTTTCACTGTCTTCCTAAATTCTTCTCTAAATATCACCCAGTGTAAATTTATTTCCACATCAGTATGTTGTTCCTCCTTCAAATCTTAACATTTTCTTAAGCAGCAACTGGGTCATAGCACTGGGTGGCTTTGATGGCATGTTTTTCTAATTTATGGAGGATCTAAACTGCAGATGTTCATGAGCAGACTCTCCTGGTTCTCTGATACTTGCAGACCAGCTGGCAACTTCTTTTCTTTCTTGTCCTCTGCAGTGAAATCTTGATAATTGTAGTTACATACCTGAGCGGCTTTTGCATAGAATCATAGAACAGTTAGGGTTGGAAAGGACCTTAAGATCAGCCAGTTCCAATCCCCTTGCCATAAGCAGGGACACCTCACACTAAACCGTGCCACCCAAGGCTTTGTCCAACGTGGCCTTGAACACTGCCAGGGATGGAGCATTCACAACCTCCCTGGGCAACCCATTCCAGTGCCTCACCACCCTCACAGGAAAGAATTTCTTCCTTATATCCAACCTAATAAGTTCTGAAGTTACATGAAGTTAAGCTCAGCCTCACTAACAGTAGAATGGCTATTCCCTGTTTGCACTGGTGTAAATCAGATAACCACCAGTTCTAAGATTTTGCCAATTCCAAGGTTTTACCAGTTTTAAGCTATTGATTGTGTCTTTGTTGGTACTATAATCACTGGGGAGAAAAGTACATACTCTGAAAAGATGTCAGCAATCAAGTAATACAGAAATGGAAAAGATTATTTTCCACAGTAGCCCTTTTCTTGAGGAGAACTTTTTAGGACAATTTTAAAGGACTTTCTTATTAACAACCCATGTCATTTGTATTAATATATTGTTATTTTACATGTCCATAGTACCTTAAAAATTACATCTCTGTTTTCAATCCTGTCTGCATGTAAAATCCTTCTCACATATGACACACACAAGAGAAGTGTGTGAACTTTGCTGCTTTTCAGGGGTTTAAAGTGTCCAGTGCTCATTCCCATTGTCCAGGAAATGGGTATGCCATTACTATAAACAAGTGGCATAAACTACGTAACCAGGTCTGGTGGGTCGTCTCTAATCACGTACGTGCTGGTTTAAATGTTATGTTACAGGATGCTTCCTTGGTCTTTGTTGTTAAAACAGTCAGCAATCCTACACGTGTCAGCTGTGATAGCATCAGTTGTGAACTCAGTCTGTGTCTGGGCACATGTGGCATTTGCCCTGCGTTACTGAGCTTTGCTGGGATATCAACACTCCTAGCTGACAGTCTGGGTGCCAGCCTGGCTCTTCCGCAGTGTGCTGGGATGCTACAACCATGTCTGTGCAATGACCATTTCTCTCACTACCAGGTCTAGGTGGCTCAAACCTGGCACCTGGAGAGGAGATGACCTGAAAGTATCTTTAGGTCTTGTTAACAGCTGAGTAAGAGGAATCCGACTGCTCAGGGCTTTTCAATACGCACTAATGCAAACCGTAGCGTCTGTTGCGATTAGCGCAGGTGGAGCAGGATGGTTGAAGTTGATCAAACGTTGAAGCCCAGTCGGATGCTGTAGTTTGGCTGGAACCACTGTTGCGTCACTGGGATGCTTTGAGCAGAAGGATTTCTGGTTGCCCTGGGAGCAGTGAGAGGAGCCAGCTGAACAGCAGATTGCACAGTATAGAACAATAGTTCCCACCCTTTCCTCCTGACTGGGAGGAACAGAAAGGAACAAAGCCATTTGCAAGGAGAAAAATAAAAAGAATCCTTTCAGTCTTTGTCTTTCGCTCTTCCCACTCCCCCAGGAGAGTTGCTTCCCTCCTGGAGCCAGCAGACAGTGCCGAGCAGCCCCCAGATTTCAGCACCTTCCCCTGTTCCTCTGTATTCTTTAAACGCTTGTCCACAGGCGCCAATGAAGATTGTTGTTTATAACTGCCTTTTGTTCCTCTGTTTACAGCTTCCCTTCCAGACTCCAGGGATGGCTGACGTCAGGGAGCTACATTTGGCCTCATGGTACTTTTATCTGGTGTTAATGCCTTCCATGAGCAGCAGGAATGTGGACCGCAAGGCGAGATGTCGAGGCGGCACAGAGAGAGGGGGCCCTGGGGAAGGCAGAAGGGAGGCAAGCAGCACTGCACTGGGGCACAGCATGATGCTGCCCACTCTTCTCTCCCTGCCAGGCACCAGTTGGTTTGCTGGAGAGCACCATGGTCATTTATGGCCTTGTTTGGGGAGGTCCTGTCCACTGGCACCCTGTCCGACTGTCCAGGCAGCTGGCAGAGCTGTACATGGCACCACGCGCTGAGCTATTTTTGAGGCGGCTGGGCTGCATCCCAAGTATAGCGTGCCTATTTCTGGTGCAAAATGATCTTCCTGGGTGGGGGATGCGGAGATCCTTTTTCATATGAAACACATAAGTTTGGGTTTGGAGGCAGTGAGAGAAAGAAACAGCTGGGCACGGCTGGAAGAGAGAGGCAAAAACAGGGCGGAGAGAGCTGGGAGCCAGGAGGGTCTCACCCAGAGGGGAGAGCTCTGTGCTCACTGCTGCTGTCAAATGCTTGTTGCCAATGGTTTGCTCATGGATCAGGAATCAAAAAGGCCTGGGTCTGGTTTACAGCTGGGGTTTATTGAGGACACTGAAGGGCTTTGCATTTGTTTGAAATAGGCTGCTGGGGGAGTTTGAGATTCCAAAACATTTAATAAGGCTGACAGGGGTGAACAGGGATGCTAAATGCAGAGCTGGAAACTTGGTTGCTTTCACCAATTTTGGGCCCTCCTCTCAATTCAGACCAACCAGATCTCAAGGGCAGCGGATTGCCATTTGTTCACCAGGGCTTAAAGAAATTCCTAAAAAGAATTGACCAAAAGGAGTCATTTGTTTACTACATGACTTGTAGTGATACCAAGAGGCCCCAGATAGTGCTAGGGGCTGTATTCCAGTGAGGTTGTCACATTAATGGCATAGGAAAAGGAAAGGTCTGCTCCTGCCTCCAGGTGCTGGTGCTGGAGCAGGCCATAATCATGGGGGCTAATGAAGACCTGTGGCACTTAGGCAAGACTGCTCTGTTACCTTCACTCAGCTGTGCACCAGGAAGAGTTTTTCCTTAATCATTAACTGAAAGTGGAAATATTTGGTATTTCCAAAGCCCAGCACAAGGCTGACAGCTTTTCCTTGGAGGTGTTCTTCTTTGGAGGAGCATTTAGGGCTTTTTTTGAAGCTGGATGAAAATTTTCCACTTACGGATTTCCAATCAGAGCTGCGTTAATACTTTACATAGAAAATGTTGGTTCTTCGGGATAGGACGTAAAACACTTCCACCTACTACAGAAACACAAAAGAAATGAGTAATAACATCAGAATGAGAACAAGGTCTGTTTGCAGGTAGATAGAAACAATTGGACCCAACAGACTGGGATTGAAGTGATGTTTCTCATCAACTTTTTCTGGTTACCAAGAGTAGCAGATGTAAAGATACAAACTGAATGCTATGGCCAGAACAGACTGTTTTGATTATACAATTAAAGCCCTGCATAATGTAAGCCAAACTTCGGGCTGAAAAGGAGCCTATTGTTTAGAAGAACGCCGTCCTGATGAATTATTTCAAATGATGAAGATGTAATTCTTGTAGAGGAATTCTTGGCTTGTGTTTTAGTGGAAAGAGCAGATGACTGTGCTAGAAATCATTGATTCTCAGGATATTTCTGTGTTACTTTGACCAGGCCACCTCCTGTTTTGCTACCTGAGTTTTCTCTAGAATGAAGATTTTGGTGTTATGCCCTGACATTATCAGATGTCATTGTGTTGTTCACAGGCTGGTGACAGGCAGAAGCAGCTCACTGGTGAGAGCACACATCCATCAGGCTTTTTCTGGTGGAGAACATTGGGCATTTTTAGGGTGCAATGGTCAGGAGATCACAGAGTGGTTTGGGTTGAAGGAACCTTAAAGGTCATCCAGTTCTAACCCCACTGCCATGGGCAGGGACACCTTCCACTAGAGCAGGTTGCTCAAAGCACCGTCCAACCTGGCCTTGAGATCTTACCATTGCTTTAATGTCAACACGTCCTCTGCCAAATGTCTATGCTTAGGGGGGTTGTTCTTTCTCCCCAGGGCATCTGGGCTTGCAGGGAGGGTGGAGGAGAAGGAAAATCTGTTTGTTTCACGGGGGGAAGAACCAGGAGCTGAGCAGAAATGGGAGACAGGGGGAGCGCAGATGGGAGCTAGCGAGGTGTAGGACTTGCAAAGTCACTGTGGAAGTGGGGAGGCAAAGGGGTCAGCAACTTCAGTGTTTGTTGCAAGAGGAGATACGGGAGAAGAAGCTAAGGCAAACTGAAGGGGAAGGAAAGTTGCTTCATATTTGTAGTTGTTTTCTCTGCACAGTGTGGTAATGTTCTGGCTAAAATGAGATGTGGAGGCTGGCAGCAGAACAGGAGACTTGGATGGATGGAAGAACAAGGAGGGTTCCTGAAGCAAGATGATGAAAAGGCAGATGCTGGGAGCCATCAAACCATTTGGTGAGGTTAAAGGGCTGATTTTCCCTTGTTTTGCCCTTCCCACCATGATGTAACCGAGTATATCACTATGTCAGTAGTGGGATCAGTTGCTCTGGGCTGCTCCCCTTACAACCTGGCTTTCCATCAAATTGCCAGTCCTGGATCCAGCCAGAGATCTCCACTTCCCTTCTTTCCTCCTCCTCTTTAAGCCAGTAATGGATCTCTGAAAGGCAGCTAAAGGAATGAGAAACGGCATTTCAGGAAGGAGGCTGCCTGTTGGGAGCATGGTGGCCGGCTGAGCAGCCACTTGACATGGCCAAAGGTGCTGGCCATGTCTGCAGATGCACTGTGCTGTTTGTCCCGTTGCCTGGTGGCTGTGATATGTTTATCCTCTTCCTGAGATGCGTGAACTGCTTCTCCTCTGTGCTGCAAGGTTCAGGTGAGGTCCTGGAGCTCACTGGCTGCAAGAAGTGATGACGACCAAGCTGATTTCCCAACTGCTCTGTGAGAGCAGCCTGTACAACTGGGGGTGCAGGGGCAGCAAGCTCCTCCTGTGCAATGTCCATGCTGGTGTCACTGCCCACACAGGAGCATGTTGCTGGCACACTCATCACTGAGCTGTCCTTGCACACGGCTGATGTGTGTGTGGGGTGTGCAGTGACCCCCCCAGGTGTGAGCACTGTGGCAGGGAGGGCAGGGAACTGAGCACACAGTGGAGGCATCCAGTGGCCACCCAGCCCCTGTCCCAGGATGCAGAGGGTGGCAAAGGAGCCAGTTGGGTGTGCTGGAGTTCTCCTCTCATGTGAAGGTGGCGCAGCTGCTCAGCACAGTCATACCCATCCTGGGAGGTGTTGACTGTGTCAGGACCCCTCTACACGACCCTTGGGGGTCCTCACACTGAGAAAGGGCTTTGTGAGACCACTGGCCTTCTCCCCTTGCCACCAGCCACAGTGTGCATCCCCCTGGCCCTGCTTTAGCTCATCATCAACCATGGGGAGCAGTTGGCCACATGTTCCCATAAGAAAGGGGCTATTTGTGTGGAGCTGAGCACACAGGATCTGTGCTGGAGGAGGCTGAGGGCAGAGGGGCTGTGTGAGCCTTCCTGCCTGGCTCCTGCTCCTCATGATGACGTTGGTGGTGCAGGAAGGAACAGCTTGTTCCTGAGGGGGACATTCCTCCCATAGCTGTGCGGGGCCTCTGCAACCCCCCCCCCCCGTACCCAAGCCTGTCTCAAGCCACTATTATTGAAACCCATTGCCATGGCACCTTTCCAGACCCGTATTCCTTTTCACACGCCAGGGTGGAAGCAAACCTCCCCCTCTCCACCCAAAGCATGCATCCAGAGGCTTCTCGCAGTGGCTGTACTTTTCCAGCCGGGCAGGAGGGAGGCCCGTGGCTTCATTGAGGACTCCTGGAAAGCAGGCGGGAATTGTGCATGGGTTGGATCTTGAACTCCGGTTCCCCTCAAGTAAAAAGATGTCCATGTCCTTGTGCCCTTCACCCCTCTTTTTCTACACCTTAGTTGCTGATCTAGTGTCCAGAGATCACTTTTAGAATAGAAGCTGCTTAAGCGGCCGCTGTGTTTTGTTCACTTTCCTGCCTGCAAACATTCCTGTCGCAGCATTTCTTTCCTTTGCCTTACAAGAATGCAAATGGTTTTTTGGCCCCCAGGCCTTCAGCAGCTGTAGGAAAGTTACAGAGAGAGGAGTGTGTGTCCCTGTCCCATCTGCCTTCTGGGGCTGGGCTTGGTCCTGCCAGCTCAGCACAGCACCGGTGATGAGGCTGATCTCTGTCTATGGATGTTTCTGCCCTAGATAGCCGCAGCACTGAGCTCTCTCAGTGCTTTATCCCCACACAGCAGACACCAGGTCCCTCTGAAATGCAGTGTTTGGGGCTGAAACTGAAAGTTTGGAGAGAATTAGTCACTGCTGTACCTTGGTAACGCTGGCGAAAACCAGGCTCAAACACTGCACAGGCGAGGGTTTTGCAATCCCAGCAGCAGCAGCAGCATGCTTCTCCTGACGCAGAGGGAGCTGGCGGGGGAGCAATGAGCTGCAGTGCACCCCAGCCCCTTCCTCCTGCCCTGTGCACCCCACAGTGGGCTGAGCCTCAGAGATAGGAATGGGGTGATGAGGGTCTGGTGGGGATGGCACAGCTCCTTCAGTCCCAAGCAGTATGGAGGCTTGTGTCTGCCTTGTGAAACAGCAGCCCTGAACGTTTTGGGTGATGTTCCTTTGGGATGTTAGACCCAGGGACCCACCCTGGGAACACTGTCCATCCGTGGTGTTGCCAGCATCCTCATCCCAAACTCAGCTGACAGCGTATGAAAGCTTGCCATCCTCAGGCAGGTTGTGAGCTTGGCTCCGGCTGTTTCAGGCCAGTTGTTGGACACGTTTTCCCCTGAAAAGTTTGGAGCTCTTTTCAATGTGGAGCTTTTGCTGTTTCTCCTCTCTTGGCCCCTCTGTGGGGGTGCGAGGAGGGGGCTGTGGGGCAGGGGCTGCCGCACTCCCCGCAGCAGCAGGGCCGGTTTAACTCGTTCCAGATTCGCAGGGTTCACGTCAGCGCCTGAAATGGGAACCGTGCCGTGCTTAACCACCACAAAACATAGCAACGGCACAGCAGTGCTGGCACCTGTGCAGAGGGAGAGAAATGATGAAAAATCAGCGTGGAACAAAACCAAACTGGTTTTTCAGGCTCATCCGGGCTTCTCAGAGCAGAAAATGGCAAAGCTTCCAGGAAATGGATATGGGCCCATTGGAGGGACTATTATGAATGTTCTGAGAACTCCCACCCCTTTCAACAGAGAGAGTTTTAAGCAGCGCTGCTCTGGTCCTGGCAGTCAGGGAACCTCCCTGGCCCTGCTGTGCCCTAAACCGGCTGTGCAGGCAGCGTGGGCAGGGCAGGAGGCTTAGTGCTGCCTGTTCTGCTCTGCCTCCTGTGCTGCCTGCTCAACTCTGACCTCCTGTTTGCTACCATTGGGGTATGGCTTGAAGCCGGTGGCCATAGGGTTGCTGCATGTGTGAGGCATCTGCTGTCCCCGTCAAGTCATCAGAGGATCGGGGGGAATACTAAAGGGGCTAGTTACTGCCGCAGGAGAAGGCTCTGCTTGGACCTTGGATCCATAGGGTTCCAGAGATACACTTCAGGAGAGGGGTGCAAAGTCACAGGGAGCTCCAGGGAAATGTGGACCACATCTGTGTCACATCTGCTGCCTGGCTCCATAGTGGGCCCACCCAGTCCTGGCCATCCTGAGCTGGGGGAGCTCAGAAGTGGGGCTCCAGACCCACATCTAAGAGAGAAAGATGAGTCCTTTTACAAACAGATGACCTCGCTCCTAACTCCCAAACCCTGCAGCCTTCCTGGGTGGGATGTTGCCAGTGCTGCTTCCAGTGCATGGAAACTGGGACCAGAGGTGCGGGAGAGGTCCCTGGCTCTATGTAGACCTAGCACAGGGAAGCTCTGTACAATGTGCTTCTGGGTGGAACCTGCACAGTGTTTTGGGTGGCAGAGAAAACTGGAAGATGAGCGAGTGAACGCAGATGGGCATGTCAGGAAAGGCAGCTTTTATATTGGATCATGTCCTCTGCTCAGATCAGTGTCCTGCCTCTGACAAGGCTGGAAGCAACATGGCCAGCTCTGATGGTGCTGGGCATCGAGGGAGGTGGAGAGATCCTGATGGACCAGCTGATGCCCTGCAGCAGGAGCTGAGGTTAATGCTATCGCAACTTTAAATGCTATTAGTAGTTAGGAGAAAACAGACAGTCCTTTAAAAAACCACTTGCACAATCCCGCTCTCTTGACCCTTCTGGCCATATATTCTCAGGCTCGCTAAGTGCCTCAGGGACATGGTGTGTCCTTTTATTGCTCCTCAGTTGACCGGCCGTTTATAGCCTCCACCTCTGACTGCTGGGTCTTGTATTCTGAAGCGGCACAAAGGAGGCAGGACGGATCAGCTTTCCTTCTCTGCCTCCTCCCACATACCTTGGTCATGCTACCTACAGCGCTTCCCCTTCCCACACTAAACAAGCTCTTCTGGCAGGGTAAGCGGAGCCCACAGAGCTAATTCTGCTCGCTACTTGGATCTTTTTTCTGGAATTTACTGGCATTTGCTGGGTGAAGCGAGGCCCCTGCATGTGCTCGCAGCCCTAGGAGAGGTTTGTCCCAGCTGTACTGCTGCTGTGTCACTGTGTCACCAGAGAGACACTGAGAAACTGCTCAGACAGCTCAAGGCTTTCACATTGGAAATGTAGATGCAAATCCAGCCTCCGGAAAGAATGAGGAAGGAGAAAAGCAGGTTGTGGCTCACTGACCTGTACCTCCACAGCCATGGTAAGACATTGACAGGCCAGCTCGAGCCTGTTAGTGAGGCAAGAATAACCCCCAAATGATAGTCTTCAACCAAAATCCTGCAACCTGGGGAGGAAACCTCTGCTCTGCCCATGTGAACAGTGAGGCAGGTCCCAACAGTGTCAGCCCAGAAAGACACTGCTGAGGGACCTGGTTTGTCAGTAAGCACTTTGCCACTCTGTTAGACACTGCATCAGGCAGTGGCCACTGCAGGGGTATGACAGGTTTCGGTGATCTCAAGCTCTTATTCAGACAGTAGTCACTTCAGCTGTAGAACCTGACGTGCTTTATCAAGGAGGTGAGTCTCCACTGTCTTTAAGCAGAAGAAAGAGGTGACTGAGTCATGAAGTAATGTGTTAAAAATAATCCAGAAAGTCAATGAAGGAGAGTGAGGGAGATGATAGAGAGAAATGGGGCTCAGGCCTCTTGAGTACCTCTGCCAGGTCCCAGGTACTGACTGCTGGTGCTTTTATCACTTTCCACTCACTTTGAAATACTCAGCACATTTTCCACCATTTCTATCTATTTGAAAAGACAGGCCATTAAATCCCATGACTTAGAGGAGTGATGGAATGACTCATGCTAAGCCAAAGCAGAAGTTGCAGTCAGACACCTTATACATCTGGACCTCCAGCCCCATGTCAAACTGTTGCTGACACTTCTTGGGGTTGCTCTGAAACCTGCAACACTACCCCAGTGATTACATGGCACTGGGAGATGTTTCAGCAGTAGTAAACAATGTTATCTCCAAGGTGTGATGAAAAAATGTCATATCCTGGTTTTCAGTCTGGTAAGAAAGCCAAGTGAGAACCCCAGTAAGTGTGATTTGACTTGTGGTTTTCCATCTCCTGCCTTGAACTGTGCTCCTGTCACTGTCACACTGCTGTTCATAGCAGAGCAGTGGGTGTAAGCCAGTACACCCACAGGAAAGACACAATCCCACCTCCACAGAGATTCATCTTAGAATCATAGAATAGTTAGTGTTGGAAAGGACCTTAAGATCATCCAGTTCCAACTCCCCTGCCATAAGCAGGGACATGTCACACTAAACCATGTCACCCAAGGCTCCATCCAACCTGGCCTTGAACACTGCCAGGGATGGAGCACTCACAACCTCCCTGGGCAACCCATTCCAGTGCCTCAGCACCCTAACAGGAAAGAATTTCTTCCTTAGATCCAATCTAAACCTCCCCTGTTTAAGTTTTAACCCATTACCCCTTGTCCTGTCACTACAGTCCCTAAAGAAGAGTCCCTCCCCAGCATCCTTATAGGCCCCCTTCAGATACTGGAAGGCTGCTATGAGGTCTCCACGCAACCTTCTCTTCTCCAGGCTGAACAGCCTCAACTTTCTCAGGCTGTCTTCGTATGAGAGATCTTGCCCAACTTTGCTGTCACATTAGCCAAGAGGAGGTTTTTTTAGTTTGCTTCTCATATGACAACTTCTAAAATAGTTACGGCAAACCGAACCAATAAATAACTGCCAGGAGTTTAAATAAGGCTCCCTTGCTCATCGTGTTCTGTAAAAGTATCTTCTTTCCTACATAGATATCTTTTTCCAGGCTGAATTTAAGGAGCTGGGACACTCATCTGCCATTCCTGGATATTGTGAGGCCACAACAGTGTTCACCTGAGCGAACTGTGGGCATTTGGGAGCTGCTAAAGATGTTTGCTGCGGGTGAGTGACAGGATGAATGAGCCCAGGGAGCAGCTCTCACTAGGAACAGGCTGCACAGAGTGCACACAAGACCTCAGGGCAGTGCATGTTCTGCCTGTCTGTGTCCCCTGAACATGAAAAGCATTTATCTCACAGTGTATATGCTGCAGGACAGAAATGAGCATGTTCAGCCTTGAAATATCTCTGGGGTGAAAAGCACTATAGAAATATCGCCCTGTCATGCTTAGCCCAATAAAACTTGGAGCTGTGGTTGGGAGGTATCAGGTACCGCTCTGTGAATAATGACCGTGTCTGTCATCAACAGCACATTCTTCCCCATCGCTGTATGTACCTCTGCCATCTGCTGGGCTTTGAAGCACAGGATAGGATGGTCCCTGCTGCTGGCAGACGCTGGCTTGGCTGGTCTCTGGGGGACAAGGCCTGAGACAAAGGTGGGGAACTGCCAGTGATTTTATTTCATGTGGCCTGCACCCACATTGGGGGTTTTATCTGTTTTTTTCCTATGCTTTTCTTACCAGGTGACATTTAAGTGTGTGCTGATGCATGACCTGCTACAGATGTCTGAGAAGCCTGCTGTAGCCTCAGTAAGGACATCTCATTCCTTCCTGCCCACCCAGGACGATTGTTTGCAGAAGGCAGCAGTGGAGGGTGAAGGGATGTCTGCGTGGTACCATCTCCCTTCCATCCTCCTGCAGGGTCTGTTGTTACTCCAGCGAGCTGTCCCATCCTGAAACCTTTTCCAGGGTTTTTGCCCTCTTGCAAAGTACTGTAGCATGAAAGTGCTTGGCCTTGTCTGCGGAGGACCCTGAACCAGCTCACTGGAAAGATGTCATCCTTCTTCAGCTGTTGCTGGTTGTCTTGACATGGTTTTTGTGAGTCCAGAGTGCCAGCGTTTATTTACAGAGGTGACTGGTGAGGTACCAGAGTCAGAGTTCCCAAGTGACACAGAGAAAAGGAGTGAGAAACTCCTCCACTCCACCGAGAGCAGGTAGGGAGGGTTTTCGTTGCAAACCTGCTTTAGACTTGGAGTAGTTTTCTCTGCCTCTGTAGCTGGACGCTTGGTTAGTAGGGAAAAGCTCCCCTCTAGTGGAAGATCCCAGCAATGCCGGGAGCGGCGGGGCCGTGGGAGGAATCCGCTTAACCGGGGCCTGTGGACGAAAGTTCACAGGCATTTACTGCGTATCTGTGCACAAGGAAGTCCACAGCTGATTATATTGTTTGTACTGAGAACAAGGATCGTGATGTAATTGAATGATCCAGTTCTTCTGCCTGTGTTTTTGGAGCATCTTTAATCTTCGCTGTATTTTCTTAATGATAAGTGGCTGTTTAGTTCCCACAGCATCCTTAGGGGAGAATTCAGTATTGTTACCTGCTTTTCACAGAGAGGGAAATGCTGGAAAAACAGGGGAAGGACTTTGCCTGATGAAGTCATCCGAGGTCAGGATTCAAGCAGTACTGGAGGCAGCATCATTTGAACCAGCTGTACTGCTCTGTCACACGCTCAGCTGTTCCTCACAGGAAGAACTCCGTTTTGGCATTTTCCAAGTGGTCCTTGACAGAGCTGTGCACTGAAAATGTAAAGTGACCAAGTGTAAACTCTTTGTTCCTCAGTAGCACCTTCTGTGTTTGTGGGACACCCAGGATTGTTCAAGTTTTGAGTAACAGTATGCCGCAATGCTGCAGGATACAAACCCACACTGTGAGTGCCGGGAAATGGTTTGTGGAATTCTTTGAGATCTGCTCATAAAATTGTTACAAAAGGAGCTAAACGTTATTACTGCAATTATCAGAGTTTCAGAAAGGAAAATACTTCTATGACAGACACCAAAATATCACTGTGTCAGTGAGAGCCTGATCCTTGCTGCTACTCGCTACTCCAGCCAGGGTGTCTTGTGCTCTCATGTGTCTGCACCTTTCCCAGCTGCTGGACAGGCATCACTCTGGCAGCACAAGGGGAGAGGGATCTAGAGGGATTCTCCATAACTGCCTGCCAGTGCATGGGCACTAGAGGCCTGGGAGCAAAACTGCACTGTGTGCAGCTATAGGGGCTGGGCTAAGCCCAGATGTGCTACTGGCAATAGCTCTTGTGCTCTGCTTGTGTAAGGGCTGCTCTCGTTTCTGCTTGTTAAGCATATAGAGTTATTCTTCCAGTGCTTTCAGAGCAAATGACTCCTGGGAAGAGGAGAGGAATGCAAAGGGCATGTTTTGTTACTCACTGATGTAACTCACTCTTCTATTGCTGAGGGGATGTGACCTCATATAACCTCTCACTGTGTCTGTGCCTAGATCAGTACTTCGCTTATGAGTTAAGGATGACATCCTTCTATCTGCTTCTGAAGCCAAGGCTGACCCAGCCCCAGCTGGACCTACCCCTGCAGAAATGATTAAGGGTGTGTGCTTGGGTCTGGGCTCCAAAGCAGTGTCTTCCTCCTCAGTTCTTGCTGGGAAAGCTGTGGGCTGCTTCATGCAGCTGTGCAGAGTGGCTAACGCATGGTGCAGATGCTGTTCCCTGGAGCAGAGGTGTGAGAAGTAATGAGAGCTAAAGCTTTCTTTACTGAAGGTTGTTGGTTCTAGTCCAGTAACACATGCTGAGGGTTAGTGCTGCCTGACAGCTGCTTGGTGGTCTTGGCATGAAATTACCTGGTTCACCTCAGCCTGGTTCCCAGTGGAGACAGATGTTCATGTTTTAAAGTAATCATTACTATGGTAATTGCTAGCCAGACTGCTTCTTGGTAACAAGAGAACATTCATAGGCTGAATAAGCATGGAAGCATGAAAAAGCCTTTCTCCAGGTCAGGATAGATGCAGTTTGGCTCCGAGTCTGCTTGGGAAATCTGTGCTTTTTATGATATTGCAACTGTGGAAAAAAATGTAATGAAAATTTAGGCTAATGAGGCCTTTGTCCAGAGCATGACACTGACACGGGAACAGTACAAGATTACGCAGGGGCTATTTTGGGCAATGTGATGCTAGATAGCACTTTGCCTGCTCAAGACATTGTTAAACGTTACAGGCCAGTTTTAAACACCAACCATGTAACCACCTGAGCAGCATTATCCCTCCTTTATGGGGGGAAGCTGCATGGAAGAAGTGATTCGACGACAGCTGCCTAAGAAAACAGACAGCATCTGCCAGAACATCATCTTCTGAACCTCGGCTCTATGCTGTGACCAGCAGACGAGGCAATGCCTCCTGAGAGCCCTATCCCGGAGGGGCTGGGCAGTGATTAGTTAGAGCTGAATGGGAAGGAGCCACAGGAACCCCTGTATCCTCCTCTCCTTTCTATCTCTGCTCCTTAGAGCAGAGGTGTCAGGCTCCCTTCAGCTTCCTGAGTGCCAGTGAGTGGCACGGTGACACAGTGTGACCTGCCCAGGGTTTCTCCTCCTCCTCCTGGGGACAGCCCAGATAAGATTTAGATAAAAGGAGGCTGCTTTTATCAGTTGGGGAATTCTTGCCAGGATGGCACAGGCCGTGATCCTGACCCAACTGCAGGACATGGGGTGGTTGAGCACTGCCTTGTGCTGAGCTGCAAGCTGCCCAGCTCCAGGGCCCCTTTCCCTGGTGCTGCAGTGATTTCCTGGCAGTAGGCAATGCTGCACATGCTGCTTCTGCAGTCAAGTTCCCATTGTACCTGCTCAGGTGGAAGCAACTTCCCTGTTATTAGAGGGCTGGGAAAGCTGCTTTCTGTGCTACTCGCCCTCCTCAGGAATGTGAGTATGTCTAAGTGTTTTCTGGGAGCAAACAGAGCAAGATGTCTCCTCCCTTTTGCTTTGAGAAAGCCTGAGAAATCAGTGTCTTTTTGTTGTAAGGGCTGGCATTGCTGAGGACTGCTGCTCGCGTCCTGCTGCCAGTCCTGACTTGCTCAGGTTCTGCTGTGAACACTCAGCAGTTCTTGTGCATCATGCTGCTGTTATTGTTGTTACAAGGGCTATTATTAGAAACCCAAGCCACACTAATGACCCCAAACCTGGTGATGAGGTGTCTATAAACTGCTGTGTGTGAGGATAGCACCATCAGCTCAGGAGGCTGCTTTGAAGGTTGCTCAAGTACTAGAGACTTTGCCATACTGCTCTCACCTAACAGAGGAGATAACAAGTGCATTAGCAGCTAGATAAGGATAAGGAGTATCCTTATAAGGATCAGTGGATAAGGAGTATCCGCATGTTGCAGTCACTCCCCTGCTCACACTCAAGCAAGACATCCCTTCTTCAGCTGAGCTGTCAGTACAGAACCTTGGTGTCAGATAAGGGGCACTGGGATACTGGGGAGGAGGAAAGGCAGCAGCATCCTGCAAAGACATTGCTGGTGCTTTTCTCCCGGGCTCAACCCATTCGCAGGCTTGAAGCAGGAACACGCTTGTCTGCACATCATGTTCCCATTATTTTGTCTATGGTTTTCTGGGCAGGATGTGTCTTAATCAGCATCTAAGCAATTCAAAGCTGCTGGTACCCAGCAATGATGTTCTGGATGTAGCTGTGAAGGAGGACATCGGCACTGGGATAAGTGATATCCTCCCTACCATAGTTTTCTTTCGTTTCCCCTGTTATTCCCAGGGGTGACTGTGCTGCTGTGACAGTAGAAACACTCAGGAATTTCAAGCTTTCTGTTTTGCTCTTTAACTTCCTCCAAAATCTACATCAGTCCTGTGCAAAATGTAAAAGTATATGAGATAATGGGGAACAGAGCGTCCCAAGGGTAGCAGGACTCATCTCTGTTGTAAATCTCTCAACTTTGTGGCACAAGAAGACCACATGCTGTTTGAGATGGGGAAGAGATCTTCAGGCTGTTATGTGGTACTGGCCTTTTCCTGTTCTCTGCCCTTTCCTAGAAGAAGCTGTGCCTCAGAGCACAGCTCTGCGCTGGTGAAGGTTACTCCAGGTGTACCACTAGTCTGCACTAGTACTGTGTTTGTGGTTTTAAAGTCTTTTCAGAAAAGGAAGCAATTATAGTACCTTTGAAGGTCTCTTCCAATGCAAACTATTCTATGATTCTGTATTACATGTTATCAGCACTATGCAGGGACCATGCAGAAGTCCTTCCTGTTGCCTCATGGACATAGCCTGTTAATTCAGAATGTCAGGCCATGTGAGACCACCACGTGGGGTCAGAGAACTGGTCTGGACAGACCGGTGTGAGGATGGACATCAACCCCGCTGCATTTGCAGGCTGAAGGGGGGAACGGCCACAAACAGCCAGGCTTCACCGACTGGAAGGTGTGCAGGGGCAAAATACCTCCCTTTGGCGGATGACATCGTGCATAGGGGCAGACAGCTCCTTCTACAGGCTGCCATGGGTGCATGGTTGTAGAGATCTCCCTTTGCAGGCTGCCATGGGTGCATGGGTGCAAGCACCTCCTTCTGCAAGCTGCCATCTTATAGCCGAGATGGGTGCTTGGCTGCGGACACCTCCCTTTGCGGGCGGACTCCTCTCCGCTGCAGGAGGACAGAGGCGCACCGGGATGCAAGCACCGAGCCCCGAGAGGAGCCGAGGGCCGCGGTGCGGTGCCGAGCCGCCGGTCCCGCCCGCTGCCGGCGATTGGCGGTGGCGGCGCTGGGCGGAACGGGCGGCAGCTTTGAATCGGCAGCGCGGCAGGAGCTCGGCGCTGCTCGGCTGACTCCGCACCGCACCGTCCCGTCCAGCCCGCGCCCCGCTCCGTCCTGCTATGGGGAACGCCGAGTCCGTCCCGCGCCGCGCGGCCGGCACCGGTAAGTGAGGGCGACGCGACCCTTATCCCCCTGCATCCTTTAGGGACTGATGGGACCGGCCGCTCCGCAGCATCCCCGTGCTGTGTGGCTTGCTGTAAAAACCGACGGGACCGCCCTGCGATGTCTCTTCGGGTGGGGGGGCGTGACAGTGGCATTAGTGACACGCGAGGTGACACGCACGGAGGTGGCAAGCAAAGTGCTGGTGCTTGGACCGGATGAGATACGGTCGTTCTGCAGAGTGGGCAGGTACCCGGTGCTCTGATCCCCTCTGCTCTCTGTTGGTTACCAAGCTCCAGAGATCGCCATGGGGGCAGTTTCTATTTATTCCCCCCTCAACCTGCGGCAGTAAATGCACTTTCATCCCGTGCAGTCGCTGAGCGGGCAGCGCTCCTGCCAAATCCACCCGCTGTAATTCAAAGTCCTTCGCTCCAAAATCGCCTGCCAATCCCAGCCCGCAACCTGGGAAAACAGAGCCGGGAAAACAGCGGGTTGGCGCTGGCAGCAGAGCCGGGTGTCAGGTTCTTGTTGCCTTTTTTGTGTCTTGTACTTGTGCAAGAAGTGCAGCAGCCGGCAGCCTGGTTGGCTGGATTTGAAGGGAGCTGATAACTGAACTCAGCCAACCGGTACGAGGTGCCAGAGCTCCAGAATACAAATAATGCTGGCTGGGAGTGAAAGTCTTGGGTGATGTGTAAGGTAAAGTGAAGCATCGTTGTCGTTACTGGTATCACTGTATAGTAGTGAATGTCAACAAGGCTGGACATGTTTCTTGTTAACCTCTCCTTGGCTTCAGGCCCTTGGCATCTGCACACTGGCTCTCAGATGTATGTGACCTGCTACAGTTTAAGTTTGAAATACAATGTTGTAATTCTTCACCTCATTCTTAATGGCAATATTAGAAATTTGATCAATTTTTCAGACATTTATAGCTTGATGTGATTTAATGAATTCTTTCCCAAAAGCAGTTAGTTTTGTTTTGTCTTCATTTGGATAAGCCCAAAATGTTTTGCTTCTGGAAGTAGCAATAGAGTGCTGTCATTTACTTAGTGTGTAAATTCAATAGCACAATGTGCTGTAGGGCAGTCTGTGCAGCTGCAGTGCTGGATGCTCTTGCTTGAACCTCTGTAAGGTGTGTTGGTATGGAGGGGAGGCAAAGGTACCTCTGGGGCTGTGCTAGGAACCTTTGGAGCATGAGACTGCACTGTCCCACATCAAGCAGGTTCCCACCGCTGCCAAGTGCTACCTACTGCAGTACTAAAAGTGATATAGGGCAATGTAAAATGCAACTTGGGTGTGCAAATCTGCAGTAAACTACTCCCTTCAGGAAGAGGGTAATTGCAGGTGATGGTCGGAACAAAACCCAAACCAAACTACTTCTGAGCCTTGTTTCCTACTGGCAATTGCTCTCAGGTGTGTGAAGCAATATTGATTTCAGGAGTGTATGTACATTAAGGGAGACCCCTGCTGCTCTGTGGGTGTTGCTAGCCCCAGTGGGTTAAAAGCTGGTTGTGTTCCTGATGAATGAATGCTTTGGGTGCAGGTAATATTCTGCTCTAACAGGTTCTCATGTTTCTTGTATTTCTTTCTCCTGGGAGCTGCTAATGCCGTGTTTGGTTTGGGGGTATTCTGTCACCATCAGATGTATGTTTGCTATGTAATGGAAGATTGTTTCTGACTGAGGCATAGCTGTACTCCCTAATGTTGGTTTGCGTTTTGAAATCCAAACATCTGGTCTTTGATTATAAAGCCAGTTCTGTAAAGCAGTGCCGGAGATAACACTTTTACAGTTAATGCACTATCACGCAAGTCAGATCTCTGATCACCTCAACAGCTACTGCTGCACTCCTGTTTGCTTAACAGATAAGGTAACTAAATGAATTTGGTGATAATTCCAGTACTGGATACCAGGATTAACTGTCAAGGACCAAGAAAGCAAGCAAGCAAATATGTAAATCTCAGCCTGCTTTCAGTCTGAAGGATTTTCTCCACTTGCACAGCGTAGTCATCAGAAATAGGAGAAATCAGTTCCCAAAGCCAGTAGTCTGATTTGTGTTCCAACTGCTCTTATACCTTTCCTCTGGCTGAAGTTTCAGTTGTGTTTCCTTCCACAGAGCTGATCAGAGCCTGATCCCTGTTGGGGATAGGAAAATTCAGGGATTATCAAATGTGAACCAATCCAAGAAAGGAGGTGATCCTGCCCCTCTGCTCTGCTCTCGTGAAACCTCACCTGGAGCATTGGGTGCAGTTCTGGTGTCCTCAACATAAGAAGGACATGGAACTGTTAGAGCAAGTCCAGAGGAGGCCACGAGGATGATCAGGGACTGGAGCATCTCCCATACGAAGACAGGCTGGGAAAGCTGGGACTGTTTAGCCTGGAGAAGAGAAGGCTGCGTGGAGACCTCATAGCAGCCTTCCAGTATCTAAAGGGGACCTATAAGGATGCTGGGGAGGGACTCTTCATTAGGGACTGTGGTGACAGGACAAGGGGTAACAGGTTCAAACTTAANGACCTCATAGTTCCAGTATCTAAAGGGGACCTATAAGGATGCTGGGGAGGGACTCTTCATTAGGGACTGTGGTGACAGGACAAGGGGTAACAGGTTCAAACTTAAACAGGAGAGGTTTAGATTGGATCTAAGGAAGAAATTCTTTCCTGTGAGGGTGCTGAGGCACTGGAATGGGTTGCCCAGGGAGGTTGTGAGTGCTCCATCCCTGGCAGTGTTCAAGGCCAGGTTGGACGAAGCCCTGGGTGCCATGGTTTAGTGTGAAGTGTCCTTGCTTATGGCAGGGGAGTTGGAACTGGATGATCTTAAGGTCCTTTCCAACCCTAACTATTCTATGATTCTATGCTGATCACCCCTTCTGCTAGGATCCTGTGCTCCTGGCACCATTTTAAAGCTACGCTAAGTGTGCAAAGAGATGCTCTAGCCAACACCTTGTGTATGCTGCATCTGCAGCAGGACTCAGAGTTTGATGGGTTGCTGGCAATACCTGATTTGCTATATTTCTGATGTAGAATAATTCCCACTTGAAGGCCTAATCTCTCTCTGATAAGAAAGGGAATAAACAACCTCTCTAATAGCAAGTGTGTTACTGCTGTGGCTAGAAACTCTGTTCGTCTGTAGCCTTCACTGGAGTGACTTAAGTGTTCTTGTCCTGAGCCAAAGCCCAGGATAAATGGATATAAATATTCCTAGGATATAAAACACAGAAGAAGGTGGGGGAAGATTTAGCTACTTGACTTCTATCCGCTGCTGTGTTTCTGCTGGAGCAGGGGGCCAGCAGTTTATATTCTCTTAGCTAGGTCTGAGGTACCAGTGCTTGTGCAGAAAGCAAGAATGTGGGATTATGAAGACAACAAATCATTAAAAGCTGGAGCTGTCACTGAGGGGTGAGGGTTCTCAATGTGGAAGTATTGCTTTCTGTGTCTTTTAAACAGAGCAGCAGAGCTGGGGCCTGGGCTTGTGCTCTGCAGCAAGGGAAGCTGTGCAGGATGCAGTAGTCCTCTGGTCCTGGATTGACAGCTGGGCACCCGGGTGAGCACCTGGCACTGCAGAGGAGCTGGGGTTAAAATGTCAGCACTGCTATGCTGTAAGTGAACCAGGAAAAACCCCAAAGCTGAATAAATGCCAGGAAAAGGACACTGTGAAGCAGGTTGCTTAAGGGATTGAGCCCGGTCAAAAGAAGAGCAAATAACCATTCAGCAGCTGGTCCCCAGGAGAGCAAACCTTTGAGGAGGACACAGCTGGGAGTGAGTTCTTACTCCTTGAATGTCCTTGTGTGCATGTGCTGCTGCAGAAGGTGGAAGGTGAGCTCCTGTCCCTCAAAGATCTCATGCAGGAAGCTTTGCATTATTTACATCTTGTGTAGCTCAACAAGGTCAAAAGCTGTTGAAACCTTTCTTTGCATAATACAAGTTGACTTATGTCTGCACTTGACAATCATTTCCTGACTGACCTAAGTTAACAGTCTTTGAGTGTGAAACCAAATTGCAATGCTAGGGCGTGTGACAGGTTAGCACAGGGCACACCGGTCTCTGTGCTGAGTTACTTTTTGGCTGTTGGTCTGAACATTCCAGTTAGGCATCGGTGGGACTGGGTGGGACGTATTGCTTGTATTCATGGATGGGTCACAAAAGTGATTGCAAATATTGGCAGGCACGTACATCTCTCTTGTCATGCTTAGTCTTTCTCCACTTGATCAGCAGCTCTTCTATGTCTGACGAATGCAGCTTCTGTCCATCCTTTCCCATCCTTCAGTTGGAGCCCTCTCTCACCCTGCATGCTCCTGTATCTATGCTTCTGTGTCTCCAAGTGTTGTCCTGCTTGCTGTAGTATGTGCTGTCAGTGTGTGCGGACTGCTAGTAACTACCAGCCAGGTACCTCTCTGAACCTTTTATGTTGTGGCTCATCTGGTCTTTGAGATTGGTTTGAGTTCTGTAACTGCTTGGCTCTATATCTTGCAAGGGTATTCAGGGGCACCAGTTGCCAGTTCTGAGTTGGTTTCCTGCAGCTTGAACTCCTGATTTGTGAAAATCTTTCCTGTACCCAGTATTCAACCGGATAGCAATCAGCAAATATTGAAGAACTCCCTGGAATGTGGCAAGTGAGACCTTGGGATCTGGGCAGTTAAAGCCTCTACAACCTCCCTGAAGTCCCCAAGCTTTATGGTGCGCCTGGGCTTACTTCAGTGCAAGGGTTACTCCAAAAGTGCCTTTCCTAAGAACCTTTTGCGGGTTCTTAGCTCCCAGATTTCTCCCATGGAAGGTTCTTGTGCAAGGTCTGGCGCGATAGAAACAAAAGAGGATTTTGGTATGGAAAGGTTTTGTTTTCCCTCTGCTCTGAAATGGAGCAGGAAGGATGAATGGGACCGTTTCTGGGCTTAGGTGGCGCCAAACGCCCAAGAACGCGCGGTCCTGGGCTCTGCACCGCGGCGCATCTGGGGCTGAGCCCTTGCTTGCGGTTGCTGATGCTGCTCACCCACCTCAGCGCATCCCTCTCCTCTGTGGCTCCTGCAGAGGGTGAGCAGAGGCAGAGGAGGCTCCGTTTTGTGGGTTTAAGCATAGCGTTTGGCTGGTATCTCCCGATTCACACAGCTGGGGGCTGGTCTGTCCTTACCGTGCTGCTTACTTCAAGTCACTGTGCCGGGCTGCCAAAATATCCTGTAGCACAGTGGGTTCCTACATGAACTGTGTTTGCTTCCATTGCCTGTCATGGATTAACAGCAGCTGCATTTCTGGGCTAACCTGCACACATTAGGCTCTAGGCAGGTTCAGCTGTGGGGAACATAGCAGTCTCTTCATGTTAAGCACTGTTTACTCGAAGACACTTTCATTTTGCACTGTGGCTTCTGTTTTCTCATTAACAAATCACTTCTGCAGAACTGCAGTTTAGCACTCTACAAAATGCTGTAGTCTGTGTTTGGTTCAGCTCCCTCGGTGCCTTGGGATGGTGCTGTACTCAATAGCCTTAGGTGGGTTCTTTTACTGAGAGGTGAACATGTGGATTTATCACAAAGGTAATGGTAGTACACATTGTGTTTCCTCTTTGCACAGTGCTGCTGCAAATCAACCCAGATGTCTGGGCACATGGGATTCCCTGCAGCCCCATCTCTTTGGCTGCACTGAGCTGTGAAGCGCAGGAAGAGCTGATGCTTTGTAGTGGTGTCTCTAAAGACATTGTGGTTCTGATGTTTGCCTTTGCATTGCCCTGAGACAAACATGAAGTGTCCTCTGGGCTGGTTCATGTAACAGACCTTCTCTGTGCGGGGGACCATGCTGAGGAGTGGGACACGCAACACAGTGCCAGTGCTGTAGGTCACCTGTGGCTTAGGAGCTTAGTGACCAAAGGTGAATGAGAGGATTGTTGCCTTTAGAATGGAAAAACTTGAGTGACTGATGCACTTGTTAGTTCTGCATGGCTCTGGAATGCAGGTTACAGGGCTTGTTCATAAGGCTTTTCCCTTTTGCTTGCCTTTTCTCTTCTTCTTCCATACTGTAATGTGGCTCAGCCTCTGTAACAGCCTTTCTCTTCCCATAATTGCTCTGGCTGCTGTTCACCACTGTAGGCTGTATTCTTGGCTTAAACACCTGCACAAATTGCTCTGTTTTCTCCTGCAGCTGCTGTTCCAGGAAATTAGAAAATGAAAGGAACCTGGAATCTCTTTGTTGTTCATGGACAAGTGTGTCAGGACCCAGATGAAGTAACTAATTACAGCCCTCAGGGCAGATAGGAATGACCTTGTGGGTGTGCTCCCATTATGTCACCCTGTTGTGCCCCTGCCTGGGGCTTTTCCCTGTAGCAAGCATCTTATCTTCTCTGCAGGCTGTTACCCATACCTCAAAAGGAGCATCCATATGCCCTGACTAGAAAGGACTCTGGTTTTCAGAGTTTGGCAGTCAAATAGCACAGTTATAAATGCCTGCTCCTGCCTGGAACTGGAACATAAATGTTTATAACTTCTGTTACTGTCTTGACAATCTTCCCATTAATTTATGCTGAGAAACCTTTTTCATTTGACTTCATTGGGTACCAGCCCAAAGTCTGTTAAAGTTGCACGCTTTTTCCCCATCAAAGACAGGTTTGGTTTTGCAACCTTGCCCTCAATTTGCAGAGGTGAAGTTTCTCACACATGTGCCACCTTCTCTGTGCACCTCTTCCCTTTCTGGCTGAGATCCCTCAAGGCGTGTGTGCTCCCAGGTGGTTCTTGGGATGCAGGTACAAAGCCCACAAAAGAGGGTGAAGTGAGGCGAGGGTAGAAAGGAATGAGAAACTTTCCGTGCTGAAATGATGCTGAAATTCACCCAGCCCTCTATTGTCCCTATTTCTGGGTCTCTGATAACGCTAAAACTCAAACCTAAATAATGTACAATATTTCAGCAAGGAAAAGCAAGACAAAGAGGCTATTTAAAGCTGCCGTCTTTCCAGGGCTTGGCTCACAGGCTCTGCTGCTTTTGTGTCATTGTGTCTACGGAAAACACATACAAGAGGCTAGCAAAATACAATGTGCACTTCTAATTTAGAACACATGCAAAGGTCAGATGTGGTCCACGCTTGGGTTTGGGGAGAGGGAGGCTTTGGGGTGGTGCAAGTTAACGTGGATTTCTGTAACACAAGGAGGTATATTATAAATGGAGAGTAGAAGAGTACTTAGACACAGTTTACACAATATACTACAGCCTATGCGATAGAATAACCTGTACAGCCTGTTCATGGGTGCTCCTTTTTCGATCTGAAGCTGAGGCATTATCTTCTCACAGCTCTGCTCTGCTCTGTCTTGCTGTTTGCATCTTGGATGAGTCTTTTACGCTGGCTGTACCCTTCAGTGTCCTTGGTTGTATGGTGAGGCTGGGAGTATATACGTAAAACACTGAGATCCATAAATACAAACACAAAGTGTCACAGCATGTGTCCAGCTTGAAAGCAGCTACAAAACTATCAGAGAGGCAGCTGACCTGGAATGTCTTTGTTCTGGCAACAGGATGAATACAATGAAAAGACTTGCTAAAGGCTCTGCTGAAGGGAACTGGTTGCTGGAGGGTTTTTGAGGGGATGAGGCATAAGAGGGAGGATGGAAATTCCCCAAAAGGAAAGGACACACTCAATACTGGACCTGCAAAAGCTGGAAAGAGCCTGTTTGTAAGGTGGAGGGACAGCCTGAACACTGAACAGGAGTTTGGAATCCTGAAAGAGTCCATGTAAAACATCTGAAGAGATGGAGCAGAATACTGGTGGCTTTGGTGCCGCCTTTTGGGGGGGTAGGAGATGGTACAGGTACTTGTGCCCCTGCACTTTTCTAAGAGTAAAGTGTGTATTTATGAAGTTACAAGAGAAACTTGGTGCTATGAAAAGCTCTTCTGTGTCCCACAAGGATGAAACCTGGACCAGCAAAGCCATGAAGGCAGAGCACGAAAATGGAGAGTTGCTTAAGTCACTGGGGAGAGATCCATGGTGTTTGGGTGTGTATTCCCCATAGGACAGGATGCTAGAGAGGGTCTAAAACCCAGCACTGAGCTCAGGAAAGGTGGAGATGGGAATCAGTGTCTGAAAGGGGCCTATATGGATGCTGGGAAGGGACTCTTCATTAGGGACTGTAGTGACAGGACAAGGGGTAACGGGTTCAAACTTAAGCAGGAGAGGTTTAAATTGGTATAAGGAAGAAATTGTTTCCTGTCAGGGTGCTGAGGCACTGGAATGAGTTGCCCAGGGAGGTTGTGAATACTCCATCCCTGGTAGTGTTCAAGGCCAGGTTGGATGAAGCCTTGGGTGGCACCGTTTAGTGTGAGGTGTCCCTGCCCATGGCAGGGGAGTTGGAATCTGATGATCTTAAGGTCCTTTCCAACCCTAACTATTCTATGATTCTATGATGCAGGCTGCACCCCAGATCACTGTAGCTGCTTTGAATGGTGCATTTTCAGGGCACAGCACTCATTCCGAACACTCATCCAAAGATAATATTTTGTAACATGACAAGATCTTAAGCAAATCCACGACTGTGAGGTTGAGCTGCTGATTATGTGAAGGGGAAATTAAGGCATGAGATGAGATCTGTGCCAGTTTATAGCTGCTGTGGATGGAGGGTTTCTGTTCTCCTGGCTGCAGCAGTCCCTGAAAGCCTGAGAGAGTTCAGGAGCCCTGGCTAGGATCCCTGCTGTCATCTCTGAACTGTGCTGCCTTCCCAGTGCTTAGGGGTGTAAAAACATCACGTACGTCTTAAAGCCCTATCTGTGCCTCCTTTCTTCAGCACTGTGATGGATTTTTTGGCCTTGTTAAAGTAATCTCCTGCAAGGATTTATCTATTTTTCATGTGTCAAAGGTAATTTTGTTTCCTTAGAAATTCCTCATGCTGCAGTAATTCGTTCCCTGTCAAACCTGTTTTGGTTTTTTCCTTCAGCCCATACGGGTGGGAGAATCCAATTCCCAGAACTGTGCGTGCGTCTTTCCTCCTGCATGTGGCACTCCTGTGCCAATAAACTCAAGCCTCCAACCTGCGAAGCCCTTTGAAGAAACACAGTCCTCATGTCTCAGACGCATCCAGGGGTGGCTCCGGGCCCCACCTCAGAGGTTCCTGTGTGCGATGGGGTTCAAACCAACGCAGTTACCTGTTTGAGCCATACATGGTCTTGACAGAGACACTGAGGGAAGGCTTGGCCTCAACACCTTCTGTTTGGGCAGGAAAAAACACTTTTGTTTTGGAAGATACAGAACCCTGCCTTCCCTCTGCTGCCTTCTCATGCCTTGCAGAGGGGAGCTGAAGGTGGTGGGATGCTGTATGAAAGGAAGCTGTTTCTTTCTTTACTCAGACTGAGACAGCGTGTTTTGTCTCTTGGGAAATGGGTCTGTACTGCAAGGTAAAGCAGGTTGGGCAGAGCCTGGGAGCTGCTTTGTAATTTGTGTTCTTTCTCTGATTTTCTGAGTGCTGATGGGGTTGGGACAAAAGATCCTCTTAAATGCAGCACCCTAACAGTAACCCAAGTGCTTCCTGCTGTGGGCTGTGACCAGGGGTGCTGCCTGCTTCCTGTCCCTTGGGATTGTCATAGCCATTCCTGGCCTTGTGACAGCTCAGGACTGAGCTATCAGAGCCCCCTGTGTTTAGAGGGTGCTGATGGGGGGGGATACTGAGCACAACTCATGGGGGATTAAGTGGATCATAGAATGGTTTGGGTTGGAAGGGACCTTAAACTCTCATTCTGGCTGTTGTTAGTCTCTCCATCATGAATAGTGCATTCAACAGTGATTTTAAGGGGCCTCAGGGCTCCTGCTGATACTAGGGATGCTAACTCCATGTTTACTTCATATCCCTACCTGCACAGAGCAAGACGAGGGAAAGCACATGTACCACAAGCATGGTGAGATCAGGCCAGCACCCGTGGCACAGAGCTGGTGAAGCTTGCAGGAACATGATGGAGAAGGGAGGAAAAAGGAGAGTGAAAGGAGGGAGGATCTTTTGCTTCTCTTGTTCCCCTTACACTGATGTGGAGAAACAAATGCAAACCAAGCTGTCCTGGCCATGCTGTGACAAGTGCCCTGCAGGGCTTTCCCCTTTCCACAGCTGCATGTTTCTGCAGGCACTGGACGCTCTTTGCTGGGTGCCAGCAACAGGACAGTCCCAGGGCACTAAGTGAGAGCTGGGGGCGAAGAGGGTTGGTGAGAGGACTGAAGGGGAGATGCAGAATGAGAGAGAAAACAAGCAGTTGTTTTGTTAAGCCTGCTTTATTCTCTCTATTTCTGTAGCTAACCTTTTCCTTCTTAATGCAATAAAAAAAGCCCTCTTCAAAAAATATTGCAGGGTGCTTCTTTGTGTGCTTTGACTAAGCCATTCCTCATAAACCACTGGGTTTTGTGTAAACACAGCCATGGCAGGCAGAATTATCTGCTTTTTTGCAGCTGTCAAGCCTCTTTGCTCCCCCAGTAATGTATAAATGGGGAAAGCAAGGCTGGGAGAGGCAAGCCCTGACAAAGCCTGGGGTGTCCTCTGCCATAAACCCCACTGCATCCCTTCCTGGTCCCTGCCTCTCCAAAGGGAGAGGACCTTACGGGCCCCCAGCTTGTCACTGTATGCATGGAGCTGGGTGGTCATCAGATCTGACCATGGGAAATGTCGGATCGGCTCTGGGAAGTCTCAGGAACATTAAGCTGGCCAAGGAATATGACAGAATGAGGGAGGGTCACAAGAGGAACCCCCCTGTGTTGTGTCTTTGGGGAATGTGCATTCTCAGGCATAGAAAGGTGTAGCTGGAGATGAATATTGCTGCCTTCCCTTGGCACTTTTAATTGCTAGCCAGTGTTAGCAGAGCTCGGGGTGGCTGCTGAAGCTGTTTGGTTGCTAATTGCTGTCTCTCTGCCCCCTTGTTCCCAGCAGTCAAAGCTGACATGCTAAATCCAGTATCTGCTGGCGATCAGGGGACCTCCCTTCCACCCCTTTGGTGGGCTTCAGCGACTTCCTTATTTCCAGATAAAATGAGCAACACTTGTGTCCCGTGATGGCTCTGATAAGCTGGAGGCTCCAGACATGGCACAGCGCAGGCTGCCCTTTATGGGCCTTTGTTTATTTAGGGGAAAAAAGAAAAGCTTAACCTCACTATCTTGATTATGGAAAATAAAAAATAATATAAATGTGCCAGAAGCATAATTGGTGCCAGTGGAAACCAAAACTGACCCTTTGCTTTCCCTCCCCACCCACCTTTTTCACAGTATAGTAGTTTGCTGGGAGGGAGCTTTTCTTAGGCACTAGTGGACTGCTGTAGAGATCTGTCCTCATAGACTAGGAAAGCCCTTTCCAAAACATTACCAGTCTCAGATGCTTTAGGGGATGGTGAATGAGATCCTTGTAAAATTCCAGGTGGAATAATGTACCCCTGACTCTTAAACTGTCATTCAAATACTTTTGAGACTATGTTACGGGCAGTCATAACATGCCCTCAGAGTACTTATGAAAATCTCATTATCAGCATCTCTTATAATGCTGGATCATCCTGCTATTTAGATAATTGTGCAGCCTGTTCCTTTTGAGTCTGCCTCACTGATTGCTGGCCATGGGGAATGATGCTGTGTTTTCAGCATTGCCCGGATCTTCGGATGTGCTGGAGGATCAGTTGCGCCTGGGCTGATGGAGAGAATGGATGGATTTTGGGTGCCTGTCCTGCCCTGTTTCAGGCTGATGAAACTCACCTCTCAGCTCCTGGGGCATCATCTGGCTCTGCAACCCTGGGAAGGGAAGGGAAGGGAAGGGAAGGGGGGAGAAGAGCAATCTAAGATAGCTTTCCCATTGCTATGTGTGGTTGAGCTGGTTGCATTGGACGCATGTTAAGCCAGGAGGCCTTCAGTGCCATCATGAGCAAGGTGGAAGGCAGCACTGGGGTGACTGTGCAGGTTGGGTTGAGTGTTTATATTTCACACTGAAGGCCTTTTGTGATGGCACATTGAGTGATGTATTTCATGGGAGGATTATTGCAATGAAACACAATGTGTTTTGTGCCATTAAATGGGGTCTTTTATATCATTTCCTCTGACAAGTCTGTCCACACCCAAGCAAAAATAAACATTTTGAAAAGCTGCAAAGATGAACACAAAGGTTACCCTTAAATACATCCTTTCTCCCCCTCCTTAAAGACACCTGCTCCATTCTCTGGACAGGATGAACATCCAGGAAGGTTGTGCTAAGATCACCCAGAATAAATGCTGGCAATTAATCACTTTCCAATGCTTCATTTCACAGCCTCTATATGCTTTTTACTCAGTGGCTTTTTTGGAAAGGAGAAAGGGATAGCTGGTGCTTACCCTGTCACTCGCATGCCCTGCCTTTTGAAGGCTTTCCTCTCATCCCTTTGAGGCCCCATATCATTCTCAGTGCTGGTGACTATGGCAATAGGTTGGGTTCACAAGCCTTAGTGTGCACATCACTAAATTGTTTTATTTCCAGGCTGCTCATTCCCATTTTTGCCATGGGCTGTACTTGTGCTGCCCAGACCCCTTCCTGTGTGACTGCTGACCGTGATGGTGGGTGGACAAATGTGATGGAGGGTTTTTTCCCCCTCCCACTTTTGTCAGCTTGGCAGTAGCTGCCACTGCCCACGTCTTGTTCTGAAGTTTTCCCAGATTTCCTTTGGGAAAAATTTATGGGGAAGAGAAGGGATTTTAACTGCTCTTTGCTCAGCCTGTTTTCTAGGCTGAGAAACCAGTGATCAGTATGGGGAGCTGGTCTTTTAAGGTGAGGAAGTTGTTTTAATGGAACTGCCTGCTCATTTCTCCTCCTTATACTGTAACTCCTTTGCTGCTTTGCCATTTCCCGTGACTGTGGTTTCTTTAACAGCCTCTTGTGAAGTGTCTCATCAAAGATGGCACAAAAATCTAGCTGCGTTGTCAATCAGTGCTCTTGCATTGCCCTCTTTATCCACCCATCCCCTTTTCCTGGTGAGACTTGTTCAGGTTATAGCCTGTCTCTACTGTGAACCCCAGATGGGAAAGTGCTCTACTTTTAATTAGCATCTTAATTAGTTTATCAGGCATTGGCACCACGCTGACTTGTTGTTTGTTCCTGGATGCACCTTTTAGTAGAGCTCTTGTTCTCACTATTCGGTAGTGCTCAATTTTTCTTAGTTATCACAAAATGCATCCTGGTCCAGGAAGATGTTCCTCTGGATTTCAGTGTTTGTTACCTGAGCTGGCTGAAACACCTCTTTTTCCAAATCACCAAATCACTTCAGTTTTCCTTCTTATTCCCAACTCCAGATAGTGCCTGATCATTAATTCCAGAAGTGTGCTTTGATAGGAAAGGTGTAGCTCTGTGACAGATAAGCTTGGCTGACATAAGTAATTTAGTTCCTTTGTGTTTTCCCTTTCTTGTTTAACTGCTGGAGATCGAGGTGACCCGCAGAGTCATCTGAAATCCTTCTGCAAATGATCTCCTGGTTTGACTTTGTTTTCAGCTATTTGTCAGCTATCACTTATGGTCATGCTCCACTGACTTCAGTAAGATTACATTCTATATTTTTATAGCATTTTTCTGCTACACTAAGTGAAGAAAAATATATGTGTTTTGTCTATTTGCTTTTTTTACGTGTGATCTAAGCTCTGAATATCGGATTTTTCCTCCACCCCTTTCCCTACTGATTTTGTCTCCCCTGAATCATCTTTATCTATCTTGTGATGGACTGCCTCTGTTATCTTTATATTCTGCTTTTTGCTGGGAAATTGCAATTCAGTTGTTGCCATTGATTTACTCCGGGTTAGCCAGGCTTTTTCTCCTCTTTGATGCCTCATTGTTGCCTGGGGTTTCGTTCCAGAATTACTGTGACCCTTGGGAATATTAAATAGGAATGGAGCTGGAACAGGAACAGTAGTTCTGTCTTTCCCATGGCCTACCCACAGCTTTGGGGACACTGTGCCTTGGTGACCAACAAATAATTTGACCACAGGTGGGGGTGGTGCAGCAAAGCTCAGGGCTGAGGTAGCCTGTGAGCAAAGTTTGCTTTTTCTCAATGATTGCAGCCCATGTGGCCATGGTGTGGACCCTGCTGCACTGGTTGCACTGGGAGCTTGGATGCTGAGGGTCTTATTGGCACTGGACACTTTGCTCTTAACTGGTACCAAAACTGCTGGATGATCCGTGTCTGTTTGGCATGGTATCAAGGGCCTGAATATCCTGAAGGATACACTTTCTTCTCCTTCCCAGAGGTTCTCCCAGTCACCTTTGCCCCCAGGGGACTGCAAACACAAGTTAGATCCTGGTTAAGACCTGGGTTAGACCCTTAGCTCCATCAAAGGAAATAGAAAGAGGTGAGGGAGCTCCAGGGGCCTGCTTTCTGGTGATCCCTTGTAGTTGACTCATCCATACAAGTTCACCAGTCTCTTAGCTTATGTCAGAAACCTTCTCTTGTTGTATTTGGCCCCATTTTTCTCCCTCAGGGAGGCTCACCTGCCTCTACCTGACCTGCTGGTAGGCAAAAATACTGAGTCCCTATGACCAACCCTTCCTCACCAGCTCTCCTAATTCCTGGGAGACTAACATGAATTATTGCCAGTACACAAGCCAGCACAGCCCTTAGCAAGGGTCTCGGCAGAGCTAAGCCAGCCAGGCAGATGCAGCGTGTCAGTGTGGTGTTAACGTATTTCTGGCAGAGTTTATGTTATCTAAGAAATGGTGGATTTACAGCCTGTGGGAATCATATTGCTCCACAGGCTTTGAACATTGCCGGGCGGGGGGAAGACTGTAATGATTTCTTGCTTGTGATTTCACTGGCAATCCAGGAAGTTTGGAGCTGATGGGGGAATGTCTTGGCTGTCGACCCTGGAGTGGGGTGGGGGAGACTCAAGTAGAGCTTTAGTATTTCATCTTTATGGTAGTGACTCATTTGACGTTCAACTTTATTCTTTAATTGTGATGCTTTAACATGAGGCTTTGCAGATGGAGGACTGACGCTACTGGGGCAAGGTCATTTTGCTCAATTGGTGTGAAGAGAGCTAACCCAGAGTTTCATAGTCCTTGTCAGGTTTCTGTCCAGCCTTTCCCCAGCTTCAGCTCTGATCCTGCTCCCAGTGCAAACAATGGGAATACTGTCTTATGAGAGGGTGTTTCTGGTTGTGGGGTTCTCTCTAGGTCAAGGTACAAAGCATACCTGTTGCTCTCTACCTGAAGAGGACATCCTTCTAGAACTGGCTCAAGAAGAGGTGGCATTTGGCTGCTGGGGTTGTGCTTGGTGTAATTCATGGTGTGTTTCCTTGCCAGGTGGAGGAGGTGGTGGACAAGAGCATCCAGTGACCTCACTGGAGTACGTGACCTTGAACAAGGTCATCTACATTTTTCTGTCTCCATGTTTTCCAGCTATTAATGGAGAGATGATTGACATTGCCAATGTTTCCTGAAGTACAAAACGTGCTCTGAGAACTGCTGAGAAATAATGTATGCAGGCATATTTATGGTAGTTTGGTTCAGAATGACTGCTAGCACTCAGCCTGGCCTCTGGCTTGATGGAAGCTTTCACAGAGCTTTTCCTATCTGGCTTCCATGTTATGCAGCATTTCTTCCTGGCTTGAAGTTTTGGCAGGGAGAGAGGTATCTGTGGGGTGAGAAAGATGCCAAAGACATTTCCCAAGGTCCTGAAGTGTCTGAAAGATGGAACAGGCAAAAAGGTGGTGTTGTGGAGCCAGCACTGGGCAGGTTTTGATTTGAAATAGCTTTCAAAATTCTCTCTATCATGCTAGCATCCTCACTGCCGTCACCAAATCCACTGGGTGCACTACTGGGCACAACGTCTGATTCAATTCCTGATGAATCATCATTTCCACTAGTGTTTCATAATTGGGTTTGCTAATCCTCGGCTGCATTTGCATGTGCTTAGTGCTCACCATCCCTTTCATCCATATGGGTAAAAGTCACGAGGTGTCAACATCCTGCTCGTGTCCCTTGTGATGCTTGGTGGAGCTGTAAACACAGGAGAAGATCATCTTTGTTTGGTGTAAATTATCAAAGCTGTGCTCATATGAGTGGATTTATAGCAACTTACACCAGCTGCAGAAATGCCTGCAGGATATTTCATTCCTGCTGGCTGGAACAGCAGAAAGCTGAGGTGGGTCTAATGGCCTTATTCGAATATACCTGATGTAAGGAGGACACAGCTGAGCAATTCTCTGCTCCTTTGTTTTGGTCTGTTAAGGTTTAGCAAATAAAATATCTTTTGGGCTTCAGTGCTTATTCCTGCACAGAGTTAGGTGTTTTACAAGCTCTGTACATGCAACTTGGACACACAGCAGCCTTCTAAACTGGTACCCTAAGACAGATGCTCCCTGGCAGCACATAGGGGCATACTTGTGATGGAAAGGATTGCCAGGCTAAATTAAGTTCAGCTACTTAAAAGATGAAAATTCTCCCTGTGTATAACCNTGCAACTGCTGAACCCAGGACATACCCTAAGACAGATGCTCCCTGGCAGCACATAGGGGCATACTTGTGATGGAAAGGATTGCCAGGCTAAATAAAGTTCAGCTACTTAAAAGATGAAAATTCTCCCTGTGTATAACCAGAAACAGAGGTCAGATATGTAATTCTTACTTATTCCAGCTGATCTTACTGATCGATTTGGGTTCCTTCAGTTGGTTAAGGGATAGGAAGGCAGAGTGTATGTTGGGATTCTGCTGCATTAACCCAATGGTGCTGTGTCAGAACAGTAAATGCCATGAGAAGAAAAAAGCACCCAAGTCAAACCTTGTCATAATGAAAGGAAATGATCCTCTTTGAACTTTAGCTGAATTTGCAAAATGTCCTCCCCTCAACATGTGTCACTGAAGCCCTTCGAAATGGGGTCTGTTCTGAACAACTTCATTTCATTCAACTCTCATGGAAAAGCATGCAGTCCTTTTTTGAAAAAAGGAAAAGGAAGAAATTGCTCCTTCCCAGCTTTTCGGAAGGAACTGCAGACAATGGAGGTGAATGTAAAACCCAAGATGAAAAATCTCCTTTGATTAACTCCCCTGCATAGGCAGCTGAGCTCCCGCAGCCATCCGGCCTTGGGACCTGCTGCCAGCTAGCACTAGGCACACCATTTCCCCTCCTGTTATGTGGCTGCATATGTGTGCATGTTTACAACCCCCTGCTTACTTTCATTCAGGAGAAATATTGCCAGTGGGCAAACACTAATCCATCCTGACAGCTCTGCCCATCTTCCTGCTTTAGTCTGGCATCCAGCAAACAGCTTGATTAAGGTCCCCAGGGCTTTATTAGTGCAGCTTGTTGCCTGCAAATTAATCAACAGGTTGCATGTGCTTAACTCTTTGCTGGAGCTGGTTGGGAAATGCTCTATGTTGCTGTGAGCACTGGATCAAGTCTTTTGAACTTGCTTTTAAATATGGTGCAGCAGAAAGAGCCAGAAGTGGTGTCAGTCTTGGTTTCTTGGGGCAGGAAGTGAAGTGATCCCATGGGCTCTGAAGGTGCAGCTAATCCAGCTTCCGATGTCTAATAGCAACTTTAGGCTTTTATTTCATTTCTCTTGTCCATCCACCCACTCCCCATAAAATATCTAATAATGCAGAGGACAGCCAGATGAAACCTGAACTTTGCTTTATTACCCACAAGAAGTCCTCTGGGACCCTCCAAAGAGGAAGGACCTCCTTGCTATTTCAAGGTTTGTTCTGGAGCATGGGTGAAGGTTGCCTCTATGTTGTAGTGTTATCTTTGAGACTTTGGTCTGGTTCTTTAATTAGACTCATCATACTAGAATTAGGCAAAAACCCCTATGTGGCTGCTGTGGCTTACACTTGAACTTTGATAACAAGCAGAAGGTTCAGGGAGCACACACTGAGTTTTCAGGTTGCTGCATAGGATACCAGAGTGGAGATGACTGATGTATGGGTGTAATGGGTTGAATGTTCCCCGGTTATTTCAAAGATCACAGATTTCTGGCTTCTCACTTGCATGTACATGGGGAAACCTAGCTCCATATCTCCATTTTCCTTTTCTATGCATGAACTCTCATTTCCCAGTTGCTGGTGGCCCAGTTAGTGTGTTATATTGGTGTGCACACTCATGCCTATCAACACTGCGTGTCTCCGATGGACAGGACAGATACCAACTGAGCTCCCACATGCTGTTAACCCTGGGGGACCAGCAGAACCCTGCACATGGAATTATGTTCGATCTGATCTGGACTTGACCCCACAATGAACAATGGTGAGAACAGCCTGAGCCACATAACTCGTATTGATTATTTTTAGCAACAATCAAAGGTAAAAGAGGAGCGTGCCTGTCAGGTGGTTGTTCCCCTTCTCAGCAGGAGGAGAGCAGCCCAGGCCTGTTGCCCCGTGCACGTTCTTCCAGGAAGGATGTGTGTTCTGCAGTTTGCTCCGGTTGGAGAAGAGCAGTGTGTGGTGGGGAATTTGCCAACCCTGTCTTCAGCATCTGGCCAACATCTGTCTTCTGGATAATGTAAAAATTTGATGATACTTTTCATGCCTCTTTTACCAGAAGGTTTTAAAACATCTTAGTCCTCTATTTGACTTTGCATCCAGGTGAGAGAGGTTTTGTTGTTCTTTCTGTGCCAGTGGGGAGGATGAGAGGCATGGAGAGCAGATGTGGACTGCCCCAAGGGTCTGTGGATGATGCCTATCCCTGTACATTTGCTGTGAGCTCCTTTCTGACCCCTCCATGAGCTCCTGATGCTGTCTCATAGCTGAAACCACTTGCCTGCTGAGGACACAGCACTTTGCCTGGGATCACAGATAGTCTGTGCATTTCCAGTGTAGGGCTTTAATCCTGCTACCTTCTCTTGTCTTCTCTGACCAACCTTGGGCTCTCTTGCAAATAGCTGATTGCTCACTTGAGGTGTTGATCCTTCAGCCTTATTTTCATGCTGGTGGTGGCAGTTCTGTGATAGAGGTGATAAAGGCAAAGCAGCTTCCTGGGGACAAGCTGGGGAGTTGAAGACTTGTGACTTACTTCTTGCTTTGTTCATTTCTGGCTTCTCTACCCTGTGATAACAGCAGCAGAAAACCAGAGTTAAATCATAGAATCATAGAATAGTTAGGGTTGGAAAGGACCTTAAGATCATCCAGTTCCAAGCCCCCTGCCATAAGCAGGGACACCTCACACTAAACCATGTAATGCAAGGCTCTGTCCAACCTGACCTTGAACACTGCCAGGGATGGAGCACTCACAACCTCCCTGGGCATCCCATTCCAGTGCCTCACCACCCTAACAGGAAAGAATTTCTTCCTTATATCCAATCTAAACCTCCCCTGTTTAAGTTTGAACCCATTACCCCTTGTCCTGTCACTACTGTCCCTAATGAAGAGTCCCTCCCCAGCATCCCTAATGCTTCTGGTGTTGATCCTTTGCTTGTAGTCTGACTCTTCCCTGCTTGCAATAACCAGCTAAGGCAATCCATATGGGATGTGAAGGGCTGTTGATCAAAGAGGTAATGGTTCCTGCCTCAGAGCAGTACTGTTGAATTTGCAAAGCAGACAGGGAGAAGGAGGCTCTAGGCTTGGATCTCAGTATCTGTGGGTAAAGCAGCTTGTGGGGAGCAAGAGGCCAGCTTGTGGGTACCTACAGTACCAATAGAGCTCCCTGGCAGGAGACTGAAGCACCTGCAGATGCCATGTGTCTGAGCAGGAGCTCACCCATGTTGCTGCCTAAGGACCTTTCCAGGTATTGGCAGAGAAATTGCTTTCCCTGCCATTTAGAATGCCACTAATGCCATAAAGTGTTCTTATGAGGAGGTTCCTTGTGGTAGACAGAAGAGAAAAGTGGCATTTCTGAAAGATTTTAAACCAAATGACTGCTGGCCACTCTATATCCTAGTCTTGAGGATTTAGGAGTCTTGGGAGGGCATTGAAAGAACAGGTACTAGCAATGCTGACAAAGTTGCCTTATGCTGTGTATAGGGACCTCATTAGTTCAGATGATCTTGCCAAGTCTGGCTTTTGCTTGAGAAGCACAGTGTCCCATCAGTGAAGGATTTCCCCATAGGGCAAAGATGAGCTTCCACCTCTACCCATCCCTCAGGACGTCCATGTTTCTTTGCTGATGAAACACAGAGCACACAGGCTCAATCTCCTCTTTCCATCTCCCTGTGTCTGCAGGGAATATCAATAAGAAAACTACACACCTGTAACCTGTGGGGAGGGAGAAAGGGGGAATGCACCAGCTCAGTGTTCTGCATCGTGCCAAGCCCAACGCAGCCGGCTGGGGCACATCCCTGCACCTGAGACCTGTTCCCTCCCCAGCCCCTGCTGTATTTACTGCTGGCCTTTGCACGGCAGCACAGTGTGGTGGCAGCTGTGACGCATTGATCAGCCATGCCTGCTGCTGAGCACTTGTTCCTGTTGCCAAGCAAAGAGGGGTGACCTTTTCAGAGAGGAGGAGGAGGAGGAGATGGAGGGGAGAGCAATGGGTGGGTGGGAGGCAGTGGCAGCCCTGGATGGGGTGCAGGGTTCAGGTCAGGACTGGGGGTTTGGATGTGTGGAGCGAAGCCGATAGTCCCTCCCTGCTTTGCTTGATTTCGTGGGTGCAGAAAGCCCCACACCCGCCTGCATGGTTGGATTGAGGTGCAGATTTCCCTGGTGGGGCCTGCCATCTCTGTGGGATGCGATGCCCAAATTACAGGAGGAAGTATTGGGATGGTGCTTGGTAAAATGTTATTTATGGGCTGCTGCAGATCTGACTGTATTGCCTTTGGCACAGGAAACTTCAGGGCACCACAGCCCCCCTGCACCCTGCTCAGATGGTGGGAGCCACTGAGCAACGGTAACCTGCAGTGGGGTTTGGGTCTTGTGCCCTTTACTGTGACCTGTGCATCACTGTCATGTGTGGGTTTTCCTGTGACTGTGGGACCTGGATGGTGCTCTGCTCTGTGTGTGCCGATTCTGGAGCCACCTTGGGTGGCTTTGGAATAGAAAATCTTTTCCACATGTTTTAGGTCAGTATGACTGGGGGAACAATTATAAATCTGGATTGGTACAAATGGCACCATCAGCCCACTGAGACAGAGCCCTTTGTAAAGGGGTGAGATGGAACAGTACCAGCTATAACCTGAAATGACTTAACAAGCTGCTGAAGTTTTTAAATGCGTGTGTCTTCTTTTTTTTTTCCCTCTTTTTTATATATTTAAATTAAATTTCCTCTGACATTTCATAGGCTTCATCACTCAACGTGGAGCCAAGATCCATGCGAGTGTGTGCGGTAGGATTGTTTTTACATTTTAGTTTAAATACAGATGTCTGGAATAACTTTTTTGCACACACTGTAGGAGTGTAAAGGTTTCTAAGCAACATCTTTTCATGCTGTTTGCATTAGAGAATGTAAAACAGGGTTTCTTTTTTAAAAAGTCTCTGCAGTGCAGGCATAATTACAGGATCCCATTATGCAGCATTGTGTCTAGGGTGAAGCCTGCCCTAATGGAATGTTCTGCCTTGCGCTGGAGTCTTACCTGCTTTTTACCAAGACACTTAAGGACTTAATTAGCGTCATTATAGTCTACCACCCCCTTCCTCAGCCCAGTGCATGAAGGGGATAATGATCTGTCCAAGCTAGTGCCTTTGCTTCCCGCGGTTAACTGCACCACATGGAGGAAGTGTTTCGTAGCTCACTGCTGCTATATTGAACTGAATACGGAGGAGGGGCAGAGGGGGAAACGAAAGCATTTCCTAGGAGCAATAAATATACTCCGTGTTTACTTGGCCTGGTCTTAGCCATTGAGCTGGGACGGAGTTTGTCACTGGGAGATCCCTGTGGAGCTCCTTCACACACTGCCTCATCATGTGCTGCTCTGGCTACCTTGTTTGACCTGCTGCAGCACAGAGCAGTGCCAGGCAGACTTTGTGCTCAGCCCTGCAGGTGTGTGCCATCAGGCACCCACATTAACTCCATGCTTTGAGAACAGGGAACAGGAGGAGCCATGTGGGTGCAGCAAGCCCTGGTCTTGCCTTCCTGTGATGTCCATGTGGATGTACTGCACATGGGCAGCATCTTATACTTACCTGCATATACGTGTGTGCGTTAGTGACATAGTTTAGTGGTGGACTTGGCAGTCCTGGGGTAACGCTTGGGCTTGATGATCTTTAAAGGTCTTTTCCAACCTAGCTGATTCCATAGTTCTATGTACGTGTGTGTGCAGATCCTGCCTGCTATCCTTGCTGGATGGTAGGTGTTGGGATTGCACTGAAAGCAGACATGTTTGATAGGTTGCAGTGACAAGAGATGGTGGGTTTGAGGGCACACTGCTCTGGTACCAGGGGATGCTGGAGAGGATTATGCTGCTGATACATGGCTACATCGGTCAGCTAGACGGTCGGTTTTGATCCCTGATGCTTTGATGGTATGCAGTATTTGGGCTGAGCTGCCCAGTGGAGTTTTAGAAACATCTGGGGGCTTTTTGCATTCTATGAAATGAAGAATGTTGGCTTTTGTACCTGAGATGGAGCCAAAGAAGTTTTTATTGCTGGTTAGGTAATTTCTCTGGCATGTTGCGTTAGGAGCTCTAGACGTTATTAATGAGGTGTGTGTGTGCTATGGTGCATGTGTTGTTTCGTGTAATGGCTGTTGCTGCTGCACCCTGTGCAAGGATGTAGCCATAAAGTTTTCCTACAGGTGTTCAGCTCTCATCCTCCTTCATCTCTTGTGTCCATCCTGTGCTGCCCTTTCTACCCTACCTGCTTCAAGGTAGTGCTCCCCTAGCAAGTTTTCTCTGGAGTTTTACAAACATCTTTCAGGGAGGAAAATGTACCTGTAACCTCTGCTCTTTGTACTTCTTGGTGTTGGTGGGAAGGAGTGCTATGAAAGCAGTTATGGGGTTGGGAGCTGATCTTGTGGATGTGGCACTTCTGAGCTTGTAGCTTAGCTGCATTTGGAGGAGCTCCTTGAAGGCTTATGGCCGCATCAGCTGTGGCATGTAAAGACAAAGATGGAGCTGTGATGGATTTCCTCTCTTTCCCTTGACTCACTCAGAGTCATGAACATCATCTACTTGCTTCATTGACTCAGTAAATGATGTCTGGCCTGGGCTGATGCAAGGAAATATTCCCCACCATATTGGTGGGAAACCTTCAAAGCCCAGAGCTACTCCTGGATCTCATCATCTTCTCTTCTGCTTTGCTTATCCAGAATGACTGTCCTTCATTATCTGTTCCTAGTGAGGACTGCTGCAGTGCCTCTTATTTTTTACAAGAGCCATTTGGCTGCTTCTCTGGCTCTTCCAGCCTCTGCCCTTGAGAAGCTGCATGTGATCCCTGCTCAGATAGCTCGGGACACCTCCTTAGGCCTCCCACCCTGGCCCTTATGGCAGTGCTTGACATAGCATGTCCAGCATGGGAAGGCACAGGCAGTCCTGGGCCCCCAGCACAAAGCCCATCCAAGCTACAGCTGTGTCCTTCATGACTTCCAGGGAGATGGCCAGAGGACTTGGGCAGTGCTTGTTCCGTTTTGCTCCATAAACATCACAAATGGTGCCAGATGGGGTTTATAGGATCACATCGTCTGCCCTTTTTCTGTGTATTTCAAACAAACCTGGGAGGGGTCTGGGCTGGATCCTTGTTTGTTCTTGAAGGAATTGGTGCGGGCTTCAGAGTCCTCATCCATCCATCTTCCATATGGAGATAAAAAGTTTTGGCTGAACACTGCTAAATGTGCCGTCATCTATCACAGCGGAGGCGGGATTGTGTCAAGGAAAAATAATCCACCATCAGGCTCAAAAGAAGAAGAAAAAAAAAGAGGAAAAAGAAAGAAAGAAGATTTCCAGAAAAATGCCTTGCTTTTAAAAATCCAGTTCACTCTTTGCCAAGTCATTGTTTGGTTTTAGACTTGTTTCACATGAAACCAACAGCTTAAAGGGTACTTCTATCCTTCTTTAATTAGCTATAGAAATGAGCCTGGTCTGCTACAGGGCAGAGGCCAGGGGATGGGACTGCATGTGGGGCTCCCTCTGCAGTGGCTCTGCGAGCTGTATCACCAGCTCCCTGGCTGCCAAATTCTGTAGCCAGCAGCTTTCAGCAAGAAAAAGTGAAAGAGGATCATTGATGTATATCTCTCCCCTTGCTGCGGTGCAAATTATATATGCTGCAGAGTGTGGGGGAGAGGGAATACATGTTGCTGTGTGCATTTTTCTGAGGCATTCTGGATCATGGGGTTTGCATCCTGGGGACCAGGTTTTCTAAAACCCCTCCTGTGCTGGGTGCTGAGCTCTTTGGAGACGAGAAGAGCTCTTGGAAACCTGACCTCTTTGGGGAGTGTTAACCATCTGCAGACCTGGCCTCCATCCTGCCCACGTGCGCAATGGGACATCTGTGCTCCCCCCCAAGCAGAAGGCCAGGAGCTGGAGCCCTGTGCTGTCCCTTCTCTCCTCTGCATTGCCCAGGCACATTTAGGTGATGGTGAGGGTGTCTGAGCACCTCTGCAAGGATGGGCTGTCCCTGCCCTGACCAGCAGAAGCGTCCACAGGGCAGTATGAAGGAGATGTGAGGAGGGTGGGTAGGAGGCAAAGGGGGTTTCGGATCTTCTCTGCTACAGGCCACCTCTGTGCTCCTCATTGGACCCATTTGTATGGGAGGAGGTTGAGGGCTGTGATGTTTGCTGTATTTGCTGCTGTTGTGTCAAGGCTGATGCGTGCTTCCCTCAACAGCAGGACCAATCACCCAGGGGTGCTGTGCATAAGCAGGATGTGGTGGCTTGGAGAAGGGTTGTCTACTGGGGAGCTGCCAGTGTAAAGGCACTCTGGGGAAAATCCCTATGGGCTGGAACTGAGGATGCTGCTGTTTTCTATAGAAGTGTCAGAAGGCCACTGGAGGCAGTGGGCTACAGAGAACAACTTTCCTATGGGAAAGTAAACGCTTGTTCCATTTTTAACCCTTGCTAATTGAGTCCAGGGTGAAATGTGACCCCAGGTTACATAGTTGTAATGCCTTCTCTGTGTGCTGGGCTCTGGGCCCTCAGGAGGGGGAAGGAGCAGTAATTTGCTGGTTTTGGCCCAGCTCCATGAAGAAGTGAATTTTTTAGTGGCTGTAAATAAGGAAAATTGAGAAGCAGGAAGTGGACATCTCCTTAACAGACATTGGAGCTGACAGCCCTGCATGTGTCTTTGGGGATGCCCACCCAGTCCAGCGTTTGTGGCTCAGGAAAGCATGGGAGAGTGGCAGGATAGTTTGGGGTCCCTGGTGGGACTATGAGGTGGGAGCCTCCGTCCTGAGAAACGTGTGAACTGGACCTGGAATACCCCGGCAGGAAGGAAGACAGCCCATGATAGGCAATTGTTTCTGGCAGGAGTCTCCCCTCCCTGCTCAGCACAGGTATAATGACCTTTCCATGCTCCGCACTCTGCAGACATTCACAGATGGAGTTGTCCCACGGAAGCAGGGAAGTAGAACTAATCCTGTGAGATTAGCAGGAGCTGTGCTGGGTGCTGGTGCTGTTGCAAACCATCTCTGTGTGTTTTGGAGCACTGTGGGCATTCCCAGTGTCTGGGAAGGGACTGGAAGTCACACCTTGTAGCAGCAGCCTGCATGGGAGATACATTATCCTGAGCAACTGGGATCTCCTTCTGCTTCCTCCTGCCTCTTATTTCCAGAAGGCTTTGTAATTTGATGGTTACACTAAGACAACAGTGATAAATAATTTATTTGAGCCTCCTCATTAAAAATAGATGGCTGTAGCCTGAAGGTGACTTGTGGGGTAACCTGTGCCTGCTGTTTGACTTCATTATAGAACCTGAAAAGCTGCTGGGTTTTTATAAGTACTGCTGCTTTTTTTTCTCCACATTTCCTTTTCTTCCAACCTTATAAGTATTAAATGTGCCCTGTCAGGTTGGTTTTGTTGCAGTCCTTTAGGAAGAGCTGTCCATTGGGAGCTTTCTTTGCCTTGAGGATGTCAACACATCATTTCTCCTCCATGAGAAAAACAATGGAAAGGAGTGTAAAATGAGAACTTGGGAAACAGTGAAGGCAGGAAGTTACCAACAGTCGGCAGTTGTTCTGGACTTGCTTCTTCAAATATTTCTTCAAATATCCTTCTACTAAAGTCCTTGTTGTCTGTAGAGACTTTGAGGAAAACGGAGAGACAAGACCTGAGTTTCTGATGTTAAATACCTCCAGACCTCAGGAGGGAGCAGGCCAGCTGCTGGTAAGGCTCCAGATGTTGCTTTTGGGAATGGATATCCCATGGGTGCCAGCTGGCTGCGAGCTCATTCAGGTGCCTTCTCCTTCTGTCTGCATGGGGCAACTTCTGTCAATCTTATCCCCCAAAATGGCAGGAGATTCATCTCTGGGTTGACCTCAGAATGTGGGGTGGGGAAGAAGAAACAGCAAGAGGTCAATGGCAAGCCCAGAGGATCCTCAGCTCTGTTCATGGGTCTCCAGATGCAGGACACATTTCAGGTGGCTGAGCACTGGGCAAGAAGCATGTGTTTTGGCTTCCATCCCTCATGTCTCTGTAGGCAACTGAGCAGGCTTTTTCTTGAAGGCATTGTCATTGCCAGAGATCCACACCAGGAAGCTGCTGAGTCCAGATGAGATAGGCTGGCTTCGGTCCCTCCTGGTGGCTCATAGGTTTCAGAGCAGCGTGAGCTGCATGGAGGCAAGTTGTCTGCCTCTCAAACTGCCAAGGCTGATCTGTGCTTTCAGCTGCAGATCATCAAAACAGAGCCAACAGGGCTGGAAGGGAACAAGGGAGGATGTTGCAGAAATGGTACAGGGGCAGCACTGGAGACGAAAAAGATGGGTTGGAAGGGAGCATGGCACATGGTCCAGGGCTACAAGAAAAGGGTGGTGACAATGGAGTGCAATGAGTGGCAGAAGCTCCATCACCAGGAAGTGTCACATCATTGTGTGGTGATGCTGCCAGCATAGGTCATGCTGCAGTGTGCAGAACTTCCCTGAAAATGGGGAGCTGTCCCTTTTGTTCTTGAAGACAAAGGCTCTGGATCTCTTCCAGAACATAATTGTTTGGTTTGGAACAAGAAATTCTCTGTTAACCCTACTCCCCTCTTAGCCCAGTAAGCAGGAGGTGCCAAGCAATCCACTTGCCTCTTCCGCCTCATGGAAATCCTGGGAAATAAATGTTTTGCTGTTGGCACAAAACAATTAGAAATGGGGATTTGCGCTTTCTTACTGGCTTGTGTCTTTTCCCACCTCCTTGATTAATCTTGGATGCAGATGCCAGTCATTAGCTGCACAGCTCGGGATTTGGTGCATGTAGCCAGGACTTGACTGGTGAGTCCTGTAGCAATGGAAGCAGATGAAACATCTGGTTAGGGGGCAAAAAAACCCCATGGAGCCTCCTGCCAGCTTGGCTGGGAGAGGGAGGAAGGGACAGGCGGGTGGAGAGGGTGCAAACAAACTAGTGTTCAGGGTGGGAAAATGTGATCTGGATTCTCCATAACAAATCAGTCTGCTCTCCTGGAGGCAATGACTGGAAAGTCCCTGAGGATGATGAGGGGCAGCCTGTGGAGAGGCACGGGTGGGTGGGAACATCCTCCCCAAATTCTCTTAGGAGGCGTTGATGAGGGCCACTGCTGTTAGAGCTGACTGATTGCTGCTGAGTGGGGAAAAAGCAGTGATGTCAGACAAAAGCCATCAACCAGGCAGGGGACTGGGGGTGTGTGACACTGTGACACCGTGCCATGATGAGGATATTAATTCTCAATTAACTATTACTGCTGAAAGGCTGTATTGTTCCTCAGGGAGGGACAGATGATGAGCTAAGTCATCCTCATTATTTCAGCTGGTGTGGTCCCCTGGTGTTCACTGGGAACAGGCTCTGCTGGTGCTGGTGGCAATGGTACAGCATTCACTGGGGGTGGCTTCCTGGCAGTGACAGCCCTGTGCTGACCTTGCCTGATGTGGCATGGGTCAGCCTTGGCACAGCTGAGCAACCTCCCCTATCAGGGTGTCTGTGTGTTGAGTGTGTTTGTGTTGTCTCATTTGGGGCTGAGAAGAGCATGTTCAGGGTAGCAAAAGGTGCTGTGGTTTTTCAAGCAGTGCCTGGGCATGGGGGAATTGAATCCTGGGCAAAGGAATGGTGCTAGTATCCCCTGGGAGAAGGGATGCTCTAATAAATGAGGGATTGGGAACCCCGGGGGGCTAGCAAAGTGTTGTGGAAACTTTGGATGTGTTTTGATGGGTCAGCAGGGACAGATAAACTGGAGAGTGACAGAAGCCAGGCAGCTGGTGGGATAGTGGCGTGCTCGGCCTTGGGAAAGATGGCTGCAAAAGTGAAGTTCACTTTGTCTAGGAATTCCTTTTCGCTCTTTGCCAGACTGAGCCTGTGACTGCCTTTAGGTTCACTGGACAGAGAGGGGCAGTTTCTGTAGGACCCTTTTCTTCTCTATCCCGGAGAATCTTGGCTGGTATTGCAGAGTGGTTGCAATATCAGACTGTCTTCAGAGTTCAACATGTCATCTTGCATGATGTGAAATGAATTCTTGTTTGCAGAAAGGGTTTGTGCAAGAGGTACTTAACCGAGAGGAGGATGTCTGGTTTCAGAGCTGTCAGCTTTGAGTGGACAACATGTACATCTTTATGTGTATGGGTGGCAAAGTGAAGCTTTTCTCTGTAGACATCAAAAGTAAACAACACTTTTAGGCAGGGAAAAACCCACAACAAAGAGGGGAGGTAAGGCCCTTGCCTGTGTCCATGAGCAAATCATGGAGCTATAAAAGGAGCAGCTGGTTCCTGGCAGCTTCACGCACGGGTCCCTTGAGTGTCCTGCCTGCCCCAGGCTGAGCTGCTGGTGTCTGGGAAGGGGATGAAAGAGCAGCAAGGAGTTGACAGCTGAAGGTTTCCTTCCTGACGCTGAGAAGGACGATCAGTTCTTTCTCGGGGTGAATCACGCTCCGGCACTAAGCAGCTAATCCTGCTGACTGTGGCTCTCCCCTGATAAGCCTTCTAGCCAGTTCTGATTAGTTTCCAGCAATTCCATTAGAAAAAATAGCTTTAGAAGGAATTTGAAGTCAATTAAGTTTTATGTGGCTAATGTTGATAATTATTATTACTTCTGTTAGTTTGCCTAATCCGTCAAGATTCTCCCATTAATAGATGTTACGAATTTGTACCTACAGTGCACTGACTTCCACCAGTGGATTTCAGAGCATTTCCCCAAACTCTCCTCTGTTTTGGTTTACCGCAGATTAACATTTTATTTAAAGTTAATTATTGTGAGCTGTGAGTTTCCACAGTGTCCTATAAACATAAAGCAAGCTTTGCAGTCTGGGTTATTTTTACCATGTGTCAGGCAAAGAAACACAGGATGCCGAAAGACACATGATTGACAACGAAAATTGGCAGATAAGTGATTCAGAATAGCATACCCCTCTCTGTGCCGGAGGTAAGAATTGTGATGGATATGGAAGGGGGAAAAAAGAAGGTCAGAGATAAGCTATATTACTTGCCTACAAAGCCTGGTCTGCACTAGGGCAATCCAAGAGATCCCCTTGCCCTGTGGTGGATGCCAATCCCTTCGTGTGCACCAGCTCAGAGTGGAGCAGCCAGGCTCCCTGAAGCTGCTGGCTGGCAAAGGAGCCTTTTTATTGTGCCCTTACAACGCTCATTGCTGTTGGTGGGAAGGTTTGAACGCAGCCCACAAAGAGCCTGGTTTAAAAATGGATCGAGGGCTCCAGGCAACCTCTGTAACTCCAACATGTGTTCAGGCAAACTGTGTGCATAATTCAGCACATTAGTTGTGTTAACAAAGCTCCTTGCCAGCGAGCGGAGTGTTTGTTTGGAGATGGCACTGTGATCCCTGTGTACGTGCCCAAGGATTATTTTTATTCCTAAAAAAAATAACAAACCACAAAACTATGGAATCCATCATATATAAGCAGCAGTAGGTCAGGAGTTCCCTGAGCACAGCACTGGGGGCCTCTGCTTGTTGTGCTTGGCTCTGAGAGAGATTCCCATCTTGATGTTTGGGACAGCAATTGATCCTCATCTGTTTTAGCTTCCCTCTTTGGTGGAGTAACAATGCATGTTTATGCTGCAAGATAGGTCACTCAGTGGGCCCAATGCAGGACAATACTGGGGGTTTCAATGGTAGGGATGGCACAAGAAGGACCCCCCTTGCTCAAGATGTTCTAGGCACTGGGTGGTCAGTACTTTTTTTCTAAGCACAGTTCTATCATGGGGTATTTTGTTAATAAAGGCGTTTAGTTTTGTGCAGTTGAATTAGTTCTGTACAGCTGAGAGCAGGCTTACCACATCCTTTGCATTGCGACTGATCCTCTGGGTGGTTTTGGTCAAGGCACTCGGCTTCCTGCTCTGCTGCAGCTCTCCACCTCAAATTGGCACCATGTTAATTTATGTCTCAGTTTTAATTTTGAGTGCCTCTTTAATGGAAATGTTAATTTGCAGCAAGTACTTCACAGGGTATTATTTGGGAAAATGCTTTCAAGTTTTCCATATGGTTATCAGATACTGACTGTAAAAACCCCAGCCCTCTACTAGATCTAAATTAACAAAGGTTGTAACAATGATTAGTGAGACTAAAAGTGCTTTGCAGTTGGTTAATGTTCCATGTGATTATTTATGGGTAGCTTTCTGACCGTCTTGTGAGGAGTGTCATAATATCTGTGATGTGTTACTGGGAGAAAGCTGCTGTTGGGACATGTTAACATTGCAGTTTCTCTGCCTTCCTGGCTCTGTTTGTGTGGCTGGGCATCAGTGTCCCAAATATTTATCCACAAATATCCCCATGTTTGTTTATGCCTTATTTTTCTTAATGCCCTCTTGCTGAGGATGGGAAGCTCTTGCAGTGGCCTTTGGGGAGCATGCTTGGCATTGCAGGAGCCAGAGTACAGCACACAGGAACTGAGCAAGCACCTGAGCAGGTTTTCAGACAGGGCTGTTGACACCTGATGAGCATTTCAGACCCATCTCTTGTGTGGCCACTGCTTTGGAAAGCTGTACACCTGGCACAGTCCTTGGGGGTCTCCCTTATGGTTACTTGCCAGTCCTTTTGCAGTGGCAGGGGAAGGGTGCTTGCTCTGAGACTGCCCCTTTTCTGCCTCCTGCATTCAGTATGAACTTAGGTGGACCACTTATACCCCCTCTGCTTTGGTTTTCCATCTCAACAACTGGGAATAAAGCAGTTGCCAGCTTTGTACAGTTAAAATCAGAGATCAGCCCCATAGACATGTCTTAGACAAGAAGGTATGGATGAAATGAAATCTCTCCTCTCTTACCCTTGCATCCAACTGGCTCCTCATGGGTGACCTGTCCAGAGCATGGAGCTGGTATGAAAATGTTTTGTGCAGGTGATGTGGTGACAGCAAGGGGCGGTGAGTATTATGAACTGGTTGAAGTTGGTGGTAATTTTGGATAGGCAGTCCAGCAGGATGCCTCCTGGCTATGTTCTCAGTACATCTCCGTACACTGGTGACCAGCATGGGAACACAGGGCAACTCAGCCTTGCCTTTTTCCTTAAGAAGAAAATGTTTGCTGGAAAGTGTTGTGTTGGGGGCAGATGTTTTGTGTCTCTCTTCCATCGAGGTCAGTTGGAGTTCCGCCAGCATGAGTGACGTGTGTGTAGAAGAGGCCAAAATCTTCCCACAGATGAGTGCTGTGGGACTTGTCCATGTACTCTGAAGGACGGTAGCTTGGCTCTTAGTAGCACTGCACCACAAATAGGGCCTGAGGCCGAACTGGTGACCCTGGTGTAAATTCAGGCTAAGAAGATCTTGTGTGGTACCACTGGTCCCCGTGCCAGGCTGGTCTGGTCTGGTCTCTGTGGAAAGTTGGAGATGACTCATTTCCCAAGTGAATTCATGAGCTCCTGTCTCTCCTCCCTTTGGGCATCTTGCTGCTAGCACTGGTCTTCTGGCCTGGCTGCATGATGCTCTTTGCTAGCTAGTTCTATTTATAGGGAATTTAATAAGATTATCTATTAAAGAAATGAAAGCAAACTGAAGACGTCTGTCAGTGGAAAACGTGGAGTGAGGCAAGGTTATTGGTAGCAATTGTTTAAAATCTTATCAGCTCCTTTTATAGACAGTCCCTGTGGCTGTGGGACAGCTGAGCTGGACACATGTGCCCAAGCAACTGGTGGCAGCTCCTGCACTGGACCCTGTCCCTCTGCTGCGACCATCGGGCTGGATTGCTCCCGTCTCCCCTGCTCCTTATAAAAGTCAAAGATACCAATGAGAGAAGTGGGCCTGAGAGAGTCCCTCTTGTAACGAACATGCTGGACAGAGACTGCTAATTAGCTCTCATGATTTAATGTTTTCCTGTTTGCATACCACATGTTTAGGGGAGATGGTATTTATGGTCCTACAGGGAGGATGTGAGCTGGCATGGAAAGAGGAGATTTCTGTTCCCTCAGAGCTTTATGATCATTTTTCCTCTTGAAAACTCCAGCTGTGGAAATACCAGGAAATTGGAAATTTGTTTCTGACTGAGTGAATTAGCATCTGTGTCTCTAAAATCTGCTTCTCTAAGTTTTGCTGCACCCTAAGTATGATTTTGGCTTGCTGCCTCACACCTCTGCAGTGTCAGCATTGGGAAAGCTTTCCGCTGCAGTCAGAGGTCATCTCAAACAGTATCAAAGTCTGTCTGGGATCTCTGGTGTGTTCAGCTGTCCTGTGGTTTCAAGAGGGTAGGTATGAGCATAAAGAAACCCTCTGGTCAGGGTCTCTATAGGCTAGGTTCTCCATTCCTGGCCCTGTGGGCACTGGGGCCAGTGTGCTGAGCACTGAGGGTGAGCCAGCACTGCCCGCGTGTTCCTGGCATCCCTGCGCCCTTCTTCCAGAGTGAACTGGAGGTAAATGACTTTTCCTTTTTCTCTTTTGAGCTGCTTCTGCTTTGTATTCCCAACCTGGTGCTATCTCTGGGGAGACTGTGATGTACAAAGTGAGGACTTAATTGTCTTTGCCTTGATGAAGTCTCAGCCTAACTCATCCCTACTGTTGCTGTCACTTGTTTCTGATCTTTTCTGCTCCTGCTGCTGGATTTGTCAGCTCCTGCTGTGGCCACCTCTGCTCCAGCAGCCTCTTATTTGTCAGGTACCACCTCTCTTCTCCACCTCACCCCACCAAAGCTACCACATAAAGCAAACCATCTCCTTCAGCCTTATTAAAAACACAGGGGGTATGCATATGTATAGCTCCTGGGCTCCATTTGATATTGTTTGATCAGTTGAGAGCAAGAGGAAGGAAAGTGCTGAGTTGAGGGAATTCAATAGGAGCTGTTAAAAAAGTATGTGTCCAAACCCACAAATATGATCTCATGCAACACAGACATTGTGATTTGGGAACTACAAAGGGCTGATTCTTTGTGTCTGGGCAAACAAAGGAACAGAAATAACAACCCAGAAATATTAGTTCATTGTCAAAATGGTATTCATTCCCTGGCCATATGATTTATATGGTGCAGGAACCAGGGCAGCTAGACTTCGCTTTGTGTAAGTAAAGTGAAAGATCAGTGAAAATCCATGTGCTAGGCTTAGCTCTGGATGCTTCTGTAGCCTTAGAGAAAATGTACTGCTGTGGTCTTTAAGCCACCACAGTGGCTTCTTCATGCCCATGTCAGAAAATGAGCCTTCAAGTCATGCTGTGGCTGAAATGTATCTGGTGCCACTGCCAGTTCTAAGTTAGGAATATCACTTGGAGGTTACCAAATAAGCAATACTTTGATCCTGCCTTGGCATTTGCATACGCAGCAGCATCCTGCAGGCTTGCTCGCTCTGGGTGTTCTTGCAAGCTGTCTCCCGTTGCCATTTCTGTCCAGGAAAACCAGCCCAAGGCCATCCATGGCAAAGGAGCTGTGAAGGAGAACCAGGACAAACTGGGTTTACAGAAGGCCCTTGTGAAAGGAAGTGTGTTTCAGAGGCTGCTCTCAGTCTGGTTTTTCATCTAGACCATCCCAATCTATCCCAGTCCCTGTACATCCCTGGGCACGCTGGTGTCCATTATATACCATGCATACCCCATAACAGGCCCTGGGAAGCCAAAGATGTCAAAGGTGAGGAGCTGTTAAAAACATGAGGTTAAAACAAAAGGTAGAACTGGCATTATGCTTGTGGGTCAGCATGAGACTCTGCTTCACTCAGCCATCTTCTTTTTGTTTGCCTCTTTCCTGTGCAATATCTCCCCCTCCTCAGGATCCTTTTTCCCTTTTTAGCATTTATTTGGATGTCTGTGTCTGTGCAGATCAAACAACATGCTTCCACCATTGCAAGTCAGTGAGTCACAAAGGCCATAATGACTTAAAAATAACCCCAAAGCCCTAGTGCAATTGCTCCGCAGGCTGGGATGTGTTCATACACTCCCCAGGGAAAGTCAGAGGCAGACTGAGGAAGAGACCCAGGGAGAGACGGACACTCTCTTGGACAGGCTTTGATGACATTTCATATCTGCTTTTTGTCCTCTTTGCAGCTCAGCTTTATGCTGTGATGTGAGCTCTGTGAAATGGATGTTTCCTTTAACCCTCCTCCACCTCCATTCCTTTTGTTTCTGTCTCCTTTTCTTCCTCCATCTTCTTTTCAACAGGGGGATGCTGGGGGATGGGGATTTAGAAAGATCTCATCTGTTAATAAAACCGTGCCTGCTCCAGCATTAGTGTGAAAAAAAGCTTTCAGTTGCTCAGCCCTCTTCTCTCTCAGGCAATGGGAGGGAATGGAAGAGGAGAGGCAGGGTTATTTTTTGATGATGCTCTATTGACAATGAGATTTTCATTAAGCTTGAGCCTGGTCCATTTCTAAAGGTGCAGACTCCCAGCTTTGAGTATTTGGGAAATGAAGCAATACCCTGCAGGATGCTGTATTCCCTGGACCAGCATGGGAACACCTGTGTCTCTGCCTTGAGCTTCAGTGGAGGAGCCTACAGAGCATGCTGAGCAATGGCTGCTTGCCCCACCTGCAGGGCTGGTGCAGTTTAAGGATGCTCTGGACAGTAACAGAAACTCAGGTGCCGGTGCAGCTCTGTCTTCAGGTGACTCCCTCAACCTGTCATGACATTGTTCTCATTTGTAAAATGGGGGATAATGCCTCTCCCTTCCTCAAAATTGCTCAGTTGTTTAGTTCACCCATGATAAGCAGTGATCAGATGTGCACCGAGTGCTTCTCTGCTGTTGGTGTGCCATGTGTCCTTGCATTTGGAGCCATTTTCAGCCAGAACTGACAGGGATTTCTCATCACTTAAATGGGATGCTGGAGCATCCAGTTTGAGTACCTGTGCCCTGTTTTTCCTATCCGTAAAATAGCTGCAGCACAACCTTTCTTGAGACTTGATCCATCAATTACATCCATGACTTGTTTTGAGCTGCTGATCTGTTGATGCCCTTTTCTGACCCCAGGAGTGACCCCATTAGGATAAAGACCATGTGGGGTGAAGTGGCACATACCATCACTTGCATACCTCAAGGGACATACACTGGTGGCCTCAGCTTTATCTTCTTTGTCAGTGTCATCAGATGAGGGTGATGTTTGCTATCCTGAGATAATCCAACAATAAGAAGTTTAAGCATGAGGTGAAGGGGATGGAACTGCCCTTGTTCAGCCTCTTGGTTTTCCTCTTTGCTTCTGCTTTTTACTGTTCAGGGTGGAAAGTGTGACTCTTCCAGATTTCTAGTTTCAAGTTGCTGTCTCTAAATATCACCATGTCTTCTGCTGTATTTCCTGCAGCTCTTCATGGTGACTCCCCAAAACCTCACTGCACAGCCTTGCAGCTGGTGGGTATTCCTTTCCCTCTGATAACGTGAAGGGAAAAGCACTTGTCAGAAAGATGTGTTGTAGGTGGATGGAGGGTGTTCATACCTTTGGGTGTAGATGTATCTTTGAAGGTAAATACCCCAGACCCTCAGTCCAGAGCACCCTCAAAGGCTCTGGAAGTTTTTAGCTCCTTCCAGATATCTCAACTGTTTTAATTTAAAAGAAAAGCTGGCTCCCTGAGGTTCACTGGTGTGTTTGAAACAGCCGTGGGCTTTCCACCAGCTCCTCAAGTGTGTTGTGATAGTCACCTGTGTTCTGTTTGCTCTCGGCTCTGGCCTTGGACCCAGGAGAACTATACATCATACTCAATTGTGTCATATTATACCGGCTGCTTTTGGGAGGAATGAGACTGCTGAACTTATTTTGTCTCTGATCTGAGCAGATAGAAATGGAGGTCTCCAGAGGGGCAGCCAAAGGTCTGTGCTGAATACTAGTGTTCCACCTCACTGAGATCTGCCTTTTCTAGGCAAAACTTCAGATTCCCAAGCCATGAGTTAGATCTTTGCTTCTTCTCCAGATGCTCTACATTCTGAGTAGAGCTTCTTATCAGGTGCCCACTTCAGTCTGAGGGGTTGGTTGATACTGAGCTGATGCTAGGCATGCTTGGTCGGAAGTCACTAATTGTTTAATGCACAATGTTATCACTGTTCTAGTAATAGCAATGGTGCAAAACTGAGCGAAAGCTCCAGCTCTGCTTGCTATCGCTTTCCCAGGAACTCCTAACCTCGGTGCTGCACTGTCCTTTCCATTGCTTTCTTACTGGGGAAGCTACTGCACTGACCCCAGCCTCTTACTTGCATACATGAGATCCAGATCCTTTGCTTCCTCAGTTATTTCTTCCCTCAGTTCTAATGGATTTAATTCTCCTGCTCAAGTAATAGTGGTTTACACTTCTAAAGTGAAAAACCCTTGTGGGCTGTGTTGCTCTAGATAAACTAAAGTATTACATACTCTACAAACCCATAGTATGCTTCATAGACTGATTTAAAAACCATGTTATGCTCTCAGCTTTAATGTGCTAAAGAACAGCCAGGACCTTGACAGCTTGCTAAATAGGAGTAGTGATTTGGAACCGTTATTTGCAGTGTATATGTCTGGCTGAACAGCCCAAATTGTAGCCTCTGTGAGAGTAGTTGCAATTAATTACACATTGCTGCAAGATTCTGGCCTGATTCCGGCCTCAGTTGTGCACAAAAAATCAGCTCGAAACCGGCAGGGTGGTATGAAGCAGAACAGAAAATTAAGAGAGGGTGAAAAGCCTTGCTGGTGATTCCTTGGGCAGGGTGGAGAGACAGGGAGGGAGGGGAGATGAGTATTTGCTAGCAATACCTCGCCTGAGAAAAGACACTGGCACCTATTGTAAGGCATGGCATAGGACATGACTGTGCAGTCATGCCCTGAGATGGGGAGCTGTCAGGAAGGAACCCACCTCTTGTCATGGCTGTACAGCCGTGTGAAGCACTGAAATTAGAGCAGAAATGCACATTGGGTTTTTTCTCTGTCCTTACTTTGGTAAACTGATCTCATTTGAGCTGTGATATCTCTGTAATTCTCATTATTGGAGTTAGCAATGTAGAGTTTGACTTTCAGGGACACAGGTCTGCCATTGTGGTTTGCTCAAGCACAGGTTTTACAGAGGTGCTGGAGTGCCACATGCATGCAGAAAAGCAAAGACTTGTTTTTTCAGTTTGAAGTATAATTCTGAGGAGCAAAAGCTCTGAAACTGCAGCCTAAGTAATCTAGTTATTAATAATGATGCTCATTTTGACCACCTGGAGCTGAAAGGTCCTGCACAGGCTTATTTCTGTAAGATGTCCATTTATCAGAGTACATGACTGGACTAGCAAACAGTTGCCAGTCTGTGGGACTTTCTTGACCCCCCTGAAACCAATAGCAATACTTGCACCACATCTCTGAGCAAAGGTGATAAAGATGCAGCAGCACAGGATCGTTACCCCTGGAGTAGGGTACGAGGCAGATGCTCACAATGTTTCTGGAACATTGCAGCCACCTCTGGATAAGTTTGTTGTTTGGTTTTTTGATGTCTGCCTTATTCACTGTGTGCCTGTTGCTTTTCCATCTGAGTTTCTTTGCATTGCTGCTTATTTGCCCTATGAGGTATGTCTGTGTGAATTAGAGAAAAATGAGTTATGCTTTTAAATATCTCATGATCTTTTTCAAGAAAACCCCACATCTTCTCAGAATATTATTTACTGACATGGTAAGCAGCATCTAAACCTGTTCTTAAAATCTGAGTCTAAACAATCCTCTTGTGCTTAACAATTGACATGTAGATGTCTTTCTGAACACATGGCCTCAGATAATTAACCTTCACAACACCACTGAGACCTGTAAAGGTCTTGCTCTGAGCAGCAGCAGCAGTGAGGTGAACTGCCTCAGGTCAGCAGGAATTGGTGTTGGAGCTGGGATTGGATCCAGTCTTCCTGAGGCAGTCTGAAGTCTAGTTTTTGAGGAATGTCTCTAAGTACATCTGGAAAGTTGGTTTTGATTTAATAAAGAAAAAACCCCAAAAGCTAGTCATAGCACAGCCATTGCGGAAACAGCATCTATTTGTTCAGTATTAAGAATAAGAAATTTCTTAATGGGCTGGTGAAAAGGCTGCAGGGAATTCTTACAGCTGAAAGTCTCTAATGGCTATTGCAAACTTCTCTGTGGTGGATATGTACTGGGAAATTGAATTAGAGCTTCTAACTTCTTGACAGCTCCAATGAAACTTGGATAACCTTGACTGAAACTCACCTAGGTAACTGCAGGGTTGCCTGTGTGAGATGTCTCTGCTCTACACTGGTCCCAAAGGCTATCAAAATCTCTGTCCAACACCCTCAACAGAGTAACACAGGGCATGGGGTGGAAGTCTGGTTTGAATGAAGTCAGTATGAAATTCTGGAGTCCTTATAGACTTGGGAGGAAAAACACTGTAATGAGGAAACCTTTACTTCCAAAGTTGCTGTTAGACATTCTCTGGCACTGAAAACCACCTGCATCTCCAGCTCCCTATTAATTATTAGAGACATTCAGCTGACACAATATGGGGATGAATTCTCTCCTGCGGTGATAGTTTCAAGCTGGTTCACTCCAGAACTGCTGTGTGGTTCATAACTTGCTCTCTGTTCCTGCTTACTGATGTGTGCCAAGCCTGTATCATCCAATGAGCAGGGAGCGGTCACAGAGGCTGATGGTGCTTGCCTTTAGATCCCAGCTTCTGCAGGTTTTTTGTCAATTAGTGGAAGTTGCTTGTGGAAAAGAATTGTGTTTCCCTACTCATGAAATGGAAGTTCTGTTTCTCTCAATCTCATACTACTTGCCAAATGTTTTTACATAAAAGATGAAAAAGGAGCTCAGAGGAGGGATCTCAAGGGATATGAATCAACTATCAGCAGACCTTCAGCTGGAGGTAATGAGATGGGGAACTAATAACCCCATGGGTGGGTCAAGCTACACTATGTACCTCTCTGTATAATTGATGATCCACCCAGTATAGAGATCCACTTGCCAGTGTCCTGGCTCAGGTTGTCAATACTCAGTCATCTGGCACAGCTGTAATTAATCCCTCTGTGCCCATACGGTAGGCAGGTGCTGGGTCTTTCCATCAGGGATTTGATCCTGCTCTTGCTCCTGGTATTGGGTTTCCTTGTGGGAGGCTGAGATGGGAAGGCAGGAGTGCTGCCTGCTCAGACCCTGGGAAGGTGCTTTGGTGTCTGAGAGCTGAAACCAGAGCCAGGGTCTGATCCACTACTTGGAGAGTGGGTGCAAGAGCACTGAGGAGTTTCTTGGCTTCTGTGATGGGAGCAGCCCTCTGGCAATAATCAACTCAGGCCATGTACGGTATGATGTCTCTGAGGAACGAAGTAAGGAGAGGGAAGTACAGCAGCTTACAAGGTAGGAATGCCAAATCTGCCCTAAAACTCCATAATTAACCTGTCTAGGTGTTTGGCATAGTGTTACCTGTTGTGTTGGGAATATGTGCAATCCATGTAAAAGAAGCTGCAGAACAGTCAGATAACAATTACAAAAAGGTACTTGAAACTTCTGGCATCTTTTGTCATGCTGGCTGCAAGGCCATGGGGTTCTGGACAAATTTTAGTGACTCTTTTTTTGAGTCTAGAGAGAAAAGCTGTGTATTTCCTCTTGCATTTACAGCTTTCTCCATTTGCAGTTGGCCTGTGTGCTGCTAAAGCAGCTGATGCCTTCTGCTCCGGTACCAACTGCCTTGTGCTGGGGGGAAAATCAATCCTCTCGGAGTGTTAAAGTCTTCTGTGATTAAAGGGGCCAGGCAGACTGTGCAAGTCACTGTTTATGTTCCAGATAGGATGTGGTGCATCCAAAGCTGGGTAACGAATCTGAATTAAATCCCTTCTGGTAGGCTGATGCACCTCATCTGATTGCACTGGAGGTACCTAGCTTTATAGGAGCTGGCCATGTGGCTCTCTGTTTCTTCTCTCTGTCATCTCTGTGTTCCCCTTACTCCATTTGTGTTTTGTTGAAGGCTGCTTGGAGACACTTGGGAATTAACTGACTGTGATTGATTTTGGTAATTCTTATATCCCTCCTTCCTGATAAGCATCCTGCTGTAGAAGAGACTTACTGTCTTTCAGGTGATAGACATGCTAAGAAACTTGAAGAGAATACAGCAGGGCCAGGTTCATTAGTTAGGGCACTTAATCTTCGTGGTTTATACTGAGTTTTGTGTTAAGACATAGCAACTGCAAAAGTGACAAGCAAGGATTGCTCCAGTGCCTGGTTATGTGGGGTGTAAAAGGAGACAGGAATGAGTGGCTTCTGAAATTCTTTGCCTTCCAGGTCATTAAACTGTGATTCATAAAGGAGCCAAACTTTCCCCCCCCTCACTGTTCTTAGGCCAAGAGATACTAGGTGCAGTTCTGCTGTGACAGGGAGCATGTCCTTTCTGGAGATCTTTAGTAGGCTTCTGTCTGCTGAAAAGCATGAAAGAAATCCCTTTCAAATCTGTGACAGTAAGCTCTGTTCAGAAAGCTCAAATTCTGAAGAGAAAAAGAAGGGCTGCTTCCGTCAGCCCCTGAACCACCAGCAAAAGTGTGTCCTTCAAATTGTTAACACATTCTTGCTCCCATCTCCATGCACGTAACCACAATATGTGGGAATTTCCTTCTGACTGCAAGACTGTGACCTCCTCCAGTCTCTTTGAATGCCAGAGTCCTTGGTTTAGGAGCACCTGCCCAAGGACATGTTTTCCAGATTCTCTGTGGGTGATGATGGTTTCCACTGTCGCAGGAGGGGGGAGAAGGCACAGAGACCGCAGACGGTGTTGGGCATCGTGTGCCAAAGCGCAGGCTGAGGGCACAGCTCCTTCCACTTCTGGAGGGTTTGTGATGCGCACGTACACAGAACCAGCATTCGGGTTTTCGGTCATGCACCTGCCAAAGCAGCTCTTCTAACGATGCCATGATAGATGTGGAGGCAGGCCAGCGTCTGCATTTGGGAGAGAGGTTCAAGGCACTCTTCTCACTGTGTACCTCCCACAGCACGCCCAAAGCCTGCAGGCACCTGCTCTGACCATACGCCTCATTGTTGTCAGTATGGGCTTAGGTAACAGCACAGCTTTTGTTCCTTTCAGGAAAAAACGGGGAGATGAATACAGGAGGCCACGTGTCTAATGTATTCATTCTCTCATCTCCCTGGGTTCTCTTTATTCCTTTCTTGTTTCGTTGAAGGCTGTTTGGAGACACTTGGGAACAAATCAGTAACAGCACAGCACACACCATGCACTCCGTGATTAGCTTAGATACAGGATAAACATCGTATCTCCAGCTATATTTATTTCTTTTTGGTGAATTCGTTACCTGGTCACAGCCAGGAGGGGCTGAGACCAAGGAAACACAACACAAAATGATACAGGGCAGGCTGCGAATTCAGAATCAATGCTTGCCCACCCAGGCATCACATTTGCGTTATTTCTCGTTTGTTTGCTTGGTTTTGTTTTGATTTTTATTCTTTCTGTCCCCAGAACAGTGATCAGCTGGAGAGCAGAGTTTCCTACCCGCTGCTTTTCTCAGAGGAGTTGTGCTGGTATAGAGGATGCTGCCTGCGATAACCCCTCCTCCAAAACACGTGCAAGTGAAAGGGCCAAATTTGGAGTTCCTGATTCCCTTTTTTTCCCTCCCAATCCTTATTCAGGAAAAGTGAGATGCAGATGAGTCTCAAAGGGCATTGTCTCGGAACCTCTGCCCTGGGATAAAGTGAGCCAGAGGAAAAGTGGAAGGAGCTGTGCAAAGCATTGGGAATTTGGGCCTTGCTTGCCTCCATTGTTTCTTATTTCAGGGGCTTGGTTCCACCTCAAAGGTGGAGGTGTCTGTGTGTGTCACAGGCATGCAGCGCACTCTGCTCCTTCTGCACAAACCAGACCAGTTGCTGGTGTACATGTGAAACCCCAGGCAGAGAGACCGCTGCTGGCAGCCAGGCACAGTTATTGCCTGAGAACTCAGGTGATTTTGCTCAGTGATGCATGTGGGAATTCCCCCCTTCCTTTCAAGGTTTTAATTGCTTTCCCCTTTATTGATAGTTTCTGTCACTTTTTAAAAGAAGGCCAGTGTTAACATTGTGAAAATAATTAAATTGCCAACCAAAAAGCATGAGAAAACCCTCAAGGAATCCAAAGAGACTTGTTTTCATTTAAGTTAGCAAATTCTGTAAAGAATGAGCAGAAAAACGTGATCTTCCCTGTTGTCATTTCCTTATAAGAAACAGCTTGGGCCCTGTAAGTGTGGGTATGCCCTGGGGCATGTGTGTGATGTGCATTTTTGGAGGAGCAGGAGTTTTAGCACCAAGCAGCTGAGTTCCCTGGCCCGAGGCAGATGGGATCTGGGAGCAGGATGGGTCTTGCTCTCATGGGATGCTGGTTCATCCCCTACCCCACCAGCTAATGGGGTCTCCTGTGTTCTGTGCACCTCTTATTCTTCTGTTCCAGAAATCAGGGCAGATCACTTGGTTTTAGGTGTTTTGCCCCTAATTTTGTTTTAGAAAGAGTGAAATTGAAACCTTTATAACCTGCCAACCACAACAAACACTGGAGTACCCTGTCGCCTGTGAGTCTATCCTTGTCAGCCCCTTTCTGGTCAGGCCTTATCTCTGAGATTGGAGCCCAGCCTGAGGTTTGGATAGCTTTGTATTTCAGTGTAGAATACTACAGTAAAAAAGCAAATAACAGCCTCTTTCCCAGACACACACATACACATGTCCTCATATACATGTGGAGCAATGCTTAATTGTTGCCATCCGTGGGCCTGGGGGCTGTTTATATACAGCATTGCATGTTTATAGATGGAGTTCATCTCCTCAAGTGAAGACAGATTAAGCAGCGGGGTGAATAGACCAGTTATGTGAACTATGGGATTTCCAACCTAGAAATACTGCCAAGACCAAGCCTGACAAATTGGTAGCACAGCAGTGTTTCTCATTAATGTACATGGAAAGTTGTGCCTTGCTGATAATGCACAACAGTATCCTGTTGGGAGGTTTGGGAACCCATCTGGGAGCAGCTGTTGGAGCTGAATTCCAGGTTGGGCTGAATCTTCTTGCTTTCCTCTGTGTTTTTTCCTCCAAGAACCTTTCCGGGAAAGAAAATGTGCAACTCTCTTGCATTGACATGCTGAAGTCTGTGGGAATATTAGTATGTGTGTAGTATGGTTTGCTGACTAGAAATAAGATTACTACAGCTTCCCTTCCCTCCCTGCAGTCATTCCCTGCTGTATGTGGTTTATTGGGTAAGTGATTGTGGTGCTCATCTTCCATCTCAAGGACAAATTATTTCAAACTCGAAAATAAGATTACCTGCCATAATTGTATGTGGTTGTTTTCTCTGCTGCTGCCAAGTGTTGATGCTGATTTGTGGGTTGGCTTCTTTTCTATTCTGGACAGAGCGCTTTCCTATCCTCCCCCAGCCTCTTCACATTTAACACTTCTGCTGTCTCTGGGAGAAGGTGAAAAGAACAATAGGCTTGTGGTGATGCTGGGCTGACCTGGGACTTGGTGCCTGATTCTGTTTGGGACTTCTGAGGAAACACTGGATAAAAGAACAGAACTATGTCTCACGTTCCTACTCCGAAACAATTTGTTCCTATTTTTAACCAAGATAAGGAGTAGAGTGGAAAAGTGTGTATAAAACCTTGTTTACGGCAGCCCCTGGATCAGAGGGTGTGTATCCAATGTCTGGCACAAAAGATTACAGTAGGCATCAACCAAATAACAAGAAAGGCGACCTGGTCTCATTGTTCAAGGACCAGTGGCAGATGGGTAAAGAAAAATCTCAGCAAACCCCAGCAATCCCTGGTGAGCTGGAATGGCCTGGGAGATCCCCCTCTATTTCCCCTTGGAAGGCAATTTGCATCTTCATATTGGCACTTGGACTTCAGATTTGCTCTCCCTTGCTGCTCATGATGTGCATCTCCAGGATGTTGTGGGCTTTGCCCTTACTTAAAACACAGCTGCTGTTTCTGGCAAGTGTGCCTACGTGTCTCTGTGTATTGGAGTTGTGGGGAAAATCCCTGATAAGGCACAATTATACTGCAGCCCGGATGGAGGGGATTTTGTCTGCCTCTGGCCAGACAGTGTGGCTGGTTCCAGCGGCGTTTGCGTTGGGACATTCTTGCCTTTCTTTGTGTTGGAGGAGGAGGAAGCTGGCAAAGGGCTTGCATTGTTCAGAGAACAACAACTGGCTTGGGTGGGACCTGGCTTGGGCTTTTGACTTGTTCCATCATGATGGACTGATAGAAATAGTGCATGACTCTGTTCTGCGGGGATGGTTAGGAACTACCGAACCCCTCCTCTCTTGACACAGGCTGAGCTATGGGTTAGGCATCTCTGCATCAGATAAGCAAAGCCTATCTCTCACCTGGTTGAAAGCACCTGCCCACTAACTGCAGAAGTGACACAATTGCATTATGAGGTGATAATACCAAAGGTTTCTGCGTATTTTGAGCCATTTTTGTATCCCATTAAAGGCTTTATCAGTGCCCAGTAATGACTGATCTATTTACAGGTTGTCATTAGGTGCAATGTGGGTATGCTTCTTTGAGAGCTAAGAAGCTGGCATTACTTTTAATCCTCCTCCAATAGCATTTTCTGAGGAGGGGTTATGTTGCTTCAGGATATGAATAATGTGGGTCATACCATCCCAAAATCATTCTGAGTTCCTTCTAGTAACTATCACATCTACAGCTGTCACATTGTGCTCAGCTGCTGAAATGACAGAGAGGAGAGATCTGTTTATTCATGGAAGGGAATGAAAGAAGTGACCGAAGTTAAGAGCTTGGACTTCGCATAGAAGCACCACAGAAATGCCCAGGAAGGAGTAAATATAGTTTTGATGCTGAAATGAGGGAAATCTGCATGGAAAGATGTTGTCCTACAGGGCAGCTTGGATTTAGAACAGTGTCTGGAGATGGATGAGGTGCCCAGTTGCTGCAGATATTCAATGGTCCTTTTTCCACTGCACAACAATGAGTGCCCAATGTCTGTCCATCATTGTGCAGAATGGCCCAGGATGAGTCCAGGAGTGTTGCCTGTCTAGTTGAAGCGTATCTGGGGGAATATTTATGTGCCAGTGTCTGATCCTCAGTTATTTGGAGAGCTGTGCCTCGCTGTCATCTCACTATCTGCTGTTTGCTTTCTTCTTCTATTTTTTCCCCTTTATAAACATGCATATTCCTCTTATCTCTCACAAATCCTGTTGAGTTACTTCTGGTTCTCATCAACAGCTGTCTCTGAGTTTCTACGCCAGTCTTTATGGGTCCCCTGAGGGTTTGTTAGGTGAAGGTACGGTACATAGCACTCTGTTGTAACTGTGCCTGACAGCTCTGCAAAGCTGGGAAGCTACAGGCAGACTTGGGCAATGCGAGGTACTTGAAAGGGGGAGGCATGACTTGTGTTGTGTGTAAAAACCTTGTGGTGCTCTGTGCATGCAGAAGAATTACCTTGCCACTTGTTGGTATCCTCTCCTACAGGGAGCACAGCTGCTACTTTACTAAGCAAGCCCAAAAGCTCTGTATTCACTGAATTGTGTCTGGGTGGTTTATGTCCCTTGATCATGAAGTGTGGCTGGGCTAGCAGCTTCTACTCTCAAAAATGACCTAGGGTGCTTTCAGTATCATCAGAGCAATAGGAACGTGGTTTTAGGGTTATACATCCACAAACACTGGGCTGCACTGACTGCTGGTAACTGTGGTGCTGACTGCCCTGTGCTTGGAGAGGGTTTGTAGAGTACTCCAACTTGGCAAGAAAGTCCTCTTGGCTGTTTAGTACTTTTTCCTTTAGAAAGGCACAATTCTTATCTTGTGAAAATACACATATTTCTCTGTAAAGGCAGAATTTCCCTAGTTAAACATCCTGGCTCATCTGCTCCAAGAAACATCCTCCCTTTGCTATTTGGGTTTGTTTGCCAGATTTTGGTAATTATTAAATAGAACATGAAAAAGTGAAAGTAACACTTTATGAGATTGGTTTAATTTTATAAAGGTTTTAATTCTGTGAAAGGACCCGTCAGACTTGCCATCCTCTGTCAGGAGTTGCATAGCAACTACCTGCCCTCATAGGTCCTGTCTTGAACTGAGTGTTTTTTGTAGAGAAGATGAACTTGACTTAAAAATAGATATTTTGTCCCTTTTGAGTCATTTTTCCCTGGGAAAATATGTTGTTGGAATATGGCTGAAGTTTTCACAGATTTGATCTGACAATGGACATTTCCTGACATTTTGTGACATTTCTAAAGTGTTTTGGTTTGGGACAGCTGGACTAAAACCTAAGGCTTAGATTGAGTGATGCTCACCTCTCATCCAGTGGTTTGAGGATGTGCTCATGGCATGAAGGACAATGCATTTTTGCAATTGATCTCACCCAACAGATATTTCCTTGCTCCCCACAGTAAAAGCTGCTTTGACAGGGATCCCATGGGAGTAGATACTGTAAGAAGGAATCCTGTGGAGGGTTTCACCTAATGTGAAATGTGTGTGCTTGGGACCATCACTTGGGTAGGCTCTTTAACCACTGGGCTGGGAGATAAAGAAGAAACACCTACAGCTGTTCCAGAGCAGTCTGATCCTTTGCAGTCTGATCCTTTGCTTGCCTTTACTGAAGCTCCCGAAGTGTTCAGACTTCAGGAACAAACAAAGTGTTGTATCTGACCCATATTAATTGTTTACATTTTTCAGTCCAGCTAGGGGAAGAAAATAAAGTACTTTTGGGTCGCTCTGAAATCACACTGTTTAAACACTGGTTCTTTCACTGGTGCTGTTTGCAGAAGCCAGAGCAAAGCACTACTGATTTGAACAGCTCTAATCTAAAATACGAGGACAGGGTAAAAAAGATGGAGGGAAAAGTACACCCATGGATCTTCGAGTGCCTTGTAACTTGAGGATAATCCACAGCCCTGCTACATCTGCCTTTGGAGAGTTGCTGCTTCCCTGTGCCATAAGAGATGTGGGTGGTGGAGGCTACCTTCTGAGTAGTGAGGGGCACCAATGGAAGAAGGCAGCAGTGATGGAAGAATCAAGAGGAGGCTGATGAGAATCATTTGGCTGAGTGACAGCTTGTGTGGGGGAGATGGAAGCTTCTCACAGATGCTCATGGCAAAGGCTAGCACCTGATGTCAGTTACTCCAGAGCAGTTTCTGTCAACTTTAAGGGGAGTTTGGCTCTTCTGCCTTTGTGTGACCTCCTGAGTTAGCACCTCAGGTCCTCCAGGGTGGGAAAGAAATAGCTGCAGCAAAGGGCTGTGGGTGTAAACACTCAGTCCCCTGCTCTGAAGGAGCTGGGTTGGGGCTGACAGCACAGGCAGTTTGCACATAGAATCAGAGAATCAGCTAGAGGTGTTTTCCAACCTAAGATCATAAAGTCCAACCGTAACCCCAGGATTGCCAAGCCCACATCTAAACCTTGTCACTAAGGGCAAACTGGTCTCCCCTCATGGCTGCCTCTCATGGTCTCCACTCAGAGTCACCCCTCATCTGTCCCCCCATAGCAGCCTACTCTGTATAGCTGCTGCACTTAGCCCTCATGGCCACTCCTTGCAGCCTACGGCTGCCCCTGATCTTCCCGCAGGATCTCCCCTCAACCCTCATGGCCATCCTTCCTCTCCTCTCATACCTGCCCCTCCCAACTGCCCTTCATGCTTCATGGCCACCTGTCCTCTCCCATTATGATCTTCCCTATCCAATAGCCAAAATGTTACTTATTTCACATTGTAGGATGAAGGACTGAGTGCCCCACAGCTAAGCCATTCCACTTGATGCCTACTCATCCAAGTTGAGAAAGTGACTATCTTGCCCTCTCCAAAGTGTGTCTGCCAGTGGACTGGTTGCAGCTCCTGACATCTGGCAACATGAGGACAATCCATGTTTGCACCGAAACCCTGACAAGATGCATCTCTAGTTAGTGTGATCACTTGTAGCTTTCAAGCACAGCTCCTTTTCCTTCCAATCCCAAAGGACCTGCGGTGCTACCAACAGCATGGTCCTACACTGCTTCCTTCCCACTGCCTTGGTCCTACCCTGAGGAGCATGGTGCATGTGTGTTTCCATCCCTGCTTGTCTGTGTCCATACCCATACTGAGAAGAGAATGGGCATTGAGAACTGCAGTGGGGAAAATGGGATGAACTTTTCTTGCCACAGAAGATCTAAAGTGCCTGACATATGGAATGTGTCTCCAAGTTGTATGAGCAGTGATAGGGAGGGAATAGCATCCCTGGCTGAGCACTGCATTGATTCACTCCGCTGCCACCTCTTGCAAAACATGATGGGTGGCATCTGCTAGGGCTGTGCAGGACCAAGAGAGATGCTCATCCCATGGCAGCTCCTCTGTGCTGTCTGTGGATAAAGCAGAGAGGTGAAATCTCTGCCTGAGTTTCTCTCGGGATGATGTGGCTTTTACTCAGGACAGCTCAGCCCAGCCATGGCTCTTACTTTTGTCCATAAGCCTCTCTTCATGTCACTTTCTGTAAACTGGATAAATACCCATTCATAAGGGGACCTTCACATTGTTTGTGCAAATATGTTTATATCTAGTTTTGTCTCTTTTCTCTCATGGGATTTCTCTGTGAAATCCATTTGGTAAATGAGTCTCTCATCCCCGAAGGCCCTGCACATTTCTTGTGCAACCTCTGTCTTTGTGTTTTGTGTTATACTTTTTTTTTAGGCTAAACAGATAACCTTGAGACCTAGTCTGGGTTTTCTTTCTCTGTTATCACAGGATCACAGGGCTCTCTCAAATACGTATTCTTCAGAGGTTATGAAGAAAAATAAAAATTCCAAGTATCCCTTGAGGAGGGGAAATAAAGGCACCAGCAGGGATTTGTTAACATTTAGGCAGAATTAGCCAAGAGGCTGACATTGTCCAGATGGAAAGACCCACTTCCTGGCTGTAAAGATAACTCACTAAAGGAAACATTAGCTGTAGCTGCATTGGTGATGAGAAACACAACTGCTGCCAAGAATTTACCCCAAGCCCGGTGGGAGCTGCCTCTTTTTCTTTCCCTTGTGCTAAGGGTTCAAGTTTACTTAGTTGGGAAATATGCCTAACATTTCCTGCAGAGAAATGGTGGCCCACTAAATAAAGAACTTGTGGACTTATAAGAGCTGGGCTAGCTTCCTGCTGTGCAAGAGGATACCCATAGGGGAGTGGTAGAGGTCTAGGTCTGCAAAGGTGTAGGTGCCCAGCTCCCTGCTGGAATGGATGGGACTGGTCCATTAAATCTTGTACTGCTTCCTGGCTGGGAGCTGCTGGTGGTGCCCAGGATACTGGAGACAATGAGTGTGTCATGGAAACCTCTCAGCTAGATGTCCACACAGGATGCTGGAGCCTTCTCATCCCAAGCAGCTTTTTGGTATCTCAGGCTGGAGATGCCCAAGGCACAGCAACGTAGATGTCAGATTTTACAATTGTGTCTCTTTGCAGTAGGTATTTCAGAACTTCCCTTAGGAGAATGCTGTTTAGCAAAAGGGTGAGGTAGATGTGAACCAGGAGCAAAGTGGTTTATGTTTGGTTGCAGGTGAGGGTTACATACAACACAATGTTTGCTTGGCTAAGCCACTTTGATCTTACTTCACAGTGGGAATTGCTGAACTGGCTGTGATAATGCTTCAGCTGCAGCCAGTGGGCAGAGGATCTGACGAGATTATATTTGTCTGTGTATGGCTTCTTTTCCTCCAAGGTATTCAATAGCTTTTCAAGCTGCAAAATTAACTGAGCAAATTGAATACAAGGCCATAGATCAAGAATTATTGGCTTCTAATTTAATGCGGAGGTGAACACAAGACGTATTGCAGTGTATATTTAAGTCTCCAAATTTAGACCACCTCACTATGACATCCACAGCACATTAATCCACTTACTCAAAATGACTGAATTCATCACAGTCCTGATGTGTGGTTCCAGCTAGTGGGTGTGCCTCAGACTGTAGGTGTTTCACAGCTTTTTCTTTGTTGCCATGGCAGGGATAAATACTTTAATGCACTTGGGTTTGGGTGTTTGAGATTTTCCTGGATGTCAAATTGAACCTAATGTGTAGGACAAATGTAACCTAATGCGTAGGATAAACTCAAGACCTGTTCTATTTTTTTTTCCTTTTCTTATTTTTGCTGGGAAGTCGGGCACTTTGCTCCACCTGGGAAACCTCCTTTGTTAACCAAGCATGGCAATTTCTCTGACCGAGTACTAGAAGTTGAATCTTGACAATACCCTCTATGTGGGATCTATATTGGTCTGGATTTTTATAGAAGTTTATGAATTTTATGTTTCCTTTCTGACAGATCTGGATTTAACTTCTTGATCATCTTGGCTTTACAGGCAAAATGACGTAAACAGCAGCACTAAGCATGTAGCTTCTCTGGAAAAACGAAGAGCCTGTGTGAGTGTTGGCAGGGAAATGAGGATGGAGATACTCCTTTTTTTCTTTTTCAGGATGAGGCTTTTGAAGTAGTTTGCCTGTTTCTGAATGCTACAGAAGCAGTACAAAGAAATAGCGTTCTATGATGCGACCGCGTATCTGAAATGGGATTCCCAACCATCCTTCCACCAAAGTGGTGACTGCTCATCACAAAGCACTTCAGGCAGATGCTCCAGACAAGCTGTTTCTTGGCTGGAAAGAAGAGCAGGGCTACCTTTTAAACCTCCTCCTTGATCCAGACTTTCTCTCTCTTTTGGGTCAGCTCACACAAAATCTCCTGTCACTTTCTCACAAAGTGGAAGCAGTCCAGCAATCCTGCTTTTCTATTTATGAAGTTTGCTATTGTCCTGTCAAAGCTGGTTAGGATCTGTCATGTCACAGTTCACTATTGTCTTCTGGCCCCCTCGTTAAGGGCATAATTTGTCATGCTGAGATCTGGAACAGGTCCACGTTGCACTTGCTGGAGCTTGGTCACCCTTTGTAGCACACAGGGCAGAGCCAGTGCAGTCCTGCAGTGTGCAGAGCAGTTTTATTGCGGGCTCGGGATTTTCTTGCTATTTAAATATGAGATTTTGCTTTTCTCTTCTGTGTTTTTTTCCATCTGCCATGCCAGACAAGTTGTGTAAGGAACTCGTAAAGTTGCAGTTGCCCAGTAAGAACCTGGGGTTCCATTAATTTTGAGATCACAGGGGAAATAGCGTTTGTTTCTTGAAAAGGATATTTCTGCCTGACAAATAACTGTGCAGTGCAGATGAATGTGACATGACTGGTGGTCCTCCTAGGATGGATAAAACTGTGTTTTAAGTCAACATTGAGGTGTTCTGTCCAAGTGCCAGGAAAAAAGAACAGGGGTAAAGCAGTAAAAGAGATTATTGCAGATTGAACTGAAAGGTGAGAGCTGCAGCAGAGACATGAGTAGGATGGATAGCTGATGTTTTATGTCAGTGGGAACTTAGTGGGGAGGTGGAGGGAAAGGATTGAGGGGTCAGAGTGATAGGTTGAGCATGATGCTACACTGATGTTGTGGTTCTACATCAACATGGTCAGGGCTTGGTTTGCCAGGGATGAGAAGGGGGAAGCTGTGGGGATCGACTGCTCCCTCAGTGACAGCACTGCTCTGCTGGGCTTTACAGGAGAGATGGAGACATACATGACCGATTTACAAGGCAACAGCTATATGAACTCCAGTGGCATGTAAAACTGAGGCTGTTCTGAGAGGAGGAAGTGTCAAGGTTCCTAAAGGAAGTCCAGTCTGAGAGGGTGTAGCAGGGCCCTTGTGGGGAGTCCAGAGGGCAAGCGGGTGCTAGGAGAGGCTGATAGAGTTGCTGAGGTTTAGTACTGATCATGTGTGAGTTGGGAAGGATGCTCGTTAGTAAAGAGCACAGCTGTATCTATTAGATGTGGCTCTGCTGACAGCGGCAAAACATTTATAAACTCTCTTCAGCCACTTTAATTTGCTGTGTTACATAGCTGACCTTCCACAAACAATCCGCTGGCATCAAGCACCCTACCAAGAGCATGCGTATGCCTTCAGGGGACCTCATGCTTGGCTGGAGCCACAAGAAAGCCTTGCACTCTAGTTTATTTATTGCTAGATTCCCAGTGGTGTAGCCCCAGGGATTTCAGCATCAGGCTGGGATGCAAAGGTCCCTTTTCTTCCCAGGGTAGAGGCGCCTAGTGCTGTCATCTCTGAGATGCCATGGTTACTGGGATTTCTGGGGATCTTCTCTGAGGCTGTGAGGCGTGCACAGGGGCACACAGATCTGTCTGTCAGTGCCCCAAAGCTGTTAACTCGTAGGTCTGCCTATAAAATGCTGGGTTTTGGGGGAGAGTAGAGGAAGCTGAGGAAGAGGTTCTGGTCCAGAGCCATGGCTGACTACAGCCTGGCCAGTAAACTCATGCTCTGGGCAGGCTCATGGCTTTTATTGATCTGTGGCTAGGTCAATCTGCTTTTATAGCACTCGTCTTTAGTTCTTAGCTGCTTCAAACCCTGGCTGCTGCCCCTCCACCACATGCTGGAATCATAAAATGGTTTGTGTTGGAAGAGACCTTAAAGCAGGGACACCTTCCACTAGATGAGGTTGCTCCAAGCCCCTGTGTCCAACCTGTCCTTGAGCACTGCCAGGGATGGGGCAGCCACAGCTTCTCTGGGCACCTTGTGCCAATGCCTCACATGCCAAGTGTCCTCATCTCCCCTTCTTCTGCCTCTTCAGCCTACTGAAGGCATGACACTGGGACTGCTTATGAGTAAGGAGGGACTTGTGCATGGTGATAGGGGACAACCTGAGGCAACATGAGACAACCTGAAAGCCTTTTACCTACCGCTTAAACAGATGACCCTTGGCACCTCACATTTGCTTTTGAACATCTGCTCAGCAAGAGACAGGAGGTGGTTCCTTGACAGGAGGTGAAATGACAGTGTTTGCTGTAACCGTTTAGCTGAGCAGCCTTAGCTGGGGTTAGGAGTGGAGCATATGAACAGCCCACTGGCTCCCTTCGCAGCACATCCCTTTTCCAAAAGTATCCAGCTCAAGCCAAGGGAGTTCCCCCGGTCTGCACTGAGAGAGCTGCTCTTGTGGCTTTCGGGCTGGGTCTGAGTTTGTGCCAGTTGGCACTTTCCAGCTCCAAACTGTTGTGATTTGCTCCAGATGGTGCGTGTGAGCTACCATGCCCTCACTTAGCCAGCGAAAGTTCTTGCTTCTGGCATTTCATATGAAATCATTCACAAAGTTGCCTTTGGAGTGCAAGAGAAGGAGATGTTGGGCTTTTGTGTACTCCAGAAAGTCTCTGTTCCTGCCCACTTGAGACTTCAATCACTTTGCAAAGGTTGTGTCAGAGGCAGAATAAATAAAGAGGTGGCTGCCTTCGTTTGCAGCTGAAATGGAAGCGTTCTGATGGAAGTGTGGAGGCTGGAAACGCTAATGGCAAAGCGTCAGTGATCTCAAGTTCAGATTGCCATGCTCTGGGTTTTGTTTAGAATGGATTTTCCTAATGCCTTCTGAAGGGGAAAAGGATGTTTGTGAGGAATGTTTGGAGGAAAGAGCTGGGAGAAGTTGGAGGAGCAACATCCAGTGCCAGGGATGGGATTGAGATCCATGGCCTGGGGTGCAAGGAGCTGGTGGATGAGATGAGGGAAAGAAGTAGGAAGATGAAAAACACTTTGAGGAAGGAAATTTGCTGCTGCTGGTGACTCCTTGTCTTGACTCTGCTGCTGCAGTATCCAGCCTTTGTGTTCTCTGTAATCTCTTCTGTTCATCTGCCACAGCCCCCTCACCATGACTCTGGGGAAAGCCACAAGGTCCCTCTCAACATGAAGCTCCCCTTAGGAGCACTTAATAACCTCTTAAGGTTAGAAGCTCTCATTGCAGAAAATAGTCCATTGGTAAATGCTTGGCTTCTAGTGAAGTGTGGGATCACACAAACCCTACTGGGCCTGAAAAGATAATCTGAAAGATGGTGATATACCATTCATCATGTATGCAGAAAATCAGTATGAGCTGTCAGCAGGAGGGAAGCCATGGGTAATCATTTGTTACTCAAGGAGTCAAAGGTAGCCTTGCCTTCATGCCTGGATTTGAGGATAAGTAAATGTCTCTAGCAACACTGCACATGCATGAATGCTCCTGTATATTTAGGCTCTCCAGGCTTCCTATGCTGACAAGGATGCACCAAGCATATAGAGTTTCTTAGGAAGTAAGTTGGTCCTTTGGGTCCTGCTGGCACTGTCCTTGCAAAGCTAATCCCACACGAGTGGATACATCAGTGCTTTTTCTGGACTTGGAGAGATTGGCCCTTCCTCATTGGCTCCTACAGCTCGTGACCTGTGCTATGCATCCCTCTCTGGAAGCAGCCGTGCAGGCCAGGGTTCACATGGACTCATGCAGGTCCTACAGCAGAACTCCTTGGGGTGTGGGTGATGTGTGGTGCTTTCAATTTGTTTATATGCTGGTAAATTCAGTGTAAGCAGCGGATGAAGACGCATCGTCTATTTATGGTTTCAGCTGAGATCTTCCCATGTCTGAAAGGCAATCTGCCTGACTTAGCATCCCGAAGATGCTGCCAAGCACAGCAAAGCACAGAGGAAGTGCCTCCTGCCTGCATAAACAGAAGGCCGGCAGAAAAGAAAGCCAGGCTAATGCTTTACGAGGCATTTCAGTGCTGAGGCTGTAGTTGTGTTAGGCCTAGAAGAAATGCTTCAGTCCCATAAATCAGTTGTTTTCCTTTAGTGTATGCAAGAGTTGGGATTGAACCCTACAGCATGCTGTGTGCTTCATGTTGAAGGTGACTGGGGAAAGAGTAGAGGCACTGACCCTTGTGCCCTTCTTCACAGTGTATGAAGGAAGTCTGAGAATGTGCATGTGTTTTAAGGCTTTTTGTCCCAGTTTGCTTTTCCTGAGGAGGGAAGACACACTGATATGGTTGTACTGATTCTCTGCACTCTGACAAGGAGAATGTTTAAAGTGCAACAGCATATTTTCATTAGAAAGGTCAAAGAGAAAGATTGAATATGAAATCTCTTTAGCCCGATTATCTATCTCAAAGTTATGCCAGTGAAGAAGGCATCCCCTGCTCTCTTCCATTTTCCTTCTGTGCATGTGTGCGTTAAGGGTGCTTTCTCCTCGTTGCTGAGTCTCCTGTTGTTTATCTCAAACCCGTCAATGCTTCCTGGACCCCCAGGTAATTTTCTGGCAACAGTAAGGAAATAAGAGACAGCAGCCGAAGGTCCTTGACCCTGCTGTTACACCGAACTGGTAACGTGGTGTCAGTGGTATGATCAGGTCTGTGGTGCTTCTCCCCTTTGCAGCTTGTGTTTCAGGAACGTGGATTTGCAGACACACAAGTGTCTAAGGGGAAAATACAGTGGGTGGATTTTTGAAAAGGGCTAGGATTAATCTGACAACCTCTGCAGCTATAGATAGAGAGATGTCTGATAAAGCTGCTTGTTGTGGAGCATAGGCAGAGGAGAAGGGATTTTCATCCCCAAGGGTATCATAAAAGATGCAGTAAAGGCTCTCATGTTCTGATGGCTTTGTTGAAAGACTCTCTCCCTCCAGTGGGGAGCATGTGTTCATTAGTATAGCTAAGTAACAGAGTATGTGCCAGGCTATACAGGCGCAGGCAGAACTGTGATGAAGAAGATATCTTGCATGCTAGGAAGGGATTTCTTGCTCACCTCTACCTCATCTACGTTACACTGCCTTCTCAAGTCCTGTTCATGCTTCATCTTACCCGCATTCAAACAGTGCAAGTCTGTTAGCTAGCTGACCTCTTGTGAGGCTTCCTCTCCTCCCACCTAATCCTTGATTTTATGTCCTTTCTGGTTACCTTAGCCATCTCTGTCCCCTGTTGTCATTCTTCTCCTTGCTGAAACATCACAACTCAAGGGCTAAGTTTTACCCACAGTCAGAGGATGTGGGGTTTATGCCCATGGTGTACACTAGCAGTTGCATCTTAAAGGGCATCTTAAGGGTGTGTGTGCATGGCTGGCAATTAGATCTGAAAAAGAGGACAGGATATTTTAAGTAGCTTGATCTAAAATTGACACCAATCTGTGGCTTTGTGGCAGCAGCCTAAAATAATAATTCCCAGGTAGGTGAGGAAAGCTGCCTGATGTGGACTTTGAGCATGATCGTGACCAACATGAATTTTGGGGCTGTTCCAAGGAGAAGACACATATAAGCAAATCCTTGGCAGCTCAGCAGCAGGGTGGCTTAGTGCCTGGTAAAAGATTGCAAGAGGTGAGATCTCAAGAATAATAAAGCACCAGAAAGACTCTACAGCAAGAAGATGGACCCGTGGAAAATGCCAGACTCCAACAATCAGCCTCCTACATGTAACTGATCCCAGGGCTGAGAGTGCTCTGAGCAGTTGCCCAGTAAGTGCAGCATGTCCAAAACAGGCTGTGCAAACCATCCATGGCTTTCTGCTGCTGCCAGTACCCCCCAGGCAGGAGAGATATCATGGCCATGCAGTATGCTTAGGAGCTGCTGCATCCTGGGGAGGAAGGGGAGGATGCCCAGGAGGCATGACCTGTTTGAGAAGGTGCCATGTGGCCTATGGTCTTCCCTGCTTTTACTCAAAACTCACTCACAGTCTCAGATGGTAGAGAGGCACCTGATTCAAATGGTTCATTGTGTTTTTTGGAACGGCTTTGTTTCCACACTGGTAGTTTTACAGTCAAGCAGAATAAGAATGTAAAGAGGAAATTACTGTCATACAGACCTTTCTAAATTGCTGTCAGTGAGTGGCAGGAGATGAGCCAAAGAGATCCTGTTCTTGTCAGCCTCATTCAAGTAACGTTCTGTCCTCATTCAAAGAGAGCCCTTCTCTTATTTAGCTGTGTGTAGGTTGAATCAAATAGTAAGACATGTAAATGATTGATTTGCTTTACTGCAAATGATAAAAATGTGGCAAAGTGGCAGGAAAAGTAGCGTGCACTGCTTGAAGTGAATGCATAATGAATGGGGAAATAGTTTGCTTGTGAATTCTAGCCCCAGTTTTCAGCTGAAGTTCCAGGTCTCCATCGCATGCTGGCCTGACTTTGTAATGCAGAGCAGGAGATGAGCACAGCCAAGAAGCCTGCACACAGGCAGTTCATGATGCATGTGTGCTTAGTGGTGCTGGCTGACTGATCACCTCTGCACTGTGCCTAATGCACATGCACAACTGCAGCAGCTACGGATGCGAGCAGCTTTGCAGCTGGGTCCACAGCCTGGATTAAACACCATGGCAGGAGGTTGTTGATCAAGTGAATGAGGTTTCAGTCTGTCATCTTCTCTTACACCAAGTTTTGGTGTAATTTTCCTGAGGCTGACGGGTTCCCTTTCCTTTTTTTATCCCATGAACCCTCCTCTTGCACTTCTCTCTTTGTTGCTGTCAGTCCAGTATTAGAAGGAAGCTAACAGCCAGCAGAAATCCTTGGTGCAGCTCTCATTGCAGCAGCAGGGACAGGACCACAATGAAGAATGGGATCTCAGGACTGAAGAGCACTGGCACAGAGTCAGATGCCCTAATTTCCACCTTTGTCTGATGTTTGCTATGGGCACATGCTGCTGAAAGCTGTGGGTCTTCCCATGGACTACACTAGGCTGGGATATTGGGCAGAATTTAGGTCAACTGAACACGAGTCAAATTGTGTCTACTCATTTGATAAAGTTCATCCCTTTGAGGACACATCTTCCTGCCTGAGAGTGTGGCATCTGCTTCCTGGTGGGATTAAGAGAAAGGAATATTCATGGTAAGCAGATTTTCTGTCTGGATGGACAGAGATGCCAGTCTCTGCCCTGGCCTAGGAGACACAAAGGCACAAACTGGGTGCAATGAGCCAAGAAATGTGTATAGGCACGAGGAGAATTAGGTGAGATGATGCATCACCAGTGATCTCTGCTAATTCCCGAGTGGCAGCCTCAGAGTCTTTTCCGTATTCGACTTTTTTAATTGTAATTAACTTCAGAAAATAATCCTTAGACCTATCCTCACACTTTCATTTGGGGGTACATAAAATGCTTTGGGAAGATGGGGATCATTATGCCCATTTGCAGGTAGCAAAACGGAGGACTTCAGCTCTTATTGTTTAACCATGCATCACTGATGCTCCCACAGAGATGGCTTTTGTACACTTGCCCAGGTCCATCCACAGCTCACCTTTCTGGGCCAGAAACAGTTAAATTGCAAAGCTTCTGAGGAGAAAAATACATGCCTGAGGTCTGCAAACCTCACTGGAAGAAGTTTGGTTTAATTTTAGTGCAGTGTGCTGCAGGCAGGTCCCGAGGTTATGGACCGGGATTTCCAGGGATCAAGCAAAGTAGGGCAGAAATTACCTGGGT